>CM076574.1:735647623-736009094 GCA_034641835.2 Pinus albicaulis
CGAGGTAACCACAAACCAACTTTTACGTACATAATCTAGCCAATCTGTACCTAGAGAGGGTTCTCTCTTTATGTTTTAGCTTTGTTTTGAAAAGTATTAGGCTAGTTATGAGAGTTCAAGGATTTTGATTTAAATTGGGTGATGAAATTCTATAGCAGAAGGTAAGACTGAGTAATTTAGGCCATTGGGCTAATGGAGTCAAAGAAAGATGGCTTAACTCGATTAAGTTTCTTAACAAGATATGGTTTCACAGGGCAAGGTAATCAAATAAGGAACAATTATAGACCTAAAATGAATGGAATGGACTCAAAATGGGTGAAGGGAAAATAAGAATCCTTCAACATATTCGAAAGAGGGAACTTGACTGATTTTTGACAAAGAGAAATTAAGAATTCTTTATCAAATAATCAAAATGAATAAACTAGAAAACAGGAGCAATTAAGAATTCACTGTTTAAACTAGTTTAGAAGAAAACATTAAGAACAACAACGATTGAAAACAGATTGCACTTAAGCACTTTCCGAATTATTCCTTTTTCGTTTATCATTCAGATATGAAACACAGATGGTATAATAAACAAGTATAAAACTCTAAAACATAAGAGATAGATGACTTATTGATCCATTGTCTTACTCAAGAATCCTGTGAAAAGTCCTTTGCATCAATTCTTTATCCAGCTAGCCATGCGAAATTGGTCCAACAACACTTTATTCCAAAATAATCATTGTTACAGCAACGTCTAAGAATCCACCCCTCAATACTCCAATTGAGGGAGTATTTATACAAATAATTATAAAAAATATCTCCTAACAAAATGAGATATAATCTAGGATGACTCATGGATATATTACAAGAAAATAGAGATAGACGGTCTTGTAGATAAGAGAAAGGATAACTGATGTTGTGTTGTTTCCTTCTTTTGAGAATGTGCTGGAGGCAGGCCCTATGATTAGGCTTGTTGCTGTTCTCTTTAGTAATTCTGTGTTGGCTGCTCTGTTTTACTGATACTATTTACCTGTTCTGATCTTTGTTTATCCTTTTTATCATGTCTTACTGTAGTAAATAATCAAAATTCATGCAAGGATAATATTTAAAAAAAGTCTAACATTTCTTCCCACAATTGTATTTCTGGTATTCTTGTTCTTTGAAGCTTCCTCAGAGTTTCATCAATCTCTGTATATCTGAAGAAAGTAGGCTGAATTAGGAATAAGTGTTTTACCTCATGTTCAAGATAAAACAAATTTTCCAGATTGTCATGAAGAATCTTTTCTGTAGGCAATGCTTTTGTTACTGATGAACTGGTTGATGAACTGGCCTGGTTGTCAGCATATTTATTCAATTTCTCAACATAGTTTTCCATGCTCATAAGTTTATCCTCTGAAATTAAAGGACTTGGTAATCCTTTACTCTGCAAAATATTGAATCTCTTTGTAAAGGCATTGACTTCTTCCTGCATATCAGAGCATCTTCTTTCTAGATTCTGCATCAGAGTTCTTTTAGTAAAAACTCTTTTAATCTCCAAAATTGTTCCTGTTCTGTCTTGGATGCTGAGTTCTTCCAGTTGATATCTGTTCGTAGTATTCAAAAAGTGTATAAGTTCATTGGATTCTTCAGGCATGTTCCCTAATTCATCTCTTGCTTTTAGAATTTCTTCTAGAGCTAATTTAATTAAATCATTCTGCTCATACATTATTTGGATTGATGGCCAGACATCTTTTATTGAATGAATGATGTTGGTCCAAATAATTTCTTTGATTTCTCCCAAAGGTTTCTCCAATGTGAGATCCCTTTCTAATGCTCTCACCAATTTTTCTAATCTGTTGATCACTCTTGTCTTTTCTGCAACACTTATCTTTGAGAGATCATATTTTTGTTCTAAGGTAATAAACTGTACCTTTGTTTTCTAAAGCTCTGTCACTTGGAGTTTCAATTCCTCCATTGATTCTATTAATTCTTCAGTGATTAAATTGGAAGTGTTGACCTGTGATAGTTATGTTGGCTGACCTATTGTTGTTGTACCTGTAATTACTTCTGCTATAGATGCTGGAATGTTTTCCTTCTTGTCCTTTAATGCCTTTTCAAGTTCTTTTTTAGTCTCATTTAGTTTCTCATTCAGTTTCAAGAGAAAATCCATCAATTCTTCTTCAGAGTTTTGCTTTATGGTTTCTGTAGTTTGTGGATGCCTTGAAGATGGCAACTTCAATTGTTTCCTTAAGGCTGCAATATCATCATATTTCTTCTTAATCAAGGCTTCTATACCTTTGACATCTTTGGGATTATGACCCAATCCAATAATTATTTCTTCCAAAGTCTTTATTTTGTTTTCCTTAGCCTAGGAAGAGGATTTTTCAAGATGCAATTGAGCATTAGTATTCTCCAAAGAATCCTGTAATATTTGGGTCATCATTGCTTTATCAGTCAAAGTAGAATAAATCATTTCACCTATCTATTTGTGTAGCTCAATCTGATCCAACGGATGAATATCCTTTGCTATGAATTCAAAATTGGTTCTAACGTAATCTGCAGCTGTTTGAGGTTGTTGCACTTTGGGTTTGAAGTGTCTCATTACCATTTTACCTTGCTGGATGTCATAGGATGACATCAATCTTTGTTTATTTTTAGGAGCCATCTTCAAATATTGATTATAGACTTGAAGTCTTAATGGATCATTTCTAGCCTTTATATTTATAAATTTCCTTTTAATATCCCAGGCATCTTTCACTGGTGGTTTGAAAGAAGATACTTCTGCACTTCGCTGCCTTTGTAGCTCTTTTCTCTGTGAATTAGTGGATGTTCCACTGATTGTACATGTTTGCTGACTACCTGATTCTTCTCTCCTCTAACTATCAGGGATTTCTTGAACATATTCTACTTCTGAAAGAGGATTTAATCTTTTTTTTTTGATATTAGGTTGTTCTGAAGATCCACTGATAGGGGTAGCTGTTTCTGCATCTCTCTTCTTACCTTTTTCTTCATTGACAGGAGTTTGCAAAATTGAAATTTCTACCACATTAATTTGAGTGGGGGAAGTCTGTATTTGGCCCTGTTCTTTATAAGTTTCAAGTCGTTCTGTCATTTTGAATTTCTCTGTAACTTGTATATTAACCTCCTTTTCTTTCCCTTTGGATGCTACTGTGGCCAATGCACTGATTTCTTGTAAATTTTGTTGAAAGGTTCCAGCAGAAGAAGGACCAATTCCTGGTCTTTGCACCTATCCAAAAGAATCTAGGTCAAGTATTTTCTCAAGATCTTTCATAACATTTTCAACACTGACCTGTTCACTATCTTGTTCTATCAACGTCCCTTCCATCCATTCATCCATATTGGCATATTGTTCAATTTCTGGAATTCTATGATGAAGGTATGGTGACAATTTGTTTTTCATCCTCCTATCACAAATAAATTTTTTTGGGTCATAAGGTACCTAGTAGAAACTTTTTTGCAATTTGAGATAGTCTTCTAGGATTATTTCAGCTTCTTTTCCTGCATCCCTAGAATTGCAGACAAAAGGACCTAATTGACTCTTAATTTTGAGCTGAACTTTTTTCTTGGCATTGCAAAAATGGACTATGTTTGAATTTATCATCTGTCTGAAATTTTCTAAGGAAAAGAGCCTCATTGGGACATATTTTGGTAACTTGAAAGGACATAACTCACACCCATATATTCTGATTTCTGTATGATCTCGGTATAGGTACCAATCACCTATCCTGTATTGCTTTGAGAGTTGGAGAATTTTCTTGATATCACTATTGACCCTAAGAGGGGAGACTCCTGTTAATAAGGTGGTTGCAGGATGCACAAATATGTCGATAAACTCATTGTAAGAATAAGGAGAATTAGAGGAATTATGAGAGATTGCAGACCAAAAGATTACAGACCTAGGATTTCCTTTGGCATCAAGTTTCATGACATGGAAAGGGAAACTCTCTGATTGATAGTAAAGCATGAGATGGTATATAACAAAGGAATATTTGAACACTCTTTCATTTTCCAATCTCATGAACTGATCATGGATTTTATTAGCAATGTATGAAGCAAAATCATATTTGACAGCAGGGGGCTGTCCAGGGGTAAAAATTGACAACAATACTAGGGTTAATTGATCAACATATTCACTAGTATTGAAACCCATTACAGAAGATATCATATTCAAAATGAGTCTTCCCACATCAGTGAAAAAGGTATATCCATAAGGGGGAGGGCCTTTGGGCTGATGTTCTAGCAACATAAAAGTTTGGCAGAGGTGATTCAACTCTTCTTGGGATAAATTGGTCGATTTCTCAAGTAACTCTCACATGGGAAGGGGAGTCAGGGCTTGACCAGGCTGAAACTGTAACATTTCATTGATAGACTGAGCAGTTATTGGGAAAAGGACAGTTTGACTCGGGGACATGACTGCTCGTTGATTGGGATCATAATTGGCATGGCAGTAATAGATTATTTCAGGAAAAATGTGGACTGAGGGGAGGAGATACATTGGAAGATTGGATTCCCATAGTCCAAAAATTTCAGAGCCGTTCAGGTAGCTATCTCTGCAGTGGAAAAAAATTCGGAGAGGATTTTCACTGAGGACGAGGTCTTTAATTTGGAAATCCCTATCTACTAAAGGTAGATATTCTAAATCTCTGTGAGGGGCATTCAGGGGTGCAACATTCAAAGCCACAAGAATTTATATTTCTGGTTCTTTTGGATTCAGAAATGAATTCGGGTTTTGATGAAAAAAATAGGCACAATCATAGGTTTAGGAATAAAATTGCAATTTTTGGAATTGAGGAATGAAATAAAGATCAATCTTGAACCCTGTTTCAGTTTTTTCATGTGGAATTAAAACAAAAACTAGGATTTTGCAGAGTTCAATGGGAATTTGGGTAAATACCTGTTTTTCAGGAAATAAACAGTGACGAAAGCAGGTGTTGGCTATGGTGGATGAATTCTGGATTGATCGACTGCAATTTTCCTCAGCAAGGTGGCGGTTGACAATCTTCGACAGTTGATTTTGGAATTTGTTGCATGGGACACTGGTCACTGCATGGGATAGTGAAAATGACGTGGGTTCATTTGTTTTATTTGCAAAGTCAAAGGTTGGCGAGTTTTTTTATTTTTTAAGTGGATGACGTTAGCAAGTA
Organism: Pinus albicaulis; assembly: GCA_034641835.2. Classification (NCBI taxonomy): domain Eukaryota; kingdom Viridiplantae; phylum Streptophyta; class Pinopsida; order Pinales; family Pinaceae; genus Pinus; species Pinus albicaulis. The sequence goes on from CM076574.1 coordinate 735,652,753, forward strand.
CGGTTGCTTTAACATGAGAGGTAAGCGGTATACATCACACCGTTTTCGAGGACGGGCGGTTTTCAGCGGAGGGCAAGCGATTCCATACAATATACGACACGTGGCGCGGCATCGTTTAGAAAACCGCTTAGCCATCGTGCGTTATCGTTCGGACGTGGAGACGTAGCGATATGGATGACAACCGTAGATCGTGGATTGGTTGATCGAACGATCGTCGGGAAAGGGAGATGACTGAGAGATAAAGAGTGGGCCCAACACAATCAAACATAATTTAACCATGTCGGGGGCGATTTTATTGGTGGAGTAGGTTATTAACTAACCATGAGGGTTAATTAATCCCTTTTTATACAGCGGGGTGTCGGGTTTTTAATTAATCATAAATTCAACCAATTATTCACAATTGATATAATTATATGGTTATTTTTCAACCAAAGGGGCGGGATAATAATAATTTGGAATTTTATTAAAATAATATGGAAATGGGTGGATTTTAATAGGGATTTAAATAATAAAGTTAGAAATTAATATATAAAAAAATGAATGGAAGCGCTAAGTGTAAAAACATCAAGGTAATCTATTTAAATTATGCTTTAAAAAGGGGTTTTATGAGATATTGCACAATTTTCCTAAGTAAAATAGGATTTTACATAGGAAAAGATTTTTAGAATTGAATGAATGACATTATGAATGGTTTTAAATACTTAGGCTTTTCCAATTATTGGGCCAAGGGTCCGGTCCCTTCAAAAGTCAAGGAAATGCCTTGAGCCCCTTTAATTTTCAAATGCCTTAGTACTTAGGGGAAATTAGTGAAATTTTTTGGGAAAAATGAGAAGGGAAATTAATAATTTGACTTTTCTTTGCTTGAAATTCTTCCAGTGTAGGGTCTGCCTTTGCACTTGTGATGAAAGTAAATATTTAACACATCTAGAGTCATTATCCATCACATGTAATTCTGCAACAACATCTACCTACCCTACCTACTTTAACCTACCATTTTTTCTTCTTTATTAGGGTGCACTTAGACTGAAAAACCCTTATCACGCTTTTTCTTTTACATGTGGAAATCTATCTAATTCTAACCTTATTACATCCAAGAGCTCAGATTAAACTGTTGAGCTCCTTTTATTTACTCTACCTATCTACTTATTTTCCAAGATTAAACAGTTTGGTTAGATTTTATTCTCTATATCTAAAACATAAAATTGAAAAATGAACTAGCCAAGCTTGAACTGTTTGACTGTTCATAAATTGTGGCATAAGATACAAGTTGCACATAATTTGTTTATTTACATAAGAGAAAAAAGTAGTGGCATTTAGACTTGCGCACTTTCCTTGGCCTTTCTTTTGGTGGGGTTCATTTTCTTTTACTTTTTTGGCCATTTTTATTTTTTTCACCCTTTGATTTTTCTTTTAGGGTATACCCTCTTTACATTTTTTAAATTTTTTGATTTTTTGACAATATGGAAAACCTTTGCAACAAGAAAAGGTATGAACATATTACATAGCTCATCAAGTCAATCATGATATATGACACCTATTGGTATAGGAGTCTAACACCACCATTGATTGAGACCTGTAATTAATAAAATTAACAGCTGTAAATGTTAAAATTTTAAACCTATTATACTAATGTTACATCCTTATTATACACTCCCGACTGATATAGCCTCTACCTCAACTGTTTTAAAGTGATTCTAAGCCTCTGTTTACCAAATTGATCGCTCCAAAGCCAAATTGCCCAATTTTTATATATCTTGAAGCATTGCAACAACTTATGAAGATCCTTGAAGCCTTCTGTTGAACCAGTGGATCCATTTCAAAGAAAAAGCCACCAGAAAACCCTCCTCAACTATAAAGACACCCGTGAAACAGGAATTTTCCTGAAAAATTAACCTGAAAATTCACAAATTCAACTCTAAATCTAACCAGTTGAGTTACAAGGAATAAAATTACCAAATCCTAGTGTGCCCAAACCTCGAAAAAGCAGGGCAAACCCTTGCAATTTTTTCTCAGAATTGGCCATTTGCATCAACTCTGTTTTAAAGCAATTCAGGTCATTAAAAGACAGTTTCCATGGTTCAAAAAAGTTAAAAAGTGCACAGAAAGCCAAAAATCCCTTTCCTCAGTCCTCTACACTAAGAAAACCTGTGTTTTTTATCCTAAAACCCTTGCTCCGATTCCCAGATTCCTAGATTCCCAAATTTGTCCAATATTTGCTGAAATACCCTTTGTGTCAAAATTAACTATAGAAAACAGTTTAAACTTGCTTAGCTATCCCCAGAAATGACAAAGAAGAAAGCTACACCCAAGTCTGGAGGTCCCAAAGCCCCAAAATCTGTCTCAGCCAAGCTTCCTAAGCCTGAATCATCAAAGATTAATAAGCCTACTCTTGCTTTAACAGCTGATTCAACTGAAGTTGTCAGACCTCTTAAACCACCTGTTTCTACTGAAGAAAGCGGTCCTTTAACAGATTTGGATTACAATATTGCTGATGCAGTAGAAGAATTTAATTGGCTTGATATTCATCACTGGCGTTATGACAAATTTCTGGATAAAAATAAAAATGATATACCTATTTGGGAGTCTAATTTTCCCAAGTATGTTGTACCTATTACTCATCCAGCTCAAGACGTGGTCAGATTGTGTCAATTACATTATGTTCCTGACCAGAGGTCTATTATGAACAAAGATAGAGAAATTTTGTTTTCCATCACAGTAGAATCCATTAATGAAATGCTTCAGTTGAATTTTGATCCAAGATTAGTGCCCTTGTCCATTGAAGATTTGACTCAGTTGTACCTAGATTTGGATTTCCCTAGGAGGTTTATGATTCTTCAAAACTTCATGCCTACTCATGTTGATTTCCAAAAAGTGAATCCACCCTATTCCACCTCTGATTTTCCTGAATCTTCCAGACAACTAATTTCAATGCTATCCTTTATCTTATGATATTTTAATGATGAGTTCACTGATGTCTCTATACTAGGATTCCTTTCTACATTTTCCCCTAGGCAGCCTCCTGCGATGGTATTTGATTTTTCTAGATTCATTGCTGACAGTACACATTATCATTTGACCAAATTTCCTACTGAGGGAGTGTTTAGATATTCATCATATCTATTCCATCTTTTTCTATTTTTCCAAGTAGAACAGTTTCTAGTGGCTTTAAAAAATATGAATGTAGGGGGCCAGCCTCTGTTAGTAATATTCTGGACATCATTACTCAGGAAAAATGGAAATGAATTCAATTACAAGGATTTTGCAGATTTGTTTGTCAGGCCAGCCATGAATTTACTTTATAAAACAGAACAACCTAGGGTCAGTGATGAAATGAAAAGGATATTGCATTTTTTTGAACAAAGCCAAGTAGGGGATTGGTACTTATATGAAGGACATACGTAATTAAGGATATTTGGAGAAAATTTTCTCCCATATAAGTTGCCCAAATTTCTAAATATAATAATTTTTGCATTGGAATATCTAAGGCAGGTGTTAAATGCAGATGTGGTAAAATTGATGGATTCTAAGAAAAAGACCCAATTCAAGCTAAAGAACCAAATTGGCCCATTCATAGTAAATAATAGGGATGCATTAAAGGAGATAGCAGAGAAATTGTTAGAGTATAAGTGCCAAGAAATTTTTTACTGGAATTATGATCCTAAAGGCATTTTGAATAGTATAAGGCTTAAATGTAAATTGACTCCTTTCATCCATGAGCCTAAACCCCAAATTGAGAAATTTGCAAATCAAATAGAGTGGGTGGAAAATACATTGGTTGAATCTACTTCTAATACAACAACAGTGATAAACACAGATAATTCACAGACTATAGTGGTCAAAAAACAGGTAGAAACTTCAAACAAAAGGACCAGGAATGAAGAAGGCTATTCAACAGAGACCATTGCAGAAAACAAATTCAAGATTATTTACAACAAAAGGGAAAAAATGACTGTTGCTGAGAAAGAAAAGGCTATTGAAATAAATGATACAGATGATCAGCAGGTAGATAATGATGAAGCCACTGTAATTGTAAATGAGACTCTAGTAGAAATTCAGAAAGAGCAGGTTTTAACACAGGAAAAGGGCAGAGAAATGGTTGAAAAACAAGTAAATATAGAAGTTCCCTCCTCCAAAATAACAGAGGGAAAATATATTGATATCAAGGAGAAATACAAATAGATTAAGGAAAGAAATGAACAGATCAAAAGATAATTTTACTCACATTTTCTAGAAGAAAAGCCAGGTAAAAAAGACAGAATTTTGATAGCTTTTGACTGTTCAACAAATAAAATTATTATTTCTTTTCTCCAGCCAAAGGTTACAGACCCAAAGCCAGTTTCATATTGCAAGAAAACAGAGATTGAAGTAGATGCAGACACCATACATGAACTTGATCAAATAGAGTTTCATAGAAGTACTTCAGAAATGCTCTATTCTAAGGTGGTGTTGTTCCTTGAGAAACAATTCCTTGCTGTGTACAGGAATCCGTGCTCAAGACATTAAAGATTATGTCACAAAATGTATATCTGTCTCTGTTTATTAAACCTTCAAATATTAATAATATATTTCCCAAATATCAAATCTTTATAAGTTCTGCAATGCCATGTCCCCTTTATATTGAAGTGAGCGAAATGGAAGACGAAGAAAGAAAAGGATTTAGTTTTTCATGCTGCTTAAAACAGAAACTGCCATAATAAAATCCTAAAGAAATGAATAACACATAAGCTAAAGTAAAGGAGCGCCCATTAAGGATATTTAACTCTTAGATACATGAATATCAAGAGACCTGCAGCTCTAATCACTCTACTTTATTCACAGATATGGAAATGAAATGAAAACCAAGTAAACTCTTCAACACAAATGGAATAATGGAAACTTGCACAACTTTTTCATTCATTCAATATTGTTCAGTACAAAATTAGCCTTCAAGGTTCAAAACTCGGAACCTTCTTTCTTCCTTAAGATGTCTTTAAATACAATCTGAACCAAAATGGTTTCCAGTTATAAAACTGATTCCAACTAACTGTAACTGCTTAACTACTCTCTGTAGTGGAGGTATATGCCTTGGAAACATTTTATTACATTTACATGACTTCATTTAAGACAAAATAAAAGATGATAACTCCTAATCTAAAGGAACTGATGTTCCTGGAATAGCGACTGACTCAATGACTATTTGCGGCTGAACGGCTACTTGTGGTTGTTTGGCTGGAAATCCCTTTTCTGTGTCAATAGAAAATTTCTTGCATTCCTTCCAGAGTTTATCTTGAGTTATCGGAGCGTTCTTATAACGATGATATTCCAGTGTAAAGGCAACAACTTGACTGTGAGTGAGGTTACTTGTGAACAATGTCTTCACCATCCATAGCAGAAGGAAATGCCTTTGTAAGAAATTGAATACTGTTTCTCCCTTCAATATCTGTGTCTTCTCATATCGGCCATCTGCTCTGCTTTTTGCAAATATCAATTGATCCTCATAAAATTTCCAGGACATAATCTCACCTCCCTCCCTCCAGCATGAGGGCAAACCTGTTCTCGTCAACTTATCAAACGAAATATCAAATTTCTTAACCATCTCTTTAATTCCATGTAACCGCTTCTCTGAGGCCTTTAGAAGGTCATTTTTAATGATCATTTTGTTTACCTCTTCAGCATAGAAGTACCTATCCAGTATCCCCATATCTTTCAACTCTTCATCTGTCTTGGCATTAATAAAATTTATGAATTTCTTGGCCCAATTTGATCTTTTGATAGCGGCCTGCTTCTCCAATAATAGCTCCTTTTCATGCTCTGAAACAATGTTTTACTCTCTGGAAATTATATTCATGGAATCCCATTTTGACTGCATTTCTGAAATGATCTCGTTCCAGATAAGATCCTTAGCTTTAATAAGGGAAATATTTCCCTTCAATTTCTCCTTGAGTTCTTTGATTTCTTCCTCAGCTTTTTGTAGCTTCTGCTCGTTCTCATTTGCCTTTCCTTCCCATCCTTGCATCATCTTAAGAACTGTGGCCAATTCAGACTGGGCTTGTTTACAATCTCTCTCCGCCATTTTTAATTCTGTGTTTAGCTGAACAACCTGGGCTTGAGGATCAGCTCCACCTGCAGAAAAATCAAAAGTACAAGTATGGTTTTGGATTTGATTCTATAAGGTTATAGCAGTCTGCTTTACCTTAGTGAGTTCCTCGTCCTTCTTCATCAGCTGCTGACGCAATTCCTCTTTCTCCTTTTCGACCTCAGCTACTTCGGCTGCCAATGAGTGCTCTGTAGCTGGAAGTTTCAACTTTTTCCTTAATGATGATATTTCTGCTTCTGCACTTTTCATCAGCTTCTGAACTGCGGCTTTATCATTTGGATCCACGCCGATTTTCATAATAATATTCTTCAGCTCTTCATTCTAAGTTGTTAATGCCCTGGCGTTTGCTTTCTCCATTTTGCATTGTTTAATGACCTTTGCCAGCATGCTTTCAGTCTTGACTGCTGTAGCATTGGTCTTGCTCAAATCATTTACAATCAGCTGACCAGTCTGCATGTGAAGATTCATTTTTTCCCACAAGGGGATTTTTTTAACATCCATGACAATATTTAACTCCTTAAAGCTGCCTGAAGGTCCAAGAGACATTCCTGTCGGATGTGACAGAGCCATCTTAAACTGATCTTTCTCTAAATCCATCACAGTCAGCAATCTGGTTTGGTCAGCAAGTATATTGTGCTTTTCTTGTGCTTCTATATTAGCCTTTATCCTTTGGTTCCTTTCTTCAATCTGTGTGAACACTTGCTTCATGGAGGAAGCTTTTTCCAAGTGAAGTTCCTGTCTACTAGGAGATGAAAGACAATCTTGTTCTTCATTGACCTGGAGAGTAAAACCAGGTGAATTGGAGGAATGGTCATCTGCTAGTTTGGTCCTTTTTTCCTCTCGGGGCTCCTCATCATCGATATCAATAATATCCTCCCTACCTCTTTTGCTCATTCTTTCCAAAATTGCAGGTGTTGAATACTGGTCTTTGAAAAACTTGGCCCTCTTGGATTAGCCAATTTCTCAATATCAGGTTTACTCACATGTGTAAAAGCAGCATAACCGTTCTCAACCCTCCTTTGAGAAATTATCCCATGTGGATCATAGGGCCATTTCTCTCCCAACAACAACTGTGTTCCTTCCAATATTTTTGATACTTCTTCAAATGCTTGCCTTGTGTTAACAACAAAAGGGCCTACACTCATAGGCAACTTGTACATTAATCCTTTCTTCATGGGCAGAAAATGAACTTGATCAACATTAAGAATTTGCCTTATAAATTCTAGGGCAAAAAGTCTCATGGGAACAAAGGTTGGGAGCCTATAGGGCTCAATGCTAACCCCATACAGCCTTATCTCTGAGTAATCTTCAAAAAAAAACCAGTCTCCAAATTTACAATTAGGTCCTAACTGCAAGAACTCTTGGGCCTTTGGCAGAAAGCATGGAGGAGGAGTTCCATTCAGAATTTTATAAGTAGTAGCCATGAAATGGTCAGCAAATTCAAATAAACCGGCTTCGTTCTCTTCTCTTCTAACCATATCGTTCCAAAGCAAAACTGACTGTTTATTTTTATTACTATCCATTATATTCAAACCAACACTCATGAACTCTTCAAAATTTTGATATAAAAACAAGTAGACTACCAATGATGGAATTCTGAAAAAACCTGTTAGAGGGAAAGCGATCAATTGGGAGTTTACTGCTTCTTGCAAAAAAGACGGGATGTCTAACACCACACCAGGTTTCATCATCATAGTGAACATTCCCAAGACCGCTTTATCAATTTCGTGATCATCATCTCTTCCCAAGATTTCCGTAATGCAGCTAAGTACTGGCCTGTATTGAACATTGAACGCCTCCAAACTGAATTTTCCTGTTTCAAATTGATTCCTCTCTGGACTTGATATCAAAAACGACATGCAATGATTAAAATATTCATTTGAAAGCTCCTCGAAATACTGAATCAACGAATCCTCAAAGAATTGCAACAGAGACTCATTTTCTGGAAAACATAATGCTTGACGCATTAATTGAGTTGAAACCTGCAGAATGTTTTCCCCTTGGGAATTCATAACAAAACACTTGCCAGGGTACATATACGAAACTAACCAAGAAATGAATTCGGGGGAAAAATGAGTTTTTGGAACACAAGCGGACAACACTCCCGAACTTATCATAGCAGAGAACACAGGGGACTTGTCAGTGTTCAAGGTTACTTGGTAATGCAAAAGAGGATGGTTGATGGACGACGCAGTGTCATGAACATCTTTCTCGCTATCTAGGAGGGGACTGAGACTTGATAAACTAGACAATGATGTTCGCTTGGCCATGACTGACAGGGATTTGAAAGCAATTCGCGAAGTAATGAATAGTGCAAAGGTGGCGGGACGCGGTTAAACAGGGAAAACAGTCACAAATGAATCACAATAGGACGGAAAAACCCCTTTTATAGACTACGGGAACCATAATAAATGCAAGGGTGACGCGGAAAGACAGTTAATAGTGAATGACAGCTTGTTTTCCACCTCGACAGATGACGTCATGCGGGGGGTCTGTGAGTACGGCGGAGAATTCCTACCCATACCCCCCGTAATTAATCAGAACTGTCGATCACCAGATTTCTGAGATCTGACCGGTCAACTGTGGGGGGTCGGGATTTGATAACCGACGGGCTAATTGACCCCCCGCAATTGCATATCCATACGCTTCTTTGCATGATTGTGACTTCCGCTCTAGAAGCTGCTCGAGCTTTAACCTTAATACATATATATATCAACCTAAGGTTGGCCCGCTTCATGTATATGAATAAAAATGGAAATACATTGCATTCCTCTCTTTTTTATGCTAAAGTATAAAAACTTCATACTATAGCATATTTTCGAATTCTTATATATATTTTTTAAATTTTCTTTTCAAAATTTCAAAAATGAAATATAAAAAGGATATGTAGATATTGATCCACAACAGGTGGTAAACAAAACTGTGAGTGTAACTATATTGAAAAACACCGTGTTCAACTTGCAGGATCAAATGAAGTTAGATAAAGCCTCATTACATACGAAGGATCTAAGGATCAAATCCTTAGAATACCTAGTGCTACAAATTGGAGTGGATCCTTCAAACATTCAGGTTGATCAAGCATTAATAAAACAAAAGAATGAAGACATTGCTGCCTTGAGGAAGAAATTAAAACTCCCACAACATGAACATCCTCAAGAAAAGTAAATCCTCCAAGAACAAACTGAAAAAGCTGAAATGGCCAAGCTAATACTAAAACTGACTACCCAAGTCAAAGAGATGGAAGATCATATGGACATCCTTATAAAATAAAAAGAAGCAGTGAAAGAGGCTGATGTGAAATCTACTCCCATTGTTATTCCTATAGTTGGCATAACTGTCCCTTCCACATTGGCAGAGCATTTAGACCCAAAAGTGCCATTGGCAACTGCAGTGTCAGTGCAATCTATAGACACTTCTGCCACAAGATCATCCACCACACAGTTACGTCAAACAGGTGAGGCATCTGACACAGTAAAGGCCATGGAGGAGATGTCCCTAAAGAATAATGAGATAATAAATTTGAAAAAGACCATTCAAACTCTTGAAACATCAAATAGAAATGCATTGATTACCTCTAAGGGACATGAACAAAGAGCAAACAGACTTCAAGAGTAGGTAAATATTTTGTAGCATTAGGTCAATCTCAGTGAACAGGTGTCCTACATCAAGAACTATCTTTGGAATAACATAATTCAAGGCATTCATACACAGTGGCCTTCAATTCAAATCATTTATGAGCAGAGAGATCTACTTAAGGCAGCACAGGTGGAGATTCAGAAAACAAAAGAAGAACTGGCCAACAAACCATCTCAAGATTTGAATCTTATTACATTTTTAAACAACAAAAACAGAGAAGAGCTTGAAGAATTAAAAATCCAAGACAGGACAGAAACAATTCTGCAAATAAAAAAGGGCCTAAATAAAAGGAATATAATGAAAAATTTGGAGGAAAAGTGCAAGACCATGGAGTTGTCAATAACAAAGTTTTTGGCACAATACACAATATTGAGAAAATAAGGCCTCCCAGACATTCATGGCTTTAATGAAAAACTTTTGGTTCAAACAGATTATGACAAGAAGATCAGAGCCCATGCCAAAGAACAAATAAATAAGCTTCTGCCGCAAGGCTCTCCAACTGGTAAAGTTATATTGGAGTACTTTGAGAACTTATTTTTTCTACAGAATGAAATCAAACATATTTTCATTATCAAACCAAATTTCTCAAAGTACACTGATGCTGATGAAAGTTACCGAAAGTTGAAATGTATGAAAATACCAAGTGATCAGCAGTGGTAGGAATTCACAGATTTTTTATAAAAAAATTGGAGTAGAACAACAGAAAATATAGCTGTTAAAAGGTAAATGTTGCATTAAAAGTGTACCAGATTGATCAGCAGAGTCAAATAATATCCGAGAAAAAATCAATCAAAAATTTGTACTATGGTAATTTTTTCTATCTTACAGTAGTAAAATTAATAAGGAAGCAGCGTGAGAGAGTATCAAGAGGAAAAACAACCTTAGAGGATGAAAAGTGAAAGAGTATCAGTCAAGCAATCCATAAACAAATATCTTCCAAATATGCCAGCAAGCATGCACACCTAGTCAACAAACTGTTTTGATTAGATGATGTTAGTTCTATTTTTTCTAGATAATAAGACAAATTGCTAAGTTGTTAAGGAGCTGGCCCTCTTAGTGTGTTAATATATTTTATTTTCCTAGAGTTATTCCTATACTTCTCTACGATATTTTGTAATAAACATGTTTTATAAATACTTCAGTTTACGAAGTGTTTAGTGTGGAATAAAGATGCTGAGATTATTATAGATGATTTTTGCTGGTGCTTTGCAGGCTCATGTGTTGATTTCATAGCAGCTGTTAAGGCCTAAATCTACCTCAGGCTGAAGAAGGCAGAATCTAGGGTAACATCAAACCACGCTTAATCTGGTAGCTAGCCCTACCAGATTGGGAGAGGGCTCTCTCCTTGTCAATCTGGCAAAAATAATCAGTGAGGCTTGAGATGACTTGAATAAAGGCTGATTTTAGGCTAGGTATATATGTAAAAGAGTTTTATTTTATTTTGAGGGTGTTTGTTGGATCAAAGGGAAGGAAAAATTTTGGGCCTGGGAAATGAGACCTAGTTTTTGCAGAGATCTGAATGGGGCAAGGTAGGAAATTGTTTTGACGCTTCAATTTTGAATGAAATGGATAGCTCAGACTGGTGAGGATTTGAAGAGGGCAAGAGATCTTCAAGGATCCTCTTCAAAAAATTGAAAACATGAAAAATTAAACAAATCCTAGGTAGAGCACTGCAAATTTTTATGGATTCTACCTTTATCCTTATTTGTTTAACTTAAGAAGAAACAAGAGGGGAAAATGATACACATGAAACACCAGTAAACTTAAATTAACAGAGAGAAACACATCATCAAAACAAAGAGCCACATGAATCCCAAGGAGTGCTGCAAACCCTGGTCTATTCCTTTGCCAAACTGCAGAGATGAATGTACAATGATGCTCACAACAATCCCAAGTGTCCAACCAGGAAAATGACTAGAAAACTACAAGATATAGAAAAGCATAACTCATCCCTAGCCTCTAGGGGTTGAGCTCATAATTTCAGGAGATATTTCAACAAGATCTAAACTAAGAACTGGAAAATAGGTAGTGGAACAGCTTGCCTCTATACGATAGGAAACTGATTCATTCAGTTGCAATTCACCTTTTGATGGATGAATCTACCTCCATGAGTTAAAATTTAACAAAATTACATCAAGACCCATCAAATCACATCAAATTACATCATGAGTTTAACATTTGGAAGTAAAAAAGTCAAACTGTCCAAAACTAGGCGAAAAACAGAGTTACTAAGTACAAAATGAGCAAAAATCCCGAATGCGCTGTGCCTAATTTCTCTATGCGTCATGCCAGTTTGGAGCTGATTTTAGAGGCCTTCCCGTGATTCAAATTGGCTCCAAGTGGGCTTGATGGAAATTTATACCTGTATACTTTCCAACACAAGTGGAATTTCTGAATTTGGTCTTCATTTTCCCCTCCAAAAATGAGTTCTCCCAACACTGCTTCTTGTGTATCGAAAAAGGGGCAGAAAGGTCATTTTTAGGGTGTTTTTGACCCTTTTGGAAGACAAAAACCTGTGAAAATATCTTGGCCATGGGTAGGCATGCATAAATTTTCATGAAAAATCCAAAAATATAAAGTTTTACCCCAGAGGAGCTCCCAATTATAAGTGCGCGCCACGTGGCGCGACGCGTAGAGCTGAAAAATCTGTGTTGAGGCCAAAAAAAACAAAATTTTCAAAATGTGTCCCAAATTTCTTGAAATTTGGGCTAAATGTCCTTCATCATGTACTATGCTGGGCCAAGGAAGCCTTGGCCAAAATTTGAAGTCTATCTTGTCTTTTTCGACGCTTTGAGGCCCTCTTCAACTTAGCTTTCAAGATCTTGATTCGTGCCTTGCAAACATGATTTCTTGCCCAATAATGATTCACCATGTGCCTCAATAGGTTCTTTTCCTTGTTGGCCTTCTTCAATAGCTTTTCCAAATGAATATTTAACCTTTCAAGCCAAGTTTCGCGGTCAGCCTCAATCTCTTGCTCAATGGATGTCATCTCACTTTGGCTCCTTTGGGCAGCTTGTCGGTTCTCACGTATATTTTGCAACTCCATGATAGTTTTCTGATCTTCTAACTGTTTGTTTCTCTACTCAAGGTAGTTGATTATCCATTGGGATCTTTTCAACTTGATGGACAAAGTGTTTATTTCCGCCTTCTGCTCATGAAAAACCTCTCTCAGCTTTGAGCTAGGAGAGCCCAAATCATCATCAATGAGTATGAAATCTGTATCCTAGCCTCCTGAAGGCCCCTCGTCATGTATTGGCCTCTTACCCTTGTCCTGTACCTGTACCGTTGATGAAGGAATTGAGACCCCTTCCACACTGGGTGGAGATAATACTCGCCTGGCTGCTACAAACAAACCTCTAGTGCCCCTCTGATAAGTGACAAACACCGTCACACTAACGGTCTATGTCTCATGACCTTCATGCTAATATGAAGGTTCACCTGCCTCATGAAAAGCCTCCGAAGGTACCTGAGAAGCTGTGAAGAAATCATTAGAAGTGAAATCTTCCCATGAAATATCCTACAAGTCGAGCTAATGCATAGCCACAATTTTTATGACTGCAAAGTGATAGATACTGCTATACTGCTGTTAGACTCCGTCTTGTCTAACCTCTGTCAGAGTCAAATGCAGACAGGTAGCTGTCAAAGTCTCAATTCAATATACAGGCCAATGCCAATCAGCTTTCACCCAATGCTACTTAGATGTTTGCAAAGCTTGTTTTCACAATGTTTCAATAACACTTGCAGGCTAGGAGAAGGTTCAGTAAGTCTTCATTTCAGGAATGTCGTCATAAATAAGGCGAGATTGATTCTTCTTCAAAACTCTGTTTTGAAGAAGAAGTCATCAAATATGTTTTTATGATGAATATGTAATTTGTCAAAATGCTGCAAATTCTCCAGCTCTTCAAATGGCAGCAGCTTCAGTAGCTCCAATCCCTGCAGAAACAGCCAAAGAAATCATCAGATGTGTCAAAATGCTTCAAAGTTTCCAATTCTTCAAATGACAGCCCTGTTTCAGCTTCAAAGGCAACTCTGTCACCGCATTATCTTCATCAGTTTCAGCAAACAGATAGCTCAATTTTCCATGGAGTTCAACTGTGGATCAACACCCGCTGACAGTTTTAAATTAGTATTAAAATTACTGTCGCAGGTATTCAATTGCACACAGGGAATGGGGTAAACAGTTTATGAATCTCTATCCTCAGTACACTACTTGGGATAATCCTAAGGATCCTGGACTACAACTAGTTATGGGTTACGTATCACCAGATTACTTCACATATTCAGTCTCATATTTCATAGAAGCACCTCTTATAGCAATTACAAGGTGGTCGTTTATTTTGCAGTTGTTAAGATGCAAAGACACATAGGTTTAGAGAAAGAGTTCTGAAGAAAGGTGGGCTTTGGCAAGATATATATGGAATTGATGAGAAGGCGGCCTGATCCAGTACAGGCTACATGGATTGGTTATCCAAATACAACTGGTTTGCCGACCATTGATTATCGACTTACAGATTCATTGGCATATCCTTTGGAAACAAGACAGAAGCATGTGGAAGAGCTTGTAAGATTGCCAGGATGTTTCCTCTGCTACACACCATCTCCAGACGCAGGGCCTGTTGTAGAAACACCTGCTCTTTCTAATGGATTCATCACCTTTGGAAGCTTCAATAATCTCGCCAAGATAACACCGCGAGTTTTGCTGAAGTCCAAGATTTCTGATGGACATAACTTTGTTCATGGTTTGGAATCAACATACCGAAAGTTATGGCACCGGTATTGTGGTGTTGAGGACATGCCTAATGATGCAAATGGTAAAGAAATTTTCATTACGCGCACCTCTCTTTTAAATGGCGTGAATCCCACTTCACTACCTATGCCCATTTTTTCCAACCCTGAAACAAAGTTAAATGGAGAGTCCCAGTCAGTGAAGCAATAAGGAAATCGATGTAATTGGTGATGTTTGAATATATTCAGGTTGTGTCTTACAGGCCCTGGTATCTGGCTATATGAGCGGAGGACTGTATTCACGTAATGATGGCAAGCGCTGGATAAAGCCGATGGTTCTTACGGCATCTCTCTTCCCATTTATGTGCTTTGGCATTGGATTTGTACTGAACATCATTGCCATATTTTATGGTTCTCTGGCTGCCATTCCTTTTGGCACTATGGTGGTAGTCGCGCTCGGTTTGTTTCAATTTACACAGGTTTGCAGGGTTCTCATTGGAAGTGTCGAACTTCACTGGTTAAAACTAGAATTATTACATTCACAATGTGGGCATTCTGCAAATCAAGTTTATTCATGTGTAGTTTCTGTCTCTTTACTGTTACTCTTCTGGATGATAGTGCGAAGGTGTGTGCGTATTGTTCTGGACAGAGTGCGGAAGAATTGTTGCAAGTGTTACCAGATGAGTCCTGTGCTTGGCCCGAAGATAGAGCAGCGCCCCTTCTCTGCACAGCTCGAAACCAAGAAGTTCGCTTTCAATGTGATGGGAAAACAGATGATGAGCTTCAATCATGGGGAGCCTGAGACAGACAGGATTTTGTTCCATGATTTCCGCTAGCAATTGTTGGGATCCTTTGGAGATTTTGTGGGATTACGGGCGATGTGGCTCTTAGGAGGCGGATTGTGAGTTATTGCTGATGCTACCATATTGCATGTGGTTGGACGTGTTGGAGTTCAATGAGTGGCATATTATAATTCTGGCTATTGGGTCGTTCCTGCAAATAAATTTAAATTAAACGTTGAGTGCAACCATACAAACCTCTCTCAGTACAGTTGTCACCATGCGCTGAATCGGCAGAATTTTAGTTTGAAGGTTGTTTTATTAAAATGGCAAATGTAACGTGGCAAGCTGAAAATAAGTTAAGATATCCATCACAACAGAAGAAATAGGATTCGGTTCCTATTTCAAGACTTCAGTCCTGATCCTAACGGGATCTGTACTCCAGTTTATCGGCCATCAGAGGGATTCTTGCAATTATAGTTGAACATCTCATCTTTTTTATCGACCTGTAGGGAAAAGTTTTTGGTCTATTTATTGTATGCGCTGATCTTTAGGAATCGATGAGTGGCTTTTACTATTTTTCATAGTGCCAGTTGAAACAGTTCCATCTTTTCATGGATCGGTTTTCTTCTGAGCCGTTTAATGTATTAAATAATCATTTGTAAAGAAAGAGGGGGTGGAAAAGAGAATTCGGAGAGCTAGTGTAGGAGTGAGAACGGAGCTCCATTGTACAGTTTGACAAAGATTTTAATTAAAAAATGCAGCTCTGACCCCTGAGATCCCTGTGGTATGAGATTTAACATTCGTGTCCTCTTTTGTTTCATATGTAGCCTGTTATGTGTTTATGTCATTTCATGATCGTTTCCATTTGAACAAATGAAGTGTTAAGGTACAATTCATAATTTATATGCTCTGCCTTTAAGTTTTGTTCAAATTTAGTGTTTTCTTCTGTTTGACAAGGATTCATCTTCTATGCCCTTGTCAACTCCTCAGCAGTCCAGCCATTCCATTTAATCTCAATTTGATGTTAAACTTCATGCTTACCTTGCCTCAGGAGATAATCTGTGTTTTACATTTGATCTCTGTTCTTGCTGTCTTTGCCCCACACAGCCCAGAAAACTCCATTTATTAAAAAACCCTTTTTATATCAGTTTACTAGCCTAAAATCAGTTCTTATTGTAAGTCATATCGCATCCTATTGCTCATTTTCTCGAGATTGACGGAGAGAGCCCTCTCCTGTCCTCGTAGGGCTAGCTACGAGGCTAAGGTTGGTTTGATGTTGCCTCGAGCCTCGCCTCTTTCAGCCTGTGGCAGATTCGAGCGCTAACATAGTGGCGACCCACTGGGGAAGATGGTTTGCTGTTGATGTGACAGTCGACTTGTAGGTTGTCTTGCCCCAGTGCAGGAAATCAAGTTGCAGATCTGATGCTGATGGTGGACAGCAGTCAGACACATATGAAGGCTGAAACATTCACCCGGCGACTCCAGCTCGATCCAGAGATTCCAGTGCTCACTGATCCATTCATGCAATGGTAGGGTATGTGGCAAACCCTGCACTGTGTGAAGCTGTAAAAGAAGTAAGAAATCAGTTAGTAGATTTTGAAATTAATGAAGAATTTTTCAGTGCCTTGCTTCAATGTTTGAAATCTCCGAAGTTTCCTCTTGAAGCTAAAACTAGTGTCTGTGAGTTAGTGGTTGAAAGAGTTGAGAAGGAGATTCAGTGTTTAGATGAGCAGATCCAGTCATATGATTTCCAAGACCCTAAAAAGTTCTTGGAAATCCTTTCTCCATCGAAACAAGAAATAACAGACTTGCCTACAGATGTTTTCATTGACAGTGTGTAGCTGGAGGTATGTATTGTAGAGTTGGGGCAGCTAACAGAGTCTGGCTTTCGCGATCCAATGGCAACATACATGGAAACGTTTTTCAGTTTGATTGATAGATCAGGCTGTCTTTTCCGTGACCAGGCTCATTACGTGCATGAAGGGCTGCCAGCAATTGCATCTGTGATCTGGTTGAAGCATTCTCAAGCGGCATCAGTTTCAGGTTTACTTGAATGGTTGATCTGGCATTTCAGTATTACCTGATCTACTGTTTTTACAGCAAAGTAGGGTAGATTTTGTAAATAAATAAGCAGTCTAAAGGGCAGCATTTCGTTCTAGTTTCATCGCAGTTTTAGTTCGAAGTTTGCCAAGTAAATTTTTCAAATCATTTCAGTCAGTTTTCAGTTAATAAGTTAATCATGATTCCATAGCCCAATGGATGGAGGCACTGTCTGCTCTCCCAAAGCTCTGCGGTTCTTGGCACCTCCAAGAAGCGGCAGCTGCCATCCCCATTGGAGCCAATGTTAGACTCCGTCTTGTCTAACCTCTGTCAGAGTCAAATGCAGACAGGTAGTTGTCAAAGTCTCAATTCAATATACAGGCCAATGCCAATCAGCTTTCACCCACTGCTACTTAGATGTTTGCAAAGCTTGTTTTCACAATGTTTCAATAACACTTGCAGGCTAGGAGAAGGTTCAGTAAGTCTTCATTTCAGGAATGTCGTCATAAATAAGGTGAGATTGATTCTTCTTCAAAACTCTGTTTTGAAGAAGAAGTCATCAAATATGTTTTTATGATGAATATGTAATTTGTCAAAATGCTGCAAATTCTCCAGCTCTTCAAATGGCAGCAGCTTCAGTAGCTCCAATCCCTGCAGAAACAGCCAAAGAAATCATCATATGTGTCAAAATGCTTCAAAGTTTCCAATTCTTCAAATGACAGCCCTGTTTCAGCTTCAAAGGCAACTCTGTCACCACATTATCTTCATCAGTTTCAGCAAACAGATAGCTCAATTTTCCATGGAGTTCAACTGTGGATCAACACCCGCTGACAGTTTTAAATTAGTATTAAAATTACTGTCGCAGGTATTCAATTGCACACAGGGAATGGGGTAAACGGTTTATGAATCTCTATCCTCAGTACACTACTTGGGATAATCCTAAGGATCCTGGAATACAACTAGTTATGGGTTACGTATCACCAGATTACTTCACATATTCAGTCTCATATTTCATAGAAGCACCTCTTATAGCAATTACAAGGTGGTCGTTTATTTTGCAGTTGTTAAGATGCAAAGACACATAGGTTTAGAGAAAGATTTCTGAAGAAAGGTGGGCTTTGGCAAGATATATATGGAATTGATGAGAAGGCGGCCTGCTCCAGTACAGGCTACATGGATTGGTTATCCAAATACAAGCTTGGTTTTAGACCATTGATTATCGACTTACGAGATTCATTGGCGAATCCTTTGGAAACAAGACGAGGCATGTGGAAGAGCTTGTAAGATTTCCAGGATGTTTCCTCCTGCTACACACCATCTCCAGACGCAGGGCCTGTTGTAGAAACACCTGCTCTTTCTAATGGATTCATCACCTTTGGAAGCTTCAATAATCTCGCCAAGATAACACCGCGAGTTTTGCTGAAGTCCAAGATTTCTGATGGACATAACTTTGTTCATGGTTTGGAATCAACATACCGAAAGTTATGGCACCGGTATTGTGGTGTTGAGGACATGCCTAATGATGCAAATGGTAAAGAAATTTTCATTACGCGCACCTCTCTTTTAAATGGCGTGAATCCCACTTCACTACCTATGCCCATTTTTTCCAACCCTGAAACAAAGTTAAATGGAGAGTCCCAGTCAGTGAAGCAATAAGGAAATCGATGTAATTGGTGATGTTTGAATATATTCAGGTTGTGTCTTACAGGCCCTGGTATCTGGCTATATGAGCGGAGGACTGTATTCACGTAATGATGGCAAGCGCTGGATAAAGCCGATGGTTCTTACAGCATCTCTCTTCCCATTTATGTGCTTTGGCATTGGATTTGTACTGAACATCATTGCCATATTTTATGGTTCTTTAGCTGCCATTCCTTTTGGCACTATGGTGGTAGTCGCGCTCAGATTGTTTCAATTTACACGGGTTTGCAGGGTTCTCATTGGAAGTGTCGAACTTCACTGGTTAAAACTAGAATTATTACATTCACAATGTGGGCATTCTACAAATCAAGTTTATTCATGTGTAGTTTCTGTCTCTTTACTGTTACTCTTCTGGATGATAGTGCGAGGGTGTGTGCGTATTGTTCTGGACAGAGTGCGGCAGAATTGTTGCAAGTGTTACCAGATGAGTCCTGTGCTTGGCCCGAAGATAGAGCAGCGCCCCTTCTCTGCACAGCTCGAAACCAAGAAGTTCGCTTTCAATGTGATGGCAAAACAGATGATGAGCTTCAATCATGGGGAGCCTGAGACAGACAGGAATTTGTTCCATGATTTCCGCAAGCGATTGTTGGGATCCTTTGGAGATTTTGTGGGATTACGGGCGATGTGGCTCTTAGGAGGCGGATTGTGAGTTATTGCTGATGCTACCATATTGCATGTGGTTGGACGTGTTGGAGTTCAATGAGTGGCATATTATAACTCTGGCTATTGGGTCGTTCCTACAAATAAATTTAAATTAAACGTTGAGTGCAACCATACAAACCTCTCTCAGTACAGTTGTCACCATGCGCTGAATCGGCAGAATTTTAGTTTGAAGGTTGTTTTATTAAAATGGAAAATGTAACGTGGCAAGCTGAAAATAAGTTAAGATATCCATCACAGCAGAAGAAATAGGATTCGGTTCCTATTTCAAGACTTCAGTCCTGATCCTAACGGGATCTGTACTCCAGTTTATCGGCCATCAGAGGGATTCTTGCAATTATAGTTGAACAGCTCATCTTTTTTATCGACCTGTAGGGAAACGTTTTTGGTCTATTTATTGTATGCGCTGATCTTTAGGAATCGATGAGTGGCTTTTACTATTTTTCATAGTGCCAGTTGAAACAGTTCCATCTTTTCATGGATCGGTTTTCTTCTGAGCCGTTTAATGTATTAAATAATCATTTGTAAAGAAAGAGGCAGGGGGAGAGTTCTGAGAGCTGGTGTAGGAGAGAGAACAGAGCTTCATTGTATAGATTTTGACAGAGATTTTAATTAAAAATGCAGCTCTGACCCCTGAGATTCCTGTGGTATGAGATTTAACATTTGTGTCTTCTTTTGTTTCATATGTATCCTGTTATGTGTTTATGTCATTTCATGATCGTTTCCATTTGAACAAATGAAGTGTTAAGGTAGAATTCATAATTTATATGCTCTGCCTTTAAGTTTGTTCAAATTTAGTGTTTTCTTCTGTTTGACAAGGATTCATCTTCTATGCCCTTGTCAACTCCTCAGCAGTCCAGCCATTCCATTTAATCTCAATTTGATGTTAAACTTCATGCTTACCTTGCCTCAGGAGATAATCTGTGTTTTTCATTTGATCTCTGCTCTCGCTGTCTTTGCCCCACACAGCCCAGAAAACCCCATTTACTAAAAAAAAACCCTTTTCTATCAGTTTACTAGCCTAAGATCAGTTATGCTTTTGGTCATCTCAGCCCTTTTGAAAACCTTTTGCTGAGATAGACCCGGAGAGAGCCCTCTCCTGTCCTCGTAGGGCTAGCTACGAGGCTAAGGTTGGTTTGATGTTGCCTCGAGCCTCGCCTCTTTCAGCCTGTGGCAGATTCGAGCGCTAACAACTGCTACTCAGGAGTTTTCCTTTGCATGAGAGTGGTCATCTTATCAATATTCTGGCATACGAAGTAAGGGAGGTTCATCATTCTCACCCTGGTAAAATGCATCAGCAACCTGATATGATAGGTATAGAGACGTTAAAACCGGCCCTCACAACTAAATTATTTGATGATAAGTTTCATCAAAGGAGCATATGAATCCTTTAGGAACCGGAAGGGAAAAAATATGCTGAGTTGTCTCACAAAAATAGGCTTGATATATGGCTCATATTGTACCCTATCAACCTGCTTCCTTTTGTTCCATTGCTCTCCAACATTTGGAATTCTGGTTGCTTGAGAGATAGTTTTAGGTGTTAAAGTGAATGTCACACCTACAAGAGTGACTTGGCCATTATGTAAATGCAACACAAACAATCGGGCTAGCTCATGATGATGGTGAACTCTGGCAACCATTTCACAAAATTGATAACAAGACTGCTGTTGAAAACATGAAACAGCAAGAGGACAAGCCTGCAGCTCAACCAATGAAGTAGGCTCCTCCCTCACATTTATGCCACTCTTATGAGGCCTCCTAGGTGCATGCCATTCAGTTTTGGAGTCATTGTCTCGGTCATAAGAAGAATCTGTCTCCATGCTTGCCAAAGTCTATGTTGCCTTAGGTGAATATGAGGAGTTTGGTGTCTTTCGTTTTTATTTCCAAATGATGTGATAATATGTGGGGGACTATGGAGGGAGAGGGTAGGAGGAATGATGGGATATTTCCAATTGAGATTTGTCAATTGAAGAGTTTAGGGATGGTCACTAGGTTTATTGGGATAGAATTTGGGTTTGGGAAGTTTATAATTGGGATGTGGGATAATGGGAATGGGATAGGAAATGAGTGATTTAGGGATATAAGGGAATAGGGAAATGGGCTGGTGTAACAAGATCAATAGTGATGAGGAAATACAAGGTGGGGAAATGGAAATGATAGGTGCCAAACCAATTTATAAACCCTAAGGAAACAATCCTTGAACAAGAAAATAGGGTTTTAATTTCTTGTATTAAATCCTCATAGATATCACAAAACACTGGTTCATTGGCATTTACAAAGTTTATTGACTTACTTGGATCGGAAATGACCGAGAAAACTCAAAGTTTGAATGCAATTGGGGTTCCAAATACCTTGCGGCCCTATGCGTTGCCCAAAAAACCCAACGCGTCGCGTACCTCGAATGTGCCACGCAGGATCAGTTTCAACACAGTGGGGGGCGACCCAATGCATCGCGATACCCAACCAATGCGTCGCGCAACTGAACTTGCACAATTTCACCTTCAAACTGTTTCCTTTGCTCCTCATAATTTATCTTTAGCTCAATCTATCCTCTTGGCATACAAATGAGCTTTTGAAAGATGAAAATGTTTTATATGCCAAGGATTTTAATTCTCCATTTCAAAAAAACCCACTTTGTAATGTTTCATATTTTGACACTTTTAAAAAAACTCTGTTTTGCTTCATTTTGGATTTTTGACTGAATGAGGTGCTTTCTGTTTGTCTTGTAGGGAATGGATTGGCTGGAGCTTGAAAAAGATGACCAGGGTTTCCAATGAAAATATTATTACAACTGAGAAAACTTGAAATTACATTACATTTATACATAAATATGAAATACTCTATTTTTCTTCAAAACAGAGTTTTGAAGAAAGATACATTATTAAGCATATGATGATGAGATTTTTAGCACTGAAACCTTATTTCAAACTCCTCATGTGCCTGCTGACCATTATTGCACATTCTGAAGACCTTATTAATGAAACCCTAGACCTAATGACACTAAAATGCTAAAAATGACTCTTTGCAAACTATGAGACAAAAAGTGACTGTAAATGGTCTTAATGGACATAAATAGGCCAGCAGGTAAAGGAAATGAGGGACATGAGCAACAAGCCACTACCGTCAGATGATACATGCTGCTAATGGAATGCAACTGACTGAATGAGACACCTAATATGCAATGAAACAAGAGGATTTTGATCACTGACGGAGGGATGAAGATACCGACACTAAAAACAACAGTCTGGACAAGAACCAACTAGACTTCATAACTCAGGATTCATGTGATACGCCAATGAGTAAAGTTATTTCTTATTTTCATTGTGTCCTTTTCTGAATTTTCATTCATTTCATATATGTTATTCAAATTTGAATGATTAATTAGGAATATTATTTCAAGATTAGTGTAAAAGCTCCCTATCTTAACTACTTGATCATTTCATTTTTTTTGTTGATTTCCAGACTTAGGAATCCTTAATTGCTCCTAGTCCCGTTTGACCCCTGCCTCCTTCCTCTTATTTCTGGATCAAATGATACTTTACTGACCTTTATCCCAAAAGCAAGCCATCTCATCAAATCAAACTATTCAAAACTCTAAGGGTTATCTACCTTGCCCTGAGTTCAGTAGCATCCTTTTGGCCTTGCCTTCCAGTTTTTCTTGCTACCTCTTGACTCCATAGCCCAGTGGACTAGTAGATCCCTATTTAATTTGTCTCCAAGTAATCTTATTTCCCACCAAACTTTCAAACAAAAAACCAATTGCCCAATCATACCTAGCCTAAAATATTAAACAAAAACAAAGTTAAATCTGAAAGAGAGAGCCCTCTCTGAAATTTAGGAAGGCTAAATCATAAATTTCCAAAGTAGGTTTGTGGTTACCCCTAGTTTTCTTAAAACTGAAAAAATCCAAAAGAGTCCACAATATTTAGAAATTACTAGGGTGATAACATATTGGCGACCATACTGGGGACTAAACACTTTCCAGTTTTAAATTTAATCTTGAAGGAATATTTTTAAATCTATCTTTTATAATTTAAGATTAACTTTAAAAGGTTGTGGGTATTTCATAAATAGACAGTCTAACTTCTAGGAAAACCTACTATACCAGGTCCAACCCGGATCCTAAGCCTGCAGTAATAGTAGATAACCCAGAACTAATTGGAGAAAATAAAAAGAAAAAAAAGATTGTTAGTTTAGAAACTAAAGTGCCCTTGAGAAAAGCTAATTCCTCACCCAAAGAATTAGTAAGCTTATCTGATATTGATTTTGATTTCAAGTTTGAAAATTCATTGTTTAGAAATAAATCTAAAACTGATTTAAAGGAAGTTGTCATAGATCCTGTTTTTACTTCTTTTGTGAATGAAAAACATATCCTTATTTCAGCATCAATAAAATCAGACAAATATGAAATTCAAAGTCCAATAGAAAGGGTTAATTTTACATGAATTAAAGACATTGATGAAGCTATTAAATTAGCCAATTTTTTGTCTCAATTTAAGCCTCCAGTTTCTCAATTATACACCACAATTTTTCCAGTAGAAGATTAAACTCTGTATGCTGCCACTTCATTTTTAGACTCCACTATCAGTTCACCCACAGAACCTTTTAGTCCTGAGTTGCCTTTTCAGCCTAGGATCATATATTCATCATACCCTCAATCCACTACAAGTACATCCATAGAACCATTTATTCCTGAGTTTCCTTTGCAGCCTAGGATAGTATTTCCATCATTTACTCAGTCCATTGCATCCACCAGTTTTATAAGCACTACATTTTTTCCATCCAGTTCCATACATATATCAAAATATTTTCCAAGTTCTTCAAATCCAGCTTTTAGCACATCAGCTGTCATATCCAGCAATGCTCCTATAGTCACTGTTATACCTCCTAGTTCAAGAAAACTTCAAATCATGGCTGCAAGATATGGCCCTCTGGTCTTACCCAAAAACCTCCATGATATGCCCCAAAATTACCAAAAGGATATCCCATTATTTGATAATTTTTCACAAATTACTGCACAACAACATATCACCAGAATGATTGATTTTTGTGAAATTTATGAGATAGATGAATTTGATGTCTGAATGAGGTTATTTTCTCAAAGTTTAACTGGAGAAGTAAAAACATGGTTTAGAAATTTAGGTGTTAGTAGCATAGCATCTTTAGTTTCATTTCATAGAGCATTTCTTAATAAATGGGAAAAGAAAAATAATCCCCTATAGATTTTATCTGAGTTTGATGCTGTAAAAAGAGCTCCCAATGAGTCTGTTCAGGATTACTGCACTAGATATAATAGTGTTTATAATGCCATCCCTGTTGATCTTAAACCTACCCCCTATTCAATACTTCTTAAATTTCCTGATGGATTTGATCCCGATATGGCATACCAATTAAGAGAAAGGAATGTTGAAACATTAGAACAGATGCAACTAGACGTTGTTGGTGTAGAAATTAATATCCTAGCCAAAAAATCCAGACTTAGAAATGAAAGGAGAGTTACAATTAAAGAAGAAACTTCAAAATTAGATGGTAAATTTGATTATTTTGCTAAAACTTTAGAAAGAGTAGTTGAGATATTAGACAACATTGAGAAAAAACCACAATGGGATAGCCAACCCCAAATCAGAAATCCCAACTACAGAAAAAACAACAATCCTGGAAAGGGTAAAGAACCTTCTCCAGATCAAAACATTAGGCCCCCATTCCAAGAGAACTATGCTGAAAGTTCTCAAAACAATGTTGAGGCTAAGGAAGACATCAACATAGTGATGGGGATAGATGAAGAAAACACTATTTTCCTCACTCAGGAGGATCAAGAACTCTTTGAACTTCAACAGTTCAAAGTAGAATCTGGTGAATACTTTGACTATAAGCAAGGTTATGACCTCACAATCAATGAAATTCACATCCAGTATAACCTTAGGAGAAAGAAAACAAATGAGCCTTCTACAAAAAAGGATGCTCCAATTCAACAAAATCAAAACAAAAAGAATGTAGAGGCTCCCAAAAAAAAAAATTTGCAAATTCTTCCAAGAGGAAAAAAGCTAAATTCAAACCCACCCAGTCCTAAAAAACAGCCTATTCCAAAGACTATTGATATCACTGATGAGGTGGCTCAATCCTCCAAAGATGCCGAAAAGGCTAATACTACAAAGGCCACTAATTCAACAAAAACAACAGTTCTTGATCCAAAGAAGAATCCAGCTGACTCTAGACCATCAAATCATAAATCTTCTACTAAAAATTCTAGATTTGATAAAGCCTCTGCTGCCACTCAAATTGTTCATGAAAAAATAACTAAAGGAAGCAGAAATCAAGAAACTCAAACAGAAGATAAAAGAAAAAATAAAGCTAAAGGTAAAACGGCTAAATCTCAAGAAAAACCCACTTAGTTAATAATCACAAAAGATGAAATTCTGCAAATTAGTAAATCTCAACCAGCTTTCAACATTCAAGCTGAAATATCCAAGTTAAAAATACCAATTCCTTTAACATAATTGGTAAATAATGACTTGTATAAATCAAAAATCAATGAAACTTTAAACATGAATGATGGTGAGGATTCAACTAATCTAAATGATGATTAGCCTAAATTAATTTTTGGTCCTGATGTAAATGGTACACATGTTGATGGAGCAATCCCTCCTTTTTACATTAGTCTTACTATTCACGATTAGATATTACACAATGCAATGTTAGACTCAGGAGCTTCCCACAACTTAATTCCAAAAGCTATTATGGAAACTTTTAATCTAGAAATAACTAGGCCATATAAAGACTTGTTCTCATTTGATTCCTCTAAAGTTAAATTCATTGGATTGATAAAAGATTTGTGTGTCAATTTAGTTCAATACCCAGGTAAAAGTATGATCATGGATATTGTAGTAGCTGATATCCCACCAAAGTATGGTATGCTTCTTTCTCACTCATGGGGAGCTAAGTTGCAGGGATCTCTACAACTAGACATGATTTTTTCTACTATCACAGTATTTGGACAGCCCAAATTTTTTTACAGAGAATCATTAATGAAATACATGGTCAGTAATGCAGAAAGGTCCATAAATTATCCCATCTATTCAACTCCAACTGACCTTGACTCTTTAATTTTATGCAACTATGATAATGATGATATCCAAACTGAATTAATTAACAGAAAACCTGAACCAAGCAATGACAATATCTTTCATGAAGCCCTTTGGCATTTAGATTTTGATGGCTCAGTGAACAAGACAGGGGAAGGAGCGGGAGTATGGATCACCAACATGGAAACCAATCATTCGGAAGGACATGCCTTCATACTCAACTTTAAATGCACTAACAACATGGCAGGGTATGAAGCATTGATCTTAGGCCTCCAAATCATCAGAAACTTAGGAGGTAAAAGAATTTTAATCATGGGTGATTCAGATTTATTCACTAAGAAAATAAATGTTGAATATTCTGTTCATAATCCTAGATTAGCCAAATATAGAGATGCAACAATTGAGTTGGTTGATGATTTACTAGAGTCTATGTTTGCTATTATTCCCAGAAATCAAAATTTTCAAGCACATTTCCTAGCAACTTTTGCTAGTACTTGTAAATTACCTTTTCAACCAAAAAATAGATATACTGCTGAAGTAAAAGATAGACCCATTGTTCCTAACAATGTTAAATACTAGCAGATTTTTTCCGAAGATGAACATAGTTTCAATTTTTTGAACAGCAAGGAAGAATTCAAAAACTGTAAGATAGACACTGATGATAATTTAGATTCAGAAATTAATGTAGATGATAATTTTAACTGTGAAATAAATAGTGTAGATGTAAATAAATATAAAAATCCAATTGTATTTACTCAATCAGATATAGATAACTTAGAAACATTAGACATAGAGGAAATAATTGAAGAAGAAATAAACATGCTAGAATTGAAAGATAATATTTTACCTAAAGGTCTAACTCCTTTAGAAGACTTGTTTGATTCCAATGATGTGCCCAAAAAGCCTAAAATGGAACCAGTCAAATCTAATATTGAGGAGTGCAATATAGGAACATAATTACATCCTAAAATGATAAATTTGTCTAAATATTTACCACAAGAGGAAAAATCCAAATACATTGATCTGTTGAAAGAATATCAAGATGTATTTGCATGGAGTTATGAAGATTTAAAGGCTTATGACACAAGTATAATTCAACACAAAATTCCTGTAAAGGATGACCAGAAGCCTTTTAGACAAAAAATGAGAAGGATTAATCCTATCTTGTTACCTTTGATAGAGAAAGAAGACAAACGAATGTATGAGGCCCAAATAATTGCACCAATAAGATATTCTGATTGGGTTTCTAACTTAGTACCTACTAGGAAGAAAACTGGAGAAATAAGATTATGTGTAGGTTTAAAAAATCTCAATAAAGTGTCTTTGAAAGATAATTACCCTTTGCCAAAGATGGATCACATCTTGCAGAGAGTAGTTGGATCTTCAAGAATTTCTTTATTGGATGGTTTCTCATTTATAACCAGATACTTATTCAGAAAGAAGACCAATACAAGACAACCTTTACTACTCCTTGGGGCACTTTCATGTATGTGAAAATTCCTTTTGGATTAATGAATGTTGGAGCTACCTTTCAAAGGGCTATGGACATAGCCTTTGCTAAAGAAATCCATGAATTTTTTGTTATTTACTTAGATGATATTACTGTGTTTTCTAAATATGATAATGAACGTTTGGATTACTTGATACATGTATTCATTAAATGTAGAAAATATGGCATATCCTTAAATCCCAAAAAGACTCTTTTTGGACTTGAAGAAGGTAAATTATTAGGATGCATAATTTCCAAAGAAGGTATTATGATAGATCCAGTGAGAATTGAAGCCATACTAAACATTCACCCACCTAGGAACATCAAAGAGTTACAAGCATTTCTAGGAGAAATAAATTTTTTAAGAAGATTTATTTCTAATCTAGCTGAAATCATAAAAGAACTTAATAACATGTAGAAGAAAGACTTGGTATTAAAATGGATAGTTGAGGAAAAACAGTCTTTTGAATATATAAAACATGCTTTAACCAAAACACTAGTCTTAATTAGCCCAAACTTCAAAAAATATTTTATTATCTTTTCATTTGCCTTTGAACATACCATAGCTGCAGTCCTTTTGCAGAAAAATGACCAAGGTTTTGAATAGCCTATAGCATTTTTCAGTAAAACACTTAGAGATGCACCTTTGAGATACAATATCATGGAGAAAAAAGCTTTAGCCTTGGTTAAAGCTACAAAATATTTCAGAGTGTACATTCTTTACTCCCACATTATTGCCTATGTTCCCAATTCTATAGTCAAAGATATTCTTACACAGGATGGACCAGATGGTAGAAGAGGGAAGTGGATTGTTGCTATCCCTGAGTATGATATCGAAATCAAACGAACTAATCTGATAAAAGGAGAAGGGTTAGCCAGATTAATGGTTGAATCCAAATGTAATGCCTTAGATATAATTTTCATTGCACAAATTGATGACCAAGAAGAGATGGTGACTCCATTGATCAGTGAAGCCTTTCTAGACTCACCATGGTACTCTGATGTTATCTTTGTACTCGCACATTTACAAGCTCCTCCTGGTTTAACTAGAACTAAAGATAGATTTGTCAAAATTAAAGCAATGAGATATTGTATTCTAGATAAAATGCTTTATTGGAAAGAACAAAGTGGGATTTTACTTAATTGTTTACTGAAATCAGAAGCTAACAAGATTCTTGAGGAATTTCATGTAGGTGACTGCGGAGGCCACTTATATTGGAAGAGTATAGCAGATAAAATTCTTAGAGCTGGTTTCTACTGGCCAACATTGTTTGCTGATGTCAAAAAATATGTTACCTCCTGTCACCAATGTTAGATTTTTGAAGGGAGAAAGAAATTGTTACCCTTGCCCCTAAAACCTATTTCTACTGAGATGCCTTTTCAATAATGGGGTTTAGACTTCATTGGAGAAATTCATCCCCCATCTTCTAGATAGCATAAATGGAATTTTACTGCCACGGATTATTTTACGAAGTGGATAGAAGCCATTCCTACTAGGCAAGCCATAGACTCAGTCATAATCTCTTTTATTGAAAACAATCTTTTATCTAGATTTGGATGCCCACACAAAATTATTACTGATAATGCAGCTGCATTTAAATCCAAGAAAATGATTGTATTTTGCCATAAGTATCACATTACCTAAAGCCAATCTACTGCTTATTACCCTCAAGGTAATGGCTTAGCAGAATCCTCTAATAAAAGTCTGGTAAAAATCATCAAAAAATTACTTCAAGAAAATAAAAAGACTTGGAACAAAAAGCTGAACTATACACTATGGGCAGATAGACTTACCACCAAGAAGTCAATTGGTACTTCACCTTACCAGCTAGTTTATGGAATGGATGCAATTTTTCCTTCATAATTGGGAGCTCCAGTAATGAATATTATTCAGGAATCACAAGTTGAGATTAATGATATTCAATGGAGAATAAATCAAACCATTCATTTACAACAGACAAGGGAGGAAGTATATGAAAAATCTCAAGTAATTCATGATAAGATCCAAAATATTTTTGATAAAAGGAGTAAGGAAGATGATTTTTACATAGGAGATAAAGTATTAAAGTGGGATTCTAGGAGAGAGGAAAAGGGAAAACATGGGAAATTTGATTTTTTTTGGAAGGGACCTTATGAAATTTATTGGTACAGGAGTAAAAATGCATTTTTTATCCAAAATTTGGATGGAAAAGATCTTCCAGATGGACCAGTGAATGGTAGGATGCTTAAAAACTACTATTCTTCTGAGTTAACTAACAGTTAGTTCCAGATTGATTCCTTTCTTACATCATTGTAAATATTCATTGCAAGTGAGTAGATTGGATTGGATGTTTTCTTTTCAAAATTTGAAGCCCAGAGTGAAGGCCCTAAGCTTTTAAGAGTAAAATATCATAAGTATGAGTTGTTGCAGAAATCAGAAGACATTTACATGATCATCAAGGTTAAAAATTCAAGGCTACTGATCTTAGAGTTCTTGACATTTCACCAGCAAATGCCATCCCCATGTGAAGCCATTGTTAGGGACCTATAAATATAGGATTCATAATTTTGAATTGACTAATGATAGTCTTGTAAATATGTACATACCTTGCCTTCTGTAAGTTGTATTCCCATATTTGTAAAAATAAAAAAATAGAAAAGCAAAAAGAGGTTAAAATTCCTAAAAGAAAGATCAAAGGACTTAGAAAAAATAAGATACCCCAAAGAAAAAAGATGAATAAAACATGAAAGTGTGCAAATCTAAATTCCACTACTTTTTACTTTTGCAGTTGATTATGGCAGAGTGTCAATAAATTCCATAATATATGATGAGTTGAATTGTTCAATCTTAACTTACCATGTTTCAATTTACTTGTTTTAGATAGAGAATAAAGAATTGTCAGACAGTTTAATCCTGACAATTCAATAGATAGGTATAGAGTAAAAAGGAACCCAAAAGTTTAATCTGGGTCCTTGGATGAAATAAGGTAGAATTATATAGTTTTTAATGCTTTCAAAAGAATAAAATGTTCAAGGTTGCTAGCTCAAATGCACCGGCAAAAATGGAAGAAAAAATGTTAGATTAAAGATTGGGTAGGTAGAAGAAGGTGGGAAAATAATTATAAATATCTTTCACCAGGCTACAATAACTAATTTCCCTCCCCTATAGTTATTCTGCATTCTAAAATTTCATTCAAAGAGGCTCAGAGCATTTCTCTGACTTCTGTTGGGACCAGACCCAAGGCTCAATGACGGCTAAGTTAAAAATGTTTGAATTCCTATAATAATCCCTAATTTTCATCATTTACCATTCATGCATTCATCACCATGAAAAATCATAATTAAAGACTCCATTTTTACTTAATGATACATAAAACTCCCATTTGATTAACTACCTACATCTCACAAAGCATAAAAACCCTCAAAAGTACATTATATCCTAAGTAAAAGTGATTAAGTTATGATAATGAAGCTTTGCTTTAAATTTCAATTTTATTAGTTATATTTATGTATTTTGAGTATTCACTTTTCCCTTCCTCATATTAACTCTAACTTACCTATTAATTCCCTATATAAATGACTCTTTCCTATAAATATAACTCCTTTTTATTAAATATCCTTGGAAAAAACCCACTATTATAAAATTTAGCCAAAGCCTATTATCCCACATGTATCAATAAACACCCACAATAAACCCCATTTTGGCTAAACTAGCACTATATAATATCCCGCCCCCCTATAGTTTTGGACCTTCAAATAATCTAAAACTATATAATAAAATAAAATACGAAAATCAGTTTTCATACATATCTTATATGTTTGGAATGAAAAAACATTATCCTTCTTATCCTTTTTATCCTAAGTATTTTATAAAGGATTTAAATCTTATGCCTTTTTAAATACTATTACCATTCTTCCCTTCCCTGTGCAAGCTTTACCCAAGGCTAAAGGCATGACCTTACCCATTTTTCCCATTATATGAAACTTCACGTTTTGTATAAAAGTTTAAACCTTGGTTAAAACTCTCATTAACCCGCCCTATACACTTTACCCTATATATAAAATCCTTTTATATATATAAACCCATTGCCCTGTACATTAAGCCGACGTCCCCGAGTTCATCCATAGCCGTCTAATCATCTTAATCTTTCTCATCTAATGATCCAAATCTAATGCGATGAACCGGCCTCATGCTCCACCATTCCTTGTTGCGTTAAGCCTTGACCATATATTTGTTCTTATCAGATCAACGGCTTACGTTAAATCCCTAGTCCCACCTTTTCTATCCCCACAGCTTAAAGGCCAATCCAAACCATTCGCATCATCAGAGTGAATCTAACTATGCGCATTCCATAAAATGGTTGGGTGAAGTTTCTCCAAAATCGCACGATAAAAGTTGTTTTCCAAAACAACTCAGTGCTACGTGTCCCATTCTAATTTGATCATGTTCCAAATGGACAAAACCACTTACCATCCCAAATAAACGTGAAAAATACTAGTTGTTTTCGTATTCAAAGCAAATCCACCTCCCGCCATTGATTGGGACCTGTAATTAATAACATGAACAGTGGTAAATGTTAAAAGTTTATACCTATTATACCATTGTTACATCCTTATTATACACTCCCGACTGATATAGCCTCTGGCCCGACTGTTTTAAAGCGATTCTGAGCCTCTGTTTACCAAATTGATCACTCCGAAGCCAAATTTCCCAGTGTTTTATATATCCTGAAGCATTGCAACGGCTTCTGAAGATCCTTGAAGCCTTCTGCCGAACCAGTGGATCCATTTCAAAGCAAAAGCCACCAAAAAACCCTCCTCGACTATAAAGACACCCGTGAAACAGGTATTTTCCTTAAAAATTAACCTACAAATTCACAAATTCAACTCTAAATCTAACAAGTTGAGTTACAAGGAAGAAAATTACCAAATCCTAGTGTGCCCAAACCTCGAAAAAGCAAGGCAAACCATTGCAAATTTTTCTCAGAATTGGCCATTTGCATAAACTCTATTTTAAAGAAATTCAGGTCATTAAAAGACAGTTTCCATGGTTCAAAATAGTTAAAAAGTAAATAGAAAGCTAGAAATCCCTTTCCTCAGTCCTCTACACTCAGAAAACCTATGTTTTTTATCCTAAAATCCTTGCTCTGATTCCCATATTCCTAGATTCCAAAATTTGTCCCATATTTGCTGAAATACTCTATGTGTCAAAATTAACTATAGTGAACAGTTTAATCTTGCTTAGTTATCCCCAGAAATGACAAAGAAGCAAGTTACACCCAAGTCTGGAGGTCCCAAAGCCCCAAAATCTATCTAAGCCAAGCTTCCTAAGCCTGAATCATCAAAGATTAATAAGCCTACTCCTGCTTTAACAACTGCTTCAACTGAAGTTGTCACACCTCTTTAACCACCTGTTTCTACTGAAGAAAGCAATCCTTTAACAGATTTGGATTATATGATTGTTGATGCAGTAGTAGAATTTAATTGGCTTGATATTCATAACTGGAATTATGACAAATTTTTGGATAAAAATAAAAATGATATACATATTTGGGAGTCTAATTTTCCGAAGTATGTTGTACCTATTACTCATCCATCTCAAGACCTGGTCATATTGTGTCAATTACATTATGTTCCTGACCAGAGGTATAATGTGAACACAGATAGAGAAATTCTGTTTTCCATCACAACAAAATCCATTAATGAAATGCTTTAGTTGAATTTTGATCCAAGAGTAGTGTCGTTATCCATTGAATATTTGACTTAGTTGTACCTAGATTTGGATTTCCCTAGGAGGTTTATGATTCTTCAAAACTTCATGCCTACTCATGTTGATTTCCCAAAAGTGAATCCACCCTATTCCACCTCTGATTTTCCTAAATATTCCAGACAGGTAATTTCAATGTTATCCTTTATCTTAGGATATTTTAATGATGAGTTCACTAATGTCTCTATACTAGGATTCCTTTCTACATTGTCCCCTGGGTAGCCTCCTGTGATGGTATTTTATTTTTCTAGATTCATTGCTAACAGTACACATTATCAGTTGACCAAATTGCCTACTGAGGGAGTGTTTATATATTCATCATAGCTGTTCTATATTTTTCTATTTTTCCAAGCAGAACAATTTCCAGTGGCTTTACAAAAGATGAATGTAGAGGGCCAACCTCTGTCAGTAATATTCTGGACATCATTACTCAGGAAAAATGGAAATAAATTCAATTACAAGGATTTTACATATTTGTTTTTCAGGCTAGCCATGAATTTACTTTATAAAATAGAACAACCCAGGGTCAGTGATGAAATGAAAAGGATATTGTAGTTATATGAACAAAGCCAAGTATGGTATTGGTACTTATATGAAGGACATACATAATTACAGATATTTGGAGCAAATTTTCTCCCATATAAGTTGCCCAAATTTCTATCTACCAGAGTTTTTGCATTGGAATATCTAAGGCAGGCGTTAAATGTAGATGCGGAAAACTTCATGACTTCTAAGAAAAAGACCCAATTCAAGTTGTAGAACCACTAGTACATTTGGCGGAAATTTCGACACTTGGTTCCGACACTTTTGACCAAATGTCGGAAATTTCCCCAAATTTTTTCAATCTCGCCCGAAACCGTCGCTATACCGACATCTAGAGAAATGTGTCACAATACCGACACTTAGACAAAGTGTCACAATTGTGACATTATGCCCCAAAGCGTCGCTATTGCGACGACTGCTTCCAAACGTCGCAATTGTGACACAATGTCTAAGTGTCGCAATTGCGATGTTTGGAGGCAACCATCGCAATAGCGACACTTTGTTTGCGACACAATGTCTAAGTGTCGTAATTATGATGTTTAGAGGGATCCATCAGCGACACTCTGGCTGTCGTCGGTATAACGACACTTATATGCAATAAACGACAGTTATCTGCCTTTGCAAAAATGGTCGGCTTACAGAGCAGCGCGAGGAGTAGTTAATGGAGGCACCTTCGTGATTGCGCATAATTTGGAGAGAAAATAGTAATAACGAGAGAGGCTCCTTTAATTGCGTCTTTGATTTTTGAAGGTATGTATTGTCCAACCTGAAATTCTATGCTGTCGAGAAAGACTCAAAATCCTCTGGAAACAAGACTGTTGTGAAGATGCCTGGCGAAGAAACGGACATCGGGTTCACGACTGTTGATGAACACATCGTAGTCCAGTGAAGAAGGCACCAAGGAGGGTATTCTTAGTGAATGAGGGATGTTGAAATATTAATTTCAACTACCTACCTTGTCCTCTGGCTACTTTCTAAATCTGTTTGAATGGCTCTGTCAAACAGTTGCTTTCTAAAACTGATGAACAGTCAATTTTGGTTTTGAAATCACAGTCCTTGCACACTTAAAAACAGAGCGCTGTATTTTTTTGGAAACAGAGAAATTTAATAGTAAACGCGGGAGATTTTAATTTACAAGAATGTGGTCCCACAGACCACAGACCAAATCAGCCATCCACGTGGAAGCAGGTGATTCGATCGCGTTATTTTTTGGCCCGTCTGCATTGTGGAATTCCGGACCCGAAACATTATAGGGCGGAATTAATTTGATTTTCGCGTCACAGTTTTCCTCCGTACGAAAAGCCAAAAAATAGACCGGAATTTTTATATGGCGTATTCTATGAATTTTTCGCGTCACAAATTAGGGTGACATCAACAGGATATTTTGGAACGCGAATTTGTGATTGAAATCGGGTTTATTTTTTTTGAAGTCCGGACGTATGATATAGTTTTATTAATATTTTGTTATAAGTTTTGTTTCACTGCCCGATAGTTATTTAAACCATTGGCTCATATATAAAATATGCGCAAATATTTCACTTTGGGCATTTGTAATGTGGGCCCCGAATACTTTAAATAGGTACATATACATTAGACAGTTTAAAAGTTTTGAGGATTGCACCCCCGGTGCAATTGTTTGTTTATAAGATTATATGATACATGTGAGATAAAGGTTTATTATTTATCATATATAAATAAATTTATCAATATTGTACATTTACACTTTTATGAGGTGATGTTATAAGTAAATTCATAAATATCTCTTTTTAATCCTCATTTTACTCCATGAATATGTTTGGAAATGAAATTTCAATAGATTAATTTTCTCCTAACCTATGTGTCATCAATATTGTACATTTAAATTCTTAATTATGAGGTGATGTTATACGTAAATCCATGAATATCTCCTTTTAATCTTCATTTTAATCCATGAATATGTTTGGAAATGAAATTTCAATAGATTAATTTTCTTGCTATTATATGTTTTACGAAGATATGGTAAGGAATTCTCTCTTGTTCTTCTTAGAAATAATTATATATAATTTTTTTTTTTTTTTTCAAAATAGATTAAAAAAATTATATGAGAAAAATTATTAATTTATCAATATGTGTGTGTGTGTGTTGTGAGGAATAATTTCATAGTTCAACTTAATGGTTCATTATATAATCATGTGATCATCACCAATGATATATCTTAAAAAGCAACTGAAAAGTCATGTGTACAAATCGATGTATACTCTAGAGAGTGGTTCTCATATCACTATGTAAATTGTTGTATGCTACTTCAACAAAATTATAAGATAAACTGTAATACACATCATATATGCACCATAACAATTGGTACAGGGTAAAACCCACCTACCACACCTTTGTACTCGATCCAATTTTCTCTGTCAACTCTTCTAGCTGTGGGAGTTTCCTCCAAGGATCATAATACCCCCAAGGCCTGTTATCACCCTAGTAATTCTTAGATTGTGGGATAGGGATTTTTGTAGTTAAGAACACCAGGGGTAACCAAGAACCGCTTTGGGAATTCAAGATCTAGCCTTCTTTAACTCTAGAGAGAGATCTCTCTGTATGATTTAGCTTTGTTTTAGTAACATATATTAGGCTAGCTATGATTGTGTATTTGGGTTTGATTTTAAAATATTGGTGGGAATAAAGAGATTTCAAGGTAAACTAGAAGGATCTACCAGAATATTGGGCAATGGAGTCAACTCTCTAGGCAATCAGAACTAAAAAATAAGGCTCAGAGATGCAAATGTGCTAAGGGCAAGATAGGTGACCTTCTAAGGCTATGTATAGGCTTGATTTGATGGAGTGGATGGAATCCGAGCAAAAGGGAATTTAAGAATCCTTAAGATACAGATAATAAGATTGAAGAAGGGGATCTAACTGGGAACCATAGAACTTCCCATAAGGTTTTACGAATAGGCTATTACTGGCCTACCATCTTTAAGGATGCAAAAAAATTCATGCAGGCCTGTGATAGCTGCCAAAGGGCAGGACGCCCTGGGCAGTCTGATGAAATGCCTTTGAACCCTCAACTATTGATTGAACCATTTGAACGTTGGGCACTTGATTTTGTTGGCCCTATTAGTCCTCCCTCAAACCAAAAAACATACATCCTAGTTGCAACCGAATATGTCACTAAGTGGGTCGAAGCAGAGGCACTTTCAAAAGCTACAGAGGACTATATAGTACAGTTTATTTTCCAAATCTTTGTGCGCTATGGTCTCCCAAGGGACATAATCACAGATGGAGGACCACAATTTGTAGGTAATAAATTAGCTGAAACATTGAAAAACTACCACATTCAGCACAAGATTACAACTCCATATCACCCACAGGCCAATGGCCAAGTAGAGAGCACAAACAAAGTAGAAAACATTAAAATGCCAAGTAGAGAGCACGAACTATAGTTGTCTTGAGAAATTTTATTCACACTAAATACTTCGAATTGTGAAGTATTTATACAAAAAAATGTTTATAAAATATCTCAGGAATTGAGATAATGTTTTAATAAAAAATAGGAAAGAAAACTTAAAAAGAGGGACAACTGCAAAACAGTTTGCAAGCTGTTACCTTTTTACAAGAAAAAATAGAACTGATTATTCTAATTTGAACTGATTATTGTTGTGCACTTTAGCCTTGTATTTTTACCATTTGAGGTAACAGTAAAAAATGAATTTCCAAGTGAATTTCCTGTATTTTATCCATCAAATTCACAGCAGATCTGTGAATTCTTGCCACTTTTCTGCAGAGGGGATCTTCATAGTCTTCAATTTTCTGTAACTTTCATCTGCCTCTGTATACTTGGAAAAGTTAGGATTGATAGTGAACATATGCCTGATCTCATTATCTAAAAAGAACAGATTTTCAAAATACTGAAGAAGTATTTTTCCTATTGGTGATCCTTGAGGCAGTTGTTGTCTGGCTTGCTCTTTTACATGATTTCTGATTTTTAGATCATAATCTTTCTGAGGCATTAACTTGTCATTAAATGTGTGAATATCAGGCAAACCTGCTTCTGACAATGTTTTGTATTTGGCTAAAAATCTTGAGATGGATAAATTCATGTCTTTACATCGGTTCTCTAGATTACTCATTATGTTTCTTTTGTTCAAGACCTTTTTGATTTGAAGAATGGTTTCTGTTCTATCAACAATTTTCAATTCTTCCAACTCTTCCCTGGTTTTACTGTTTAAAAAGCCATGAGTTGGATTGCTTGGGCTGGTTTATTGTCAATTTCCCTCTTAGTCTTGTCAATCTCTGCACTAGCAACTTGAAGTAACTCCCTCTGTTCATAAATTATCCAAATTTAAGGCCATTGAGAATGAATGCCTTCAATAATTTCGGTCCATAAATGATTTTTTATATAGGCCGCTTGATCTGTAAGATTTACTTGTGCTTGCAGAATCTTTACTAGTTCTTGTAGTCGATCAGCCCTTTTCTCATGTCCTCTAGAAGTAATCAAGGCATCATTTTTGGAATTTTCTAAATTTTTAATAGCGCCTTTCAAACTAAGAATCTCTTTATCTTGGTCTTGTAGTGTGCTCCTCTGTGAGGATGAAGAAGAAGAGGCAGAGATTAGAGAAGTAATTGGCACTGCAATTGCCAGTACTCCTTTTGGTGCCAAGTGTTCTTCCAAAATAGATGGTATAGCAGTGTTTATAGTGGGGATCACTGTAGGAATGACCATTGGTTATGATTTTCTTAGTTATTCATTCTCTTTCATTAGAGCTTCTATTTTACTTTCCATTGTTTTTATATGATCTGGCATTTGATGTACAAGCTGCTTTAAATCATCATTCTTTGTTTTTTGTTGTAGAATTTCTTTTTCTTGAGAGTTTTCACTATGAGGCAACTTCAATTATTTTCTAAGAGCAGCTATATCCTCATTTTTCTGTTTAATTAAGAATTTTTCCCCTTAAATGTTGGTTGGGTCACCCCCTGCTTCAATCACTGTATCTTCTAGTGCTTTTATTCTTAAATTATTAGCATACAGTGAGGCTTTGTTCAACTTCATTTGATTTTGGAGGTTGAGCACTGTTTTCTCAAGCCTAATTGATTTCATAGTTTTACTGACAATTTTGGAATATAGCATTTCAGTATTGCTCCTATGAAATTCAATTTGGTCTAATTCATGAATGGCATATACATCCAGTTCAAGATTTGTTTTGGAATAATCTGCCACTGATTTTGGCTCAGCGACTGTAGGCTTCAAGAATGACATTACCAATTTATTGGATGAATAATCAAATGCTGAAAGAAGCCTGTCTTTGTTTCCAGGATTTTCCTTAATAAATCTAGAATGAGCTTGATTCTTGAGCTCTTCATTCTTCTCTTTAATCTGTCGGAATCTGATCTGAATCTCTGACTCTGTATTGTCAGTTTCTTGAGAAGAAGGAGGCAAATCGACAGTAGCCTGGTTTTCCTTCATGACTGTATCTTTTCGTTGTGTTCCAATTTTTACATTTTGAAGCTCTTTTAATGTTTGAGTGACTATTCTTGTTGCTTCATCATCTATATCAATATTTACAGCCTTATCCTTTTCTTCTTCTGCTGACTTGCTTCTTTTACTATAAGGAGATCTGAATTTTATGTCCTCAATAGTCTCAGCTATGAAAGTATCTCCTTCTCTGTCTCTTTTATGTACATTATCAGTATGTTTGCTTGTAGAAGCCACCTGTACTGTCTATTCAATCTGTTTGCCTTTGCCACTGTCTACCTGTACTGCCCGTGAATCATCATCAGATAAGGTGTTTGGCTCCCATTCAATTTTATTTACATATATTTCAATATGGGGCTTAGGATCATGCAAGTAAACAGGCAACTTACATTTTACCCTTGTTGCACTCAAAATACCTTGTGGGTCATGCTTCCATGTAAAACTACATGGGAACTTATACTCTTTAAGTTTGACATTTATCCCATTGGCAACTTCTCTGTTATTCACAATGAATGGCCCAATTTGATTTTTCAGCTTAAATTGGGTCTTTTTCTTGAAAGCTATGAAGTTGATTTCATCTACATTCAATAGTTGTCTCAGACATTCTAAAGCAAATATTCTTGTAGTAACAAATATGGGTAACTTATATGGGGCCAGGGATGAGCCATACACTCTGATTTCTGTATGATTTTTATATAAATACCAATCTCCAGTTTTTTAGCTCTTTGATAGCTTGAGGTCTTGCTATCTCATCATTGATCCTAAGGATCTCCTCTTTCCAAGAGATACATAGCGGGGGCTATAAATGAGTCATTGAAATGCAGCAAAACTATACTTTGTTCCATTTTCCTTAGAATAGATGACCAAAATACTACTGATAGAACTTTTCCTTCTGCATCCACTTTCTCACATTCAATTGGAAACTTATTTGTTTGATAATATAGGAAGAGGTGAAGTAGATAAGAGGAGTATCTGAAAACTCCTTCTGGTAACTGGATAACTGATAATGCATAATTTCAGCAATAAATCTAGCAAAATTGAACAGAATGGATGGTGATTGACCAGGGCTTAGAGTTGACAAAAAACCTAGGATAGCCACATCAATGAATTCATCACTGGCGTATCCTAGTATGAAGGAGAGCATTGAGACAATCTGTCTAGTTCATGCGAAATCAAAGGTGTCAAAAGGAGGATTTAACTTAGGAATATCAACTTGCTTTGGACAAAAATTCTGGTATATTTTGAATCTGGTATTGAAGTCCAAGTCAAGATATAGTTGGGTTAAATCTTCTATTGATAGGGAAGCAAAATTGGGGTCATGATTTATTTGCAGCATGGAATTTATTGACTCTTCAGTGATGTAAAACAAGATCTCTTTTTCTTTGTTTACAATGCATCTTTGTTCTGGCATATAATAGGCTTGGCATAATCTGATAAAGTCAGGAATTGAATGAGTGAGGGGGACAATATATTTAGGCAAATTGGATTTCCAAACTGGAATATCTTTGTCACCCTTTTCTGCCGATTTTCCCATAACCTTAATTATAGACATCGAACGAGGTTAAATTCTACATTAGGGTCTAGTATTCTACGATCAGGATCCATTAAAGGGTTTTTCTGCGGAGAAATGATGGGCCCCAGATGATGCGATCCTCGTAGAATCAGCCGTGACTACAGGAGTTCGTTTGTCGATTTTGAAGGACATAGGCTGAGGAATCTTTGCAGAAGACTTCTTTTGATATTTTGGGCCTCCATTCTTGGGGGTTACCTATTTCTTGGTCATTTTTAATAATGAACGAAGCAAGCTTAAATGGTTTGCTAAGTTCCTTTACGAGAAACAGGGGTTTGTTGGCGAATTTCTACTGAAAATGGGGTTTCTAAGCAGGTTTTTTAGGAAATGCAATGAATTTAAAGCTCATAACGTGTATTTAAAATCGATTTCAACAGTAAAATGGACCAGGGTATGGAAAAAACTGTGAGAAAGGGAAATTAGGGATTCCAAGGAAATTTTGACATAGTTTCCCCTTTAAAATGGACACTTTTTTGCAGTAACTTTGGTAGTTATTTGAAATCGATAGGAATTTTAAAATCTCAGAGGGAAACTTCAAAGAAAATTACCTGGAGAACCAGCAAAATTCGGTTAAAAACGTTCCTGGAGGTGCTGAGTCTTCAATTTTTTGAAAATGGCATCGCATACGACAATGTAGTACTTTGTAATGGAAATTCAGGGCAATGGGAGTCGAAAAATGGTACTGGTAGGTTGAAAATGGCTCTGCAAAGTTTATTAGGGTTCAAATGGCGTGATTTTGAGAAAAAACGGTTCTGCAATGTTTTTACAGGTTTAAAGCGAAAAGGTGAAAATTTGAATGAAAAATATAATTTTAATGTATTAAACGATGGTATAACCGTAGTTAAATGACATTAAACTCAGGTTAAACAGGTGAGGTTTAGGGAATACCACTAGTGGCATTTGCGAGGGTAAATAGTGGTAAGCAGAAACTAGCTTTTCGAACGCGATACAACGTGGTAGCGACACGTAAGCGCAAGTGGTTTGGAAAAACCACCCATTTCGCGCAGCTTTGCAAAAACATCAAACGATTACTTTATGAGCGCAAAAATTTATTAGCACCGTCGGATCTATATTCAACGAGTGAACAGCCACGATTAAAAGGAAAGGTGTGGGGAAAAGGTAAGTTATCGGGTTCACTTTGAGCCATTGATCTTGGGAAATCGTTGCTATACCGACATTTAGAGAAAGGTGTCGCAATACCGACACTTAGAAAGTGTCGCAATTACGACATTATGCCCCCAAAGCGTCGCTATCGGCCCTCAACGTCGCTATTATATTTTTACGAATATGGTAAGGAACTCTCTCTTGTTCTTCTTAGAAATAATTATATATATATATATATTTTTCAAAATAGATTAAAAAAATTATATGAGAAAAATTATTAATTCATTAATATGTGTGTGTGTGTGTGTGTGTTGTGAGGAATAATTTCATAGTTCAACTTAATGGTTCATTATATAATCATGTGATCATCACCAATGATATATCTTAAAAAGCAACTGAAAAGCCATGTGTAAAAAATCGATGTATACTCTGGAGAGTGGTTCTCATATCACTATGTAAATTGTTGTATGCTACTTCAACAAAATTATAAGATAAACTGTAATACACATCATATATGCACCATAAAAATTGACATACAAATAATTTGTTTTAGGATACATGTGGCATTCTAGGGGTAAATTATATACCAACGTAGATCCATCTTAACTATGGATCTATCAAGCGCCGAGAGGGATCAAATCTCTCGAGGT
Source organism: Pinus albicaulis (assembly GCA_034641835.2). Lineage (NCBI taxonomy): Eukaryota > Viridiplantae > Streptophyta > Pinopsida > Pinales > Pinaceae > Pinus > Pinus albicaulis. The sequence continues at coordinate 735,696,009 of CM076574.1, forward strand.
GAAAACCTTTTTTTTGAGTGAAAAACTTGAGAAAAGGTTTGCACCTCGAGAGATTTGATCCCTCTCGGCGCTTGATAGATCCAGAGTTAAGATGGATCTACGCTGGTTTCAGTCGTGTACTGCCAAGGAAAATCTATCGAAGATATGATTAATTTTATCAATAATATGTAAATATATCAAATATTAATATAATCATTTTAAATATGCCAAATATTTTTGAGATTAACTTGGTCATTTTAATTTTAAATTTTCCTACTTACCTTAGTTTGTTGAGATGATAAATATTGTTAATAACTATAATGATGAAAAATGATGAAATATTTTTTCTGAATGCAAAGTGACAATAATAGTGTTGAAAGATAGAAAATGTGAATAATAAGAATATACTCATGTTACAAATAGTCTTCATTGTGATCAATCTCAAACTATTTTCTTCTACTATTCTTATTGTCACCCTTGTTAGTTTTGTTATCTTTTCATATGAATTATATGAAAAATAAAATCTAAATCATAAACCAATTAAATATTTAGCTCGAGTTGTTGTAGTAAACATGATACCTTGTCTCTCTTGCTCTCCAATATTAATAGGTTAAATTACTATAACACAAAAATCAATGTACATTGTCAATAATTTTTTGTGCTTACACTAAAATCAATGCATATTGTTAATCCAATTACTTTAAAATTAATGTACCGTCATATATCCAATTACATCAAATCATAAATCAACATATACATTGAAATCAATGCATTTAATGCAAGCAATCAAATAATATTAGAAAATAACTTTTACATTGAAATCAATGCACCTAATGCAAGCAATCAAATAAGATTAGAAACCAACATCTACACTGAAATCAATGAATTTACTCAAAGAAATCAAATAGGATTAGAAATCACCATCCACACTGAAATCAATGCATTTAATGCAAACAATCAAATAGGATTAGAAATAATCTACATTGAAATCAATGCATCTAGTGGAAGCAATCAAATATAATTATAAATAGACGTCTAAATTGAAATCAACACATCCAGTGCAAGCAATCAAATAGTATTGGAAATCACCACCAACACTGAAATCAATGCATCTAGTGCAAGTAATCAAGTATCATTAGAAATAAATATCTACACTAAAATCGATGCATCTAGTGCAAATAATCAAATAGGATTATAAATCACCATCTCTTGTTTTTTGTCTCTCTATCTCACCCCCCTAAACACACATGCTCTTGCACTCCATATATATCATTCTCTTTGTCAATCACCCCCTCTCCCCATCTCTCTCTTCTTCACTCTCTTCACCTTCCATCTATATCTCTATCTTCCCCTTCTCTCCCTCTCCCCCCCTAATATCTCGATTTCCTTCTTTTTTCGTCTCTCCCTCTCTCTCCATCTTCCTTATCACTCACTCTCTCTCTCTTTAGAAACCAACATCTACACTGAAATCAATGCATTTACTCAAAGAAATCAAATAGGATTAGAAATCACCATCTACACTGAAATCAATGCATTTAGTGCAAACAATCAAATAGGATTAGAAATCATCTACATTGAAATCAATTCATCTAGTGTAAGTAACCAAATAAAATTATAAATCGACATCTAAATTAAAATCAACATATTCAGTGCAAGAAATCAAATTGTATTATAAATCACCACCTACACTAAAATCAGTGCATCTAGTGCAAGTAATCAAATATCACTAGAAATAAATATCTACACTAAGATCGATGCATCTAGTGAAAATAATCAAATAGGATTAGAAATCACCATCTCCACTTATATCAATCCATCTAGTGCGAGAAATATTCCTCCCTCTCTCCACCCTCCATCCATATCTATATCCCCCTCCATCTATTCTTTTTTGTCTCTCTATCTCACCCCCCTAAACACACACGCTCTCGCACTCCATATATATCAATCTCTTTGACAATCACCCTCTCTCCCCATCTGTCTCTTCTTCCCTCTCTTCACCTTCTATCTATATCTCTATCTTCCCCTTCTCTCCCTCTCCCCCGCTAATATCTCTCTTTCCTCCTTTTGTCCTCTCTCCCTCTCTCTCCATTCCTTATCACTCACACACTCTCTCTCTAGAAACCAACATCTACACTAAAATCAATGCATTTACTCAAAGAAATCAAATAGGATTAGAAATCGCCATCTACACTTAAATCAATGCATTTAGTGAAAATAATCAAATAGGATTAGAAATGATCTACATTGAAATCAATTCATCTAGTGCAAGTAATCAAATATAATTATAAATCAACATCTAAATTGAAATAAAAAAATTCAGTGCAAGCAATCAAATTGTATTAGAAATCGCCACCTACACTGAAATCGATGCATCTAGTGCAAGTAATAAAATATCATTAGAAATAAATATCTACACTAAAATCGATGCATATAGTGCAAATAATCAAATAGGGTTATAGATCACCATCTCCACTTATATCAATCCATCTAGTGTGAGAATTATTCTTCCCTCTCTCCACCCTCCATCCATATCTATATCCCCCTCCATCTCTTCTTTTCTGTCTCTCTATCTCACCCCCATAAACACACACGCTCTTGCGCTCCATATATATCAATCTCTTTTTCAATCCCCTCCTCTCCCCATCTCTCTCTTCTTCCCTCTCTTCACCTTCCATCTATATCTCTATCTTCCCCTTCTCTCCCTCTCCCCCGCTAATATCTATCTCTCCTCCCTTTGTCCTCTCTCCCTCTCTCTTCATCTTCCTTATCACTCACTCTCTCTCTCTCTCTCTCTCTCTCTCTCCACATTTCTCTCTCTATGTCTTTCTTCTTACCTCCCTCTCCCTCCCCCTCCAATTCCATCTCTCTTTCCCTCCCTCTCTCCACTCTCTCACATCCTCTCTCTTCCTTCCTCTCTTTCCCTTTCTCTCCCATCTCTGTCTCTCCCTCTCTCTCTCTCTTCACCCACCGACTATGTTACTATATCCCTCCCTCTCTTCTTATGTCTCTTTCTCCCCCCCTTATCTCCATCTCTCCTTATTTGTCTCTTTTTCTCAGCCCCAAACATACACACTCTCTCTTTGTCTCTCCCTTGTCACTCCTTCTCTCTCTCCACTCCTCACTCTCTATATTTCTTATTTCCTACATCTCTCCCCCTCCAACTCCATCTCTCTATCGATCCCTCTCTCCTCCTCTCTCTCAGGTCCTATCTCTCTTCCTTCCTCTCTTTGTCTCTCCTAACTCCCTCTCTCTTCCTTGATCTCTCTCTCTCTCTCTCTTCCCTCCAATACTCTCTCTTCCTCCATCACTCTCCTCCTCTCTCTCATCCTTCCTCTCTCTCCCTTTCTCTCCTACCTCCCTCTCTTTTTTCCCTCCAATCCTCTCTCTTCCCCCATCTCTCTCTTTCTCTCTCTCTCTCTCTCTCCCTCTCTCTCTAATCCTCTCTCTTCCCCCATCTCCCTTTCTTTCTCTCTCTCTTTCCACCCCTCTCCCTCTCCAACTAAATTACAATATCCCTCCCTCTCACCTTCTCTTTTATTCTCTCCCCCCTTGTTTCCATACATCTTACTTTGTCTCTTTATCTCACTCGTAAACATACACACTCTCTCTCCATCTCTCCCTTATCACTCTCTCTCTCTCTCCACTTCTCTCTCTCTGTGTGTTTCTTCTTAGTTATGTAAACTAATGAACATAAATATTCGTAAATATAAAGCAGATTATGGAGTAAATATGAAAAGAGGTTTTATTTACTTACCATAACTCTGGTTTATTTATATTTTTATTTATTTACCATACCTCTTTTATTTATGATGGTATTTGGCCCATAGGCTTGTTATATACTTAGATTTTTATTTATAATCCTATTTGATATATTGTTATTTATTTACCTTACCTCTTTATACCTCTTTTATATTTATTTATTTACCATACCTCTTTATACCTATTTTATATTTATTTATTTATCATACCTCTTTATACCTCTTTTCTATCAAAATCATCTATTTCTACAGATCTCTAACAAGTCTTGGACAATCATTCCAAGGTGTTTGAAACTCCCAAAGGAATCCCACCTTTTCGTGATCATGATCATGCTATTCATTTGATTCCAGGAAGTGTTCCTCCAAACATCAGGCCTTATAGATATCCTTACTTCCAAAAGAGCGAAATTGAACGTATGATTGCAGAAATGTTAGAGGCGGGTATAATTCAACCTAGTCAAAGTTATTTCTCTGCTCCCGTAGTATTGGTACACAAGAAGGATGGATCATGGTGAATGTGTCCGGATTATAGGGAGCTCAATAAGCTCACCATTAAAGATAAATTTCCCATTCCCGTGATTGATGAATTATTGGATGAATTACATGGAGCAATTTATTTTACCAAGTTGGATCTTCGTTTAGGATATCATCAAATTAGAATGAAGACCTAAGATATTCCAAAAACAACATTTCGAACTCATGAGGGTCATTATGAATTTTCGGTCATGCCTTTTTGCCTTACCAATGCACCTTCTACATTTCAAGGGTTGATGAATTCCATTTTCAAACCCTTCCTTAGAAAATTTGTGCTAGTATTTTTTGATGATATACTAATCTACAGAAAGTCTTGGAAGGATCATGTTGAACATGTTGACAGGGTGCTCAAACTATTGCAGGAGAAACAATTATATGCAAAAACATCCAAATGTTTCTTTGGAGTACAAGAAGTGGAATATATGGGTCATATTGTATCTCACGAGGGTGTTAAGGTAGACCCTAACAAAATTAAAGCCATTAAGGAATGGAAAGTCCCCACAACCATAAAGCAGTTGCGAGGATTTCTCAAGTTAACAGGGTATTATCGCAAGTTTGTTAAGAATTATGGGAGAATAGCAGCACCTCTAACAACATTATTGAAGAAAGATGCATTTTCATGGACTCCTGAAGCAACTAAGGCTTTTGAACATCTTAAAGAGGCAATGTGCCTAGCGCCTGTCTTAGCTACGCCAGACTTCACAAAAACCTTTATTGTGGAATGTGATGCCTCAGGAAATGGAATTGGTGCTGTTTTAATGCAGGAAGGAAGACCCATTGCTTTTGAAAGTCGTCTAATCAAAGGAAAGTATTTACAGAAACCTATTTATGAGAAGGAAATGTTAGCAATACTGCATGCACTAAAGAAATGGCGAACTTACCTAATGGGAAGACACTTCAAGGTAAAAATTGATCATGATAGTCTTAAACACTTTTTGGAACAAAGACTATCGTCAGAAGAGCAGCAAAAATGGGTCACAAAGATGTTGGGTTATGACTTTGAAATAATCTACAAAAAAGGAAAGCTTAATGTTGTTGCAGATGCACTATCAAGAAAGAATGAAGAGGTGGAAGCATTGCTTTGTGCCATTTCTATTATCCAACCAGATTGGATAACCGAAGCAAGAGATGAATGGAAGAAGGACAAAGATGTATGGACACTCATTCAAAAGTTGCAGCAAGATCCTAGTACATATGCTACATTTAGTTGGAAAAATGATTCCTTATGGTACAAATATCTCTTATATCTTTGTAAGAATTCCCAAATAAAACAAAAGATTCTTCTGGAATTGCACACTTCTCCTTTAGGAGGACACTCAGGATTTTTAAAAACTTACCACAGGGTGAAGAAAGAATTCTTTTGGGATGGCCTTAAATCTGATATTCAAAATTTTGTGGTGGAATGTTTGGTTTTCTAGCAGAATAAAGTGGAGACAATTAAGACCCCGAGACTTCTACAACCTTTATCCATTCCAAGTCAACGTTGGGAGGAGATTTTAATGGATTTTATGACAGGTTTACCTAAGTCCGAAGGAAAGAATGTCATCATGGTGGTAGTTGATAGACTTACCAAGTATGCACACTTTTGTGCATTATCTCATCCATTTAAAGCAAGTACAGTTGCTACTACATTTATGGATAGAATTCAAAAGCTACATGGAAGCCCAAGGGTTATCGTGAGCGACAGAGATCCCATTTTTACTGGAAATTTTTGGACGGAGTTATTTTCTTGTTTGGGTACTCAATTAGCTCATAGCTCATCTTATCATCCTCAATCCGATGGTCAAAATGAGATAGTAAATAAATGTTTGGAAGGATATCTTCGTTGTTTTGTATCTGATAAACAAACACAATGGGTCAAGTGGTTACCTCTCGCCGAATGGTGGTATAACACTTCCTTCCATACTGCAGCAAAAATGACCCCATTTATGGCACTTTATGGATATCATCCACCATCAATCACATCATCTTTAAGGGAAAATTCGAAGGTTCAAGCAGTGGAAGATCACATCGAGCATCAGCAAGAAGTTCTCCAACTCTTAAAGGATAACCCGAATTTGGCACAAAATCGAATGAAACAACAGGCAGATCAACATCGTAGCGAGAGAAGTTTTGATGTAGGAGATTGGGTATTTTTACGGCTACAACCATACAAACAAATGTCCCTCAAGCAAGCAAAGAGGGATAATAAATTATCGCCAAAGTACTATGGTCCTTACAAGGTGTTGCAAAAGATTGGTACTATGGCATACAAATTGGAGCTTCCTGCTTCTTCGTGAGTACATCCAATTTTCCATGTTTCATGCTTAAAGAAGGTTATAGGTGAAAATCTTCCAGTTCAAACAATATTTCCATAACTTGATGAGGAAGGAAAAATCATATTGGAACCTGAAGCAGTCATGGAAACAAGAACTCGACAGCTACGAAATCGATCAATTTCAGAGTATCTCATCAAGTGGAAGAACTTACCCACCGAAGATTCTACATGGGAGGATGAGAATTTTATACAGAAGCACCCAGAGCTACTCAAGCGTTGAGGACAACACTTTTTTGAAGGAGAGGGGCATGTTAGGTCCCTATATTACTAGTATAGTCCCTTATTGTTGTTAGTGTAACCCCCTTATTGTTATTATTGTACCCTTGTAAACCCCATTTTGTTATTATTGTGCCCTTAAATTATTATTGTTAAGTCGGCTAGGATTACATTGTAGCCCACTAGGATTACATTATGGCCCCATGGACTCCTATATATAGAAAGGAGGTTTTGTAAATTGTATCATCCAAGAATTGTTCATTTATGTAATGTATTGGAGGTTGTCCCCTCGAAGTGGCTCATTTATAAGGTGTTGATATCTCTTTTCTTATCTTTTTGGAGCTGGTTACACAACAGATGCGCCACCGGTGGGCAGCCATTGAAGGATCTGGGAAAAGTTATCCATCATCGTGTTCCTTTGTTTTTCGAGGGCCTCCTTGAGAAATATTTTGATAGGATCTCCTGCTCCCTCATCTTTATTTTCGTCCCCCATGGGCGTCCGTCGGGGTTTGCGAGGCTGATCTTGCAAAGGTTCCACCAAATCGAGCCCTAACTCCTTATACCCCGACCTTGTTGGGGAGATGCAAAGAAGGATCGAGAAAAAGCAGACCGCTCTGATACCATTGATCCGGATTTATGCAGGAATGCAACAGAATAAACACATAACCATAAATACAGAGATGCAGTGGAAATAACACTTCATTTTATTAATATCAAAGAACTGAAATTTGCTTATAGACAGAATGGAAATAAAACTAGCTAGGGCGCTGGTAGCTATCTATGAGGAGAGATGTGGCGGCTACAGGCCTCTGAACTGAGTTACAATGAGGCTCGAGGGATTATTTATTATTGAGAAACAATGGAGAACCCTAAACATCAAAAAACCTAACCCTAGGAGATGAAGCGCCAAAACTATGGGCCCCGTTTGGGTAAATTGGTGTTTCAACTTCCCAGGGACGTAACTTTGGCATACTATCTCTGTTTGACGCAAATGATACATCATTAGAAAGATCTATCCGAGGACTAAAACTTTCGCCAAAAATATAATTATGTAAAGGAATGATACAAAATGATATTTTCTGGAGGTGTGATCCCCAGAAAACGTCGTTTAGGGCCTCAAAACAGCTCTGGAAGTTCAGGACCCGAAAAATTGCTAAAAATAGTAAGTTGTGCCGAAACTGAAAAACTGAAAGAGACAATGGTGGGGCCCCAAGTGGAATAGGCGGGTGGCCACTAGTATCCACCTGGATCATTGAGTGAGCCAAAAAAGTAACTTTCTTTACTTTTTGAGTACAGCCTTGCAATTGCGAAGAGGACTAGTGTTGCAAAATTATTGGTAAGTGGAAATTAAAGGGCGTAAGAACGTTTTTGAAAAAATTTCAAACGTCAAAATTAAGTCTTCTATCCTTCCTAGCACCTCACGGAAAACGGGAATCCACAAATTCTAGTCATCAAATATGTGCAAAATGCCTTATGACGGGCAAAATGGAGGACTGGTCCTATGCTGCTACATGAGTTAGGGTTTCATGTGGAAACAGGGAACCTTGTATAGTTTTTCAAGGATAGGAAAGGAGAATATTGTCAGTTAATCATCACATGAAACTTCATCACCATTTGAAAATTGTGTCCTAATTTGAAACAATAAGACTACCCAACTATTTCATTATTTAATTTTGATTGTGTAATACAAAAAAATATCCTAGATAACTTAAATAATGTAGGCACTTTTGCAAAAATTTAGTGGAGAGAACCTTCAATTACATTTATTTTGAAGTTCCACTTGCATTTTAAGCCATTTTAATTAGTCTTTCATGGCTATCTAGTAAAAATTTCAACCTCTTGTAGAAATTTGTTTGTCACTTGTATTAGAAATGAAAAAATCAAATGTAAATAAAAATGATTTGAAATGCTAAAATTCAAATGCGCGCTACATAAAAATGTTTTTTTTTTAAACTACATTAACGTCTGATATCACGCGTGCATTCACCCTCAGCTCTTGCAGAACAACATTCGCCCTCAGCATTCACCCTCAGCTCTTGCAGAATAGCATTCGCCCTCAGCATTCGCCCTCAGCTCTTGTAGAACAACATTCACCCTCAATTCTTGCAAAATGGTAAGTTCTTACTGCAGGCCCTTCCTCTTGTACTAGGGTTGACCCTATTTGGGTTTTTTTGGAGCCTCTGAGAATACAAAGGTTGTGATTTATTACGGGGCACTGCTTATATTTGTGGAACTTCTTACCTCTGGGAATGATAATGTTCAAGAACAGGTAGCACATTCATTTTAGAGGCATAAAATTATTCTTCCCAACTATCTTTATACATCTGTAATTTTGGAATTTGATTTAAAAAACTACTACCCAACTTTGAGTTCAACTGGTGTTCGTGTAAGGCTGTTTGGGCTTTGGGAAATATTTCTGGAGACTCTGCATCATTTAGGGATCTTGCCCTCAGTCATGGAGCTCCGAGGCAGGTGCTTTCCCAGTTGAATGATACTGCCAGAATTTCAATGATACGAAATGCTACATGGGCTCTGTCAAATTTTTTCCGTGGTAAACCCCAACCACTATTCGAACAGGTAAGAAGAATACATTTTCTGCCTCTTCTTAGTTCGTAGATACTGTGGATTTTTTTTTATAGATCTTGGTGCTTGGTAGATTTGGACGTAATATGGACCTAGGCACTTGTTCATTACAATGACTCCGTCATCAGGTTTTGGAAAATGCTCAGAAATTTGGGTTTCACAAGGGGATTAACCTTGCTTGCAATTATCGATTATCAATCACATTCAAAAAAAGTCTTTTGTAGCATTGCTGAGCTCTTTGTAGGTGAATTTATTAGGCAATTTCACAATATCTAAACTAAATTTTTTTGTCCTTTTCAATACTCTATGCTTGTAACAGAACCAGACAAACAATCTAGTGGCCAATGCAACAACAACAACACCTCCTATTGCAATTCCTACAATTCACCCTCTCTGCACGCATGAGTGACTATGGCACCCTCTTTTGTGAACAAGTACTGGAGCTGAAGGTACTGGTTTCCATTAGGATCGTGGAATTAAACATCCAAAATAGTATCGAATTCCACTGCAATAGTATTCCCCAACGAGGGCAACAATTCATTGAGACCTATTGGACTCATCACCCCCAAATAGCCTCCAGGGCTACCCAGAGTGTGACCATCTGGAGCAATAAAAAATGCTCATCCATCCCCAATTGAAACAAGAACAGGACCTACATTGGTTACAGAAAAGGAGAAACACATTTTTAAAGAAGAAGAAACTTTTGTATTAGGGTCCAGAAATCTAACTGGTCTATTGTACAATGCCCTACCTGCACTTCAAATTGGTACTCCCAACTCCATGCTAAGGCTCACTGTGCCATTCTTCAGATGAGCATCTTAACCTGAAGTTTGATTCCAAAAAACCCAAGTCCCCTATTCTATGCCCAAGACCTCTGTTACAACGAGTAGAGTTCTGAGCGAAATACTTCACAATAGGAAGAAAAAGAAACATCGCAAAATTGCTCCACTTTAGACTGATAATTTTCTGTGCAAAAATTCAACTGCAGACAGTAAAAACATAATATCGAACACAACCAATCCACAATGGAATTTGAACATGAGGATTTATAACTACAGAAAACCCTCTCCAGGTTAAAAGAATTCCAGAATGGCTTTAAGATTCTACTAATGAGTGCTTACAACACCATAGCAATTACTGTCACAATGAAATCTGCTGGAAGCAAAGCCCTTGTACAGTTTCTACATTTCCAAAGTGGAAGCATGAATCTTGCTATCTCTCATGATCTGGTTCTGTGGTCAAATCCTTTGCTATGGCTGTCTTGTTCAGCTAAACGTGGATCTGTCTTAGCTTTGGCTCTGGTTCTCATTTAGGATCGTGGTTGTCTAATCTTGTTGTGGCTTTGACTATACAAACTTGTTCAATAGGAAAATGTTGACTCTGCTATATATAGGAGCTTCAATGGGTGCTCTCAAACACTTTTTTGGGCAGCTTTGTTTTGTCTCTGATTCAAGGCAGAACTATGTTGGCCTTGGTTGTTTAGTCCTTGGAACTTAGTTCTCTCATATTTTCCATCCTATCCCCAGTTTTCTACCGAGAAAGACATAACTTCACGATATCAAAATTGACTATTTTTGGCCATTTATCTTTAGTAATGGTACAACCTTAATTTGGCGCATTTGTACAGTATCTGAAGAGCACTCTCAAGCTGTTATTCAATCTTTTAGCATAACTACTACATTTAACTGCCATGCTCTAATATTTATATCAACCATAAGCATTCTTAAGGTAGTTCCACGTTTGTGAAGAAGAAGGAATGCTTCTGACAGCTTCTTATCATAGTGGTACAATTCTGTTCGCAGTTTATCTTTTATAAACCTCCAATTTTCCAAATGTAGTAGAGACTACAGTTTGCATCTGAAATTTTGGACAAATCTGTTTAGTATTCTACAGAAAATGCATTAAGAATAAAAAAAGCCCACAATTTTTAAAAAGCCCACAATTTTGTAAAAAGCCCACATTTTGTAAAAAGCTCACAATTTGTAAAATGCCCACTTTTATTTTCTTTTTGCTTATATATTGAGCTCCCATTGAGTTCAACAAGTCTTGGGTTTTCTACACCATTGAGAGAGATTTATTTTTTTCTTTATAGGATAATTTGCATCAATGGAAGAAAACATTGGAGCTGGAAAAAAATTCAAAAGGGTGAAAGGGGTGATGGCAGAGTTTATTGCCCTTGTAAAAAATGTTGTATGAGAAATAATGTTAGAGTTTTAATAGCAACAACAACAGTGCATTGTAGGAAATATGGGCACATTTATGGTGGATCGAATGACTATCGTTCCGTGGTAATTAATTATCTATCTTCATTTTGATTATATCGTAAAATTTTATATTATTTTAATATTTTTTATATGCGCACTAATGTTTAATTATTAATGTTTGTAATTTTCATAAAGGCACAGCTGCCCCCCAACTTTTTGCAGATGATCAACCAGCTTCCACAGCAAAATAGTAGTAGATTAGATGATGTTGCACCAGTACAAGAGAATATTGCAGCAAATATTAGTATTGGAAACGATGTTGTACAAGGTGAAGAACATGAAGCGAATGATGAAGGTAATTTTAATGATCCCATGGAGGTAGATCATGATGACAGTAATGAGACAGTTCACATTAATGATGGGACAAATCAAATGCTCCAAGACTTGTATGGTGAGTCAGATGATGATGGTGGAGATAGCAATGACGGTATTTATGATGTACCTCTGATTGAAAGGTCAAGTGAACGACTTTTTGAACACTCAAATGCAACTCTTCTCTCTGCTACATTGTTGCTGGTGAACTTAAATGTTATGAATAATTTGTCGAACAGATGTATGACACAACTCCTAAGGTATGCAATATGTATATATGATCACATATATGTAAATGTTGATTATTTTCCCTTTTTTTTAATTGTAATAAATGTGTAAAATAATAACTTATATATAAGTTATTATTTTACACATTTATTACAACTAAAAAAAGGGAAAATAATCAACATTTACATATATGTGATCATATATACATATTGCATATCTTAGGAGTTGTGTCATACATATGTTCGACAAATTATTCATAACCTTTAAGTTCACCAGCAAAAATGTAGCAGAGAGCTGGTGAACTTAAAGGTTATGAATAATTTGTCAAACAAATGTATGACACAACTCCTAAGGTATGCAATATGTATATATGATCACATATATGTAAATGTTGATTATTTTCCCTTTTTTTAGTTGTAATAAATGTGTAAAATAATAACTTATATATATATGTGTGTGTGTGTGTGTGTGTGTGTGTGTGTATATATCATAGTTATCAAAACCAGCCGGTCAGGATGGCTGCCGGTTGGAACCGGCCTTGCAACCCGGTCAATAGCCTATTCTCACTTGTTTTGGCTGGTTAACCAGACCTAACTGACCAGTTAAGTACGGAACCAACCGGTTTATGCATAAACCGTCCAGTTCCATACTTAACCAGCCGGTTAGGTGCTCCTCCATGAGTTGCAAATTCCTCAGTGTCTCCTCCATGAGCTACAAATTCCTCTATTATACTAGCAAAAAACTTGTCTAATAACTCATACTCAACACCTTATAGTAGCAACAATACACATGATGACTGATAAATACAAGGCTGGCTAGCATAAAATCCCTGGCAGCATGCAACTCATCAAGTGTACTTGATGACAATTTCTATTCTCAAAACAATCAACAACAACCTTATTTCACACTCAGCTAGGAACTGTCAGACCCTCTCTCTCTGCTCACACATAGCAGCAACATAAATACAAAACCTTTCACACAACATACAAGCAATTTGATCATGGCATCAAGAATGATGCAAATGGTCTGACTCCACTCAAGGGACAACAACATACAACCTAATGAAAATGTGACTGGCAATAATAAATTGACCACTAGAAAATTCCCGCTTGGAAATGCACTAAACTGACTACTGAGTTTTCTGGGTTTTAATGAATCTTTTCAGTGATAAATTTTGTCAAACACATTGTGAGAAGACTGCTAAAGTTGTAATGCTCTCTCAACTTGTTACAAATAGCACTAATAGTGGGTTTCATAAACCAATTCAATACCTCTAAGTGCTGTAGATGTTTTTCTAGAAATTTATTGGCAAGCAAACATAGATAATGAAGAATACAAGATCTTCAAAATGCTGGTTTGATATATATATATATATATATATATATATATATACTGAGCCCAGAATTGTCTTTAAGGCTGATACAATGAATTGACAACAAATCTGAGCAGGGACAGATTGTATATTATAATATTAACTCAGCAATAAAACACAGTGAATAATATAAGAGAAACCTGATACATTACTTCAACAAGTTTTCTTATGTATTTTTCGATGATATGTATTGCATTTGGTGCCATTTTGATATATTCACCTTTGCATGGTATATAAATGAGAAAAAATTTCATATTTTGTCTCTATTGGCTTGGAATCATGGTTGCAAATCTTAAAAATAGTTTTTTTTTTCATTTTATTAAAAAATAATTATTTAATGTATTTTTTTTAAAACCGGTTCATTGAGATCTGACCGCTACCGGTTAGACCGGTTCCGGTTCGAAACCCGGTTCATTAGCTCCACCGGTCCAGTCACCGGTTTCGGTTTTAATAACTATGATATATATATATATATATATATATATATATATATATATATATGATTAATAATCTTTACAAGACACTACTTTTTGTTTCTGTTGTAGATTGTTGGGTGAATATTTGTTACCATTGCCAAATACTTTACCTCGAACATATCGAGATCTACGTGCTATTATGAAACACTTTGGAATGGAATATAACACTATAGATGCATGTCCTAAAGATCATATTATATATTACGGAGAACATGCGTTGAAAACAAAATGTCCGAAATGTGGTACCAGTAGATATCGAACAGATCAACTAACCAAAAAGGTGCCTCAAAAGGTTCTTCGTCATATTCCCATAATTCCATGTTTGCAGCGAATGTTTAGGTGTAACAGCATAGCACATTTTATGGATTTCCATGCAAAGAATAGAAGTGGAGATGGTGTTCTTCGAATGCCTGCATATGGTTCTGCATTTAGAGAAATCGAGGAAAAATATGTAGATTTTAAAAATGAACCTCGTAATGTTAGGCTTTCATTGGCAGCCGATGGTGTTAATCCATTCGGAGAGCTTAGATCTACTTACTCAGTGTGGCCTATTTTCGTTATCAATAATAACATTCCTCCTTGGATGTCAATAAAGAGGGAGCACATAATGTTGACTATGATTATTCCAGGTATTTAATACATTATTTCTTTGAATGTAACATTTTCATTTCTCTCGTTGTTTGCATAAATATATATTTTATTTATTTACTTACTTATATATACATATATCATGGGAGTAATTATTATGTACCGTAATTTTGAACAATTAGGTAAGTACTAGGTCAAAGATATGAATGTATATATTGAGCCTCTTATCGATGAGCTAATATAGTTATGGCATGGCATCACTATGTATGACATCACTAAACCAATCAAGCAGAAGAGATTTCAATGTCGTGGAATGCTTGTATGGAAAATTCATGATGCCCCAGGACTAACACATTTTTGTGGTATGTAATATTTCGTTGCACTTTAATATAATATATAATTATCTAAATTAGATATACCATATTGCATGTTTTAAAAATGATCTCATAGTATATTAATTGTTATTGATCCATCTATTGCAGGTCTTCAAACAAAGGGTAGATTTGCATGTCTAGTTTGTAGCCCTAAGATGAAGTATCGTCATTCACCAGACTTAAAAAAGATGGTGTTTGATGAGTTTAGGCACTTCCTCCCTAGGAACCATAAGTATTGTACTACTGAAAAACATATTTTCAATGATAAAGAAGAAACTAGATTAAAACCATGAAGAATGACACCTCAGTTGTGGATGTTGGAATATAACATAATTAATAATCGTCGAGCAGCTGATACGTAATTTGTGTGTGTGTATATATATATATATTATTTGTTTATGTAATGTTTGGAATTTTTGTTTTAACTAATGACTTTATTTTATTGTATTTTATAATTAATATTGTTCTGATTTATTTTATTCTTTGATATCAAGGTCATCATCACCGTGAAGGTACTAATATTGTACTTCCACCTGGAATGAAATGTTATCCTTCTCAATTCGCGAGGTTTCCCTACTATGAGGACCTAAAAATAGCTCATTTGTTTGATACAATGCATGTTGGGAAGAATGTGACAGAAATGTTATGGCGAACCATAGATGGTGCACATGATAGAGATAAAATTGAAAAACTTTGTGCTGACATTGAGAAATCAAATCATGCAATGAAAAGTGTGATCGACGGATCAAATAACAATGGAGGTCAAAATTATAATAATATTCCATGGTTACTAATAGAACAACAAAGGAATGATGTAAAAGAGGTCGTTAGAAGAATTAAATTTCCAACAGGTTTTGCTTCAAACATAAATAATATCTTAACGAATAAAGGTGACTTCAGTGGTGTGAAAACACATGATTGGCATACCTTTGTTAAGGTATTTTTTTTGGTATACGTTTTTGTTTGTTATTGCTTGAATACATATTTTAAATTTTCCTTTTTTTCTGTTTTATTTGGAAACCAATAACGATTCTTTTTTTATTGTTATAGTATGTTCTACCTGTATCTCTCCCAAACGACTTTGACAACAATGTCAAACAAGTTATATATGGTCTTAGTAAATACATGAGGTAAGTAGTTTTGATTTATACGCAAAATCTAATTTCTACAATTTATTTTTGTACTTAATGAAATGATGTATTAATTTACTTGTAATGAAATATATATTATGTTTCATTGAAATAACCTTGCGTAATGATTTGCAGATGGTTGTCATTGAAAGAAATCCATCAAGATGAAATAAAGTATTAGAAGAGAGAAATTCCTTGGCTAATGTGTGAAATGCAAAAGTATCTACCTCCAACATTTTTCAATGCACAAGAACACTACTTGATACACCAAGTTGAGGAGATTTAAATGTGTGGACCAATACACATAAGGTCAATGTGGATGGTCGAGAGGCACCTGAAATCCTTGAAGGCTTTGGTTAAACAAAGAGCACGAACTGAGGGTTCTATGGTGGAGGGATATGTGGTATATCAATCCATGGTGTATATTAGTCATTATCTTCCTAAATTAGTTGTGCCAGCCATGAAGGCGGTGGATTGCATTTGGGATGTGAACTCCATCAAAAAATTTGAAGAGGAGCACCTGTTGGGAAAAGGTAGAATGAAGAAAGTGAGAAGTAAAAGATTTGTTATGTATAATACATATAATGTTTCATTTTTTTACATCATGTATATGATCATTATATTCATTTAGGTCTTATTCTTTCATAGTTTATTAATTAATATAATTTACCATGGTTATTAGTAATATTTATTAATATTGGTGAATTATTGTTTTTTTATTCAGGTGCTCAAGATTATGAGGCACTACTTTTATACATTGCAAACAATCTTGAGTGGATGATTGAATGGATTGAAACATGTAAAGCACATAATGACGATAGGTTATCATGGCAACTACTGTCTGAATTTATTAGAGAAGTGTATTGTAGTGGAGATGGGAACATTATGGACAGGGAAATCGATTTAGCAAATGGTTTGAAAGATAGAAAGGTAAGAAATTAATTCACCTATTTTATTCATTACTTATTTTATACTATATTTATAAAGTGACAAGAAGTTTTATTTTTCAGTTAATTTTCATGCTGTGTAAATTATATGTTTAATAATTAATTGAGAATGCATATTTTTCATATTTGTCATATTTCAGTTGAAACACCACAAGGCTATGTGGTGCAATGGTTGTCAATTTCGCGTTAAACAGTTGGATGATAATAGGAAAACTTCTGATAGTGGGATAACTGCAGTATTCCAGGTCACTAATGTTTCCTCCAAGAGTGACAGACATCCTCGAGAATCTGAAAATAGATATTATGGGTTCTTAGATGATATAGTTGAGTGTGACTTTAATTCCTTCAAAATATTTTTGTTCGACATCAAATGGTATAGGCTACGAATGAATGTACGTGATGATGATAGAACACTTATTCAACATGGCAATGGATTTCCAATGGTTAAAACATCGCAGTTTGAAGCAGGAAAAGATCACTATGTCTTTCCAAGCCAATGCGAACAAGTCTTTTACTCAGAGGTTCCAGGGGACAACGAATGGTCATTTGCTATTAGATATCATCCAAGAGGAAGGCCAGTAGAGTATACTGTAGAGGAAGAAGATGATATTGATCAAGAAGAAGATGATGCAGTGGCAGATGAGCAGGAAGATGCATTGACAGATGAAGAAGATATCTTAGAAGATGAACCAGGCATAGGAGATGAGGAAAAAATTATTGATGATGATGTCAATGAGGATATTATTGAAAATGACATAATTGATGATGATGATGACATGGTCGATCATTTCAACACCGTTTCTGAATCAGATGTTGATATAGATGTCGATAAGTTGGATGAAGATCAAGAAGATACAATAGAATAATATTGATAAAGATGTTATGTTCGAGTATGAGTTGGTATGTTATAACTTTATATTTTAATATGTAGGAATTATTTTTTGTTGGGAAAAATATTGAGAGGGGGGGTGAATCAGTATTTAGGGCTGACTGAAAACTTTTCACCAGAGATATTATTATGCTGTTAATTCTTTACTTAGATTATTGCATCATTCTTTTAGTAAACATGTGAAAATAAATAACAGAATAAGCCATTACACAAAAGGAACACATATGAACACCAGTATTTAAGGTGGAAACCCAATTTGGGAGAAAACCACTGCTGCTGTCGTCTCAGTCTTCAATATTTATTATAAAGAAAACATCTTACAATTTTGTGCTGCTGCAGACTCATACCAGCACGCAGACACCAACCTGCAGAAGGCTTCAACCTTCTCTCGTTCTCCAGCCTCTCCTGGAAGGGAGCTTCAACTCCCTGATTTAACGCCAGCTTGAACTGGTAGAAAGCTTCCGCTTTTACGCAGAAGACTTCAACCCTCAGATCCACCGAATTTCTTCAATTTCTTCATCAGACTTGCATCATATCTTTATTATTTCTTTGCTGATCTTCCTAGAGCTTTTTCATTTCCTCGATCAACTCCATAGGTGCATCATGGATTCAGCGTTATCAGACAACAGAGTTCGATCATGCAGATCTCATAAAGAGATTTTTATTTACAATGCCTCTGCATGCACACCTTGTACTATGATTCTCATCACCTTATATAGTTTTCGCCTTTATTGAAACCATGGGTCAAAACCATTCAATTTCTAATGGTATTATTAAAAGTCGAACCAATCCAAATTTAAATCCTGATATTTGTTCTTCCATGCTCGAATTGTCCCAAAGGTAATCTCTATCTCCGCCAAATAATACTATAGCCAAGGTAAAGTACCAATAACGTGACGCTGATGGTTTTCTTTCTTTTATTTATCAAATTCGTGGAATTTGATAAATAAATATTATTCACAACCTTTGGAAATTAAATATATAATAGAAATTTATAGTAATAACCAGCGCTTTTATCAAAAGGCTTTTAAATAGACCTTTGGTTTCGGCCCCACATACATAATCGACGGCCCAATCAATATAATTTAAAAAACTGGGGCCCATCACTTATGATCGTTTCCATTCGACGATGGAGAGCACATTGCTCGGCATCAGATGATTCGACGGATATCGTTCATTGATGATGCACGGATGATAACACGCGATGGCGCGCCGTACCTTGGGTAACTTTCGCGCATCTATAGCAAATGAACACCGTCCAATGACCCCTTCCTAGATCAACAGTGCTTATCAATATCGCTGGGCATCCTGGGTCGAGTAATAACATGCGATGGTGCGCAGTGACAAGTGGTTTTGTGTAGTCGTACAAGGATGTGTGTCGCGCATTCTATGGAATTGCTCCCAACCTCTTGAAAACTGCTTGCCCGTCGAAGGTGGTGCGATAGAAACCACAAACCACCTTTACTGTTTTCTCGATCACGGTTCCGCTCTTCCACGCAGGGTTCCATCGCGCTTCCGTTTGTTATGTTCCACCTCTTTCCTTCCAGGTTCCGTTCATGATTCCAAAGGGTTAGTCCGTGTTCCACCGAAAGTTTAATGCCAAATACTTTGTTTTAGTTCTTTCGCGTTATAACTGGTTTGCTCTCGCTCCTCGTTCCTTTATCCATGAAAGCCAGTCAGCTCCTTACTAATAGCGTAGACCCTTCCATTATATATTTAACGAATATATATATATCTCCACTATCTACCAGTTTGGATACACTGTCAACCGTATTAACATCGGTTCCTCGATCAACATACAGAGCACAAGGTTTCTTATAGATGTTAATTATCCTTCATCAGGATGCATACATATGTTCAAACATGAATTAACTCATCCTTATTTATATCGATTCTCCATTAAATACAGAGATTTCCATCAAGGAAAATCATATAATAGGATACAGGAAACATATTGCCAACATTGACTTTAAATAATTTACAAATTATGCGGGTTTGTTGCATGTTGTTTATTATTTCAAACCAATAAATAATGGCCTTACTATTGTTTATTATTTCGCAGGATTCACAGGATTCATTTGATTCTATGGTCAAGTCTCTGAAAAAACCAATTAAACACTTAACTAGTCAAGATCTGGAAGACAGGCTTTACCCCCACCATAAATTGCTGAAAAAACGGCCTTCAGTTCAGCTTGCTGTGCTGAAGACGAGGGTGGATTTTCATGATCAGTTGAATGAAAATGAATCAGATATTCGGGATGCTTTTGAGGGTAGATTCATAAGCCCCATAGATGAAGATCCCATTGCTGCAGAATTTATGTCTGCGTTGAAGCACAAGTATAATGTTGTATCGGAATACAAATTAGAGGACAACTACACCAAGTCTAAATCAACTGAATCCAATTCTAGTGCTCTTGAACTTACCGAATTAAAGCCAGAAGCAGGATTTACAATCTCTAATGGGAATGGGTATGGTAGTTCCAATATTGGATTGGATGTCCGGAGCTCCGCAATAGGCACTGGACCTGATCGTAATGAACCCCAGCTAATTCAATGTGATGAAAATATGGACTTTGATGATGATCAGGAAAACAAGCCAGAGCATTTTGGCAATATTGAAGAAACTGAAGAGGTTTCCTGTGATCGATTGAATCAACTTAGCCATAAGACATCTACTGCAGGCTGGTTTGTATCAGAAGGAGAATTGGTTTTGCTTTCCCATGATGATGGATGCTGCTCTTTTCACGATATAGCAAATTCAGAGGTGTGGAGGTTTTAATTATTGTACTTAATTTTTGGGTTTATGGGTGTTATAATTTATACATTTTGGGATTTTCTATTAGAAATAGGGAAAATCCTAGGGGTTAGATTATTCTCATGGTTTAAATTTCTATATTTGAAATAAAATTCACCAATTTCTATTTAAAAAATGATTTGCCTAAATATTTGATGTAGTTCATTTCAAAAATTGTTGAAATTTTCTAGAAACTATGATTGGGATTTCAAGAATATTTATGCACTCTTTAAATTTTCCCTTAACATAAAGGGCAGTTGATGTATGAGTAATACTTAGTATTGTTTTTTTCCAATCTCCAGGAGAAGGCTGAATATAAAGCTCCATATGGGCTTACCCCAAACATGTGGGGTGATTGCTGGTTGATCAGAGCAGTTGGTTCAGATGGTCACTCTAGTAAATATGTTGTGGCATCATCTGCAGGTTGTACATTGGACTCAGGTTTCTGTTCATGGGAATTTTATAATAAAGAAATTATGGAATTCCATACTGAATCAGAGGCCTTCACTTCAACGTCCAGTACCATCTCTCCAGTTTTGGCAGAGAGGGATGTCTCGGGGAGAAATTTTGGCTTTGCAAATGTTGTGCCAGAGAATCAACATTGGTGGTATAGGCCATGTGGGCCTCTTATGATATCTACTGCCAGTGCCCAAAAGACAGTTAATATTTATGATATTCTTGATGGAGATCCTGTGATTTCAATGTGTTTGTTTTGAAAGTTTAGGTTTCATAGTAAATATTCAATGGGCTCTAAAATAAGGCCACATTGAAATCTTGGATACATGTTTCATGCCAAAATCAGTTGTATCTTCCATAAATACACAATCTTGGATGACTCTGTATAAATCTACTTCTCGGACAATATTACATCTCCCTCATTATACAGGTGGTGTTCTTACATGCATAGCAAAGGCATTGTTTTGGCAATCATTTTTTAAGTCACTAGATATTGTGGGTACAAGGATCTAGGGTCTCCACATGAAACTATGTTGCCCGGAGACTCACTCTGCCTATCCTTAAATTTGTAAACATAGTAGTATGCCAATGCTTCTTTCATTTTGTATGCATAAGACAATTTTTTGTCAAATTCCATAATTGTTTTTAAGTTTTATCCATCCCAGTTTTGTTGTGAATGCATAGGTTTTTGGCTCAACACATATCTGTTATATCTTTGTACTCTTCCTTTACTAACTATTTGAAATTTCTAGTTATATTTAGAGGTGTCTTTTAAGGGATGAGGGGAATTACTTGGATTTAGTGCTCCCAGGCTTATCATTTATTCTCCAAATGAAGCCATGTAATCTATAACACTATATGGGCATGCAACTCACTTGTTAAAATATAGTTGATACAATATGTTGTACATGAAGCCTGGAATTGTGTACATTCCTAGAATATATTAATTTGCAGACATGCTTAAAAGAGAGATAGGGTTTGATAAAATCAAAAACCCTGAACATGAAGAAAAAAAGAGGCAATTATTTTATACAGATAGAACCAAGACACTATCTTCTCATTAATAACAAAACCTCAGTCCAAAAATCATATGTACAAATTCTAGAAGTCGAAAGTTGAAAATTTCTGAAATGGAACCAGGCCCTTTTCAAAAGAATAAATTTAGTAAAAACAAGGGTGAAGAAATTTATCTTATCAAAATTTCCACATACCTTGTTAGCAAGGAATGACTCCGAGTCCTGAGCAGTGAGACTGAGGAATTTCTCTTTTGCTGCAGGTTGCAGTTCTCTTCTCCAACACGATGAAAAGAAAATTCTTAACTTTGGAGTTTGAAGCCCGAGTCACAACTTGGAAGTTGGTAAGGAAAATTATCAGGGTTCTTTCCAGTTGGCTTGGAGTTCGAAGCCTCATTAAATTTCTTTAATGCATTTCCTTCAATGCTGCAGTTGTCACTGGCTAGCAACCTTTACAATAAAATTTATCAGACCCGTCACGCTACGAGGAAAATTTGACGTGATCACTGATCATTGATTTCTTATTGTGATAACAAACATTGGAGATTTACTGTCCTATTTTAAAGTTTCATTTTTTTTTTTAAAATTGAAACTGCTGTCGGTACACCGATGCCTTGTAAGTGTTTCTCTTCTGATGTTTTGAATGATTTCCATTTTCATCGGTCTTGTGACGTCCGTCGATATTGTGACAGTTCTAGAAACGTCGGAAGAGCGACAACACAAAGACGTCGGAAGGGCGACGTTCAAAATTTCGGACCACATTTCGTCGGAATTGCGATAGTTCTTCTTGGCGTCAATATTGCGACACTTCTGGAAAGCGTCGGTCTTGTGACACTTTTGCAATACGTCGGTCTTCTGACACTTTTGTATGGCGTCGGAAATGCGACAGTTTAGACACGTCGGAAGAGTGACGTTCAAAACGTCGGACGACATTTCATCGGAATGGTGACACTTTACAAACGTCGTAAGAGCGACGTTAAAAATGTCGGACCAAATTTCGTCGGAATGGCGACAATTTACAAACGTCGGAAGAGCGACGCGTGTTTGGAAGCGACGGAAAAAGTGTCGGTAGTGCGACACTTTGTAGATGCGTCGGAATTGCGACCGCATGACAAACCACGTTTTTCCCGTCCTCGAACTGTCGCTCTTGCGACGACTGTGTGTCGGAATAGCGACGATTTGGCCGTCGGAAATTGCGCCAAATTTTCTAGTGAACCAAATTGGCCCATTCATAGTAAATAACAAGGATGCATTAAAGGAGATAGCAAAGAAATTGTTAGAGTATAAGTTCCAAGAATTTTTTTACTGGAATTATGATCCTAAAGGAATTTTGAATAGTATAAGGCTTAAATGTAAATTGACTCCTTTCATCCATGAGCCTAAACCCCAAATTGAGAAATTTTCAAATCGAATAGAATGGGTGGAAAATACATTGGTTGAACCTACTTCTAATGCAGCAACAGTGATAAACACAGTCAATTCACAGACTATAGTGGTCAACAAACAGGTAGAAACTTCAAACAAAAGGACTAGGAATGAAGAAGGCTATTCAGCAGAGACCATTACAGGAAACAAATTCAAGATTATTTACAACGAAAGGGCAAAAAGGACTGCTGCTAAGAAAGAAAAGGCTATTGAAATAAATGATACAAATGATCAGCAGGTAGATAATTATGAAGCCACTGTAATTGTAAATGAGACTCTAGTAGAAATTCAGAAAGAGCATGTTTTAACACAGGAACAGGGCAGAGAAATGGTTGAAAAACAGGTAAATATAGAAGTTCCCTCCTCCTCCAAAACAGTAGAGGGAAAAGATATTGATATAAAGGGGAAATACAAACAGATTAAGGAAAGAAATGAACAGATCAAAAGAGAAGTTTACTAACAATTTCTAGAAGAAAAGCCAGGTAACAAAGACAAACTTTTGACAGCTTTTGACTATTCAACAAATAAAATGATTATGTATTTTCTCCAGCCAAAGGTTACATACCTAGAGTCCGTTGTAGATTACAAGAAAACAGAGCTTGAATTAGATGCAGACACCATACATGAACTTGGTCAAATAAAGTTTCATAGAAGTACTTCAAAAATGCTCTATTCTAAGGTGGTAAACAAAACTGTGAGTGCAACTAGATTGAAAAACACTGTGTTCAACTTGCAGGATCAAATGAAGTTAGATAAAGCCTCATTACATGTGAAGGATCTAAGGATCAAATCCTTAGAAGACCTGGTGCTACAAATTGGAGTGGATCCTTCAAACATTCAGGTTGCTCAAGCATTAATAAAACAAAATAATGAAGACATTGCTGCCTTGAGGAAGTAATTAAAACTCCCACAACATGAACATCCTCAAGCAAAGGAAATCATCCAAGAACAAACTAAAAAAGCTGAAATGGCCAAGGTAATACTAAAACTAACTGCCCAAGTCAAAGAGATAGAAGATTAGATGGATATCCTTATAAAAGAAAATGAAGCAGTGAAAGAGGCTGATGTGAAATCTACTCCCACTGTTATTCCTATAGTTGGCACAACTATCCCTTCAACATTGGTAGAGAATTTAGACCCAAAAGTGCCACTAGAAACTACAGTTTCAGTGCAATATATAAACACTTTTTCCACAGGATCATCCACCACACAGGTACATCAAACAGGTGAAACAACTGACATATTAAAGGCCATGGAGGAGATGTACCTAAAGAATAATGAGATAATCAATTTGAAAAATACCATTCAAACTCTTGAAACATCAAATAGAAATGCATTGATTACCTCTAAGGGACATGAAAAAAGAGCAAACATACTTCAAGAGTAGGTAAATATTTTGCAGCAACAGGTCAATCTCAGTGAACAGGTGTCCTACATCAAGAACTATCTTTGGAATAACATAATTCAAGGCATTCATACACAGTGGCCTTCAATTCAAATCATTTATGAGCAGAGAGATATACTTAAGGCAACACAAGTGGAGATTCAGAAAACAAAATAAGAAATGGCCAATAAACCATCTCAAGCTTTGATTCTTATTACATTTTTAAACAAAAAAAACAGAGAAGAGCTTGAAGAATTGAAAATCCAAGACATGACAGAAAAAATTCTGCAAATAAAAAAGGTCCTAAATAAAAGGAATATAATGAACAATTTGGAGGAAAAGTGCAAGACCATGGAGTTATCAATAGCAAAGTTTTTGGCACAATACACAGTATTGAGAAAAGCAGGTCTCCCAGTCATTCATGGCTTTAATGAAAAACTTTTGGTTCAAACAGATTATGAAAATAAGATCAGATCCCATGCCAAAGAACAAATAAATAAGCCTCTGCCACAAGGCTCTCCAACTAGTAAAGTTATATTGGAGTACTTTGAGAACTTATTTTTTCTACAAAATGAAATCAAACATATTTTCATTATCAAACCAAATTTATCAAAGTACATTGATGTTGATGAAAGTTATCGAAAGTTGAAATGTATGAAAATACGAAGTGATCAGCAGTGGTAGGAATTCACATATTTGTTATAACAACATTGGAGCAGAACAGCATAAAATACAACTGTTAAAAGGTAAATGTTGCAGTAAAAGTGTATCAGATTGATCATCAGAGTCAAAGAGTATTGTTTGGTCAATTTAGTGTGTCCTAAATTGCTACATTAATTTATCAATCCGGGATTCGTAAGCTGATGAAGTGCGGTGCACTATATGTGCAAGATAACCTATTTCTTAACTTTTTGTCGTTTTTGGTTGTCTAATGTAAGATGGAAATTCTAAAATAAAAACAAGTATGGTTATGATTGTTCAAGGAAATGATATCCTCTATAATGATTTACCAACTTGAAACTTAAAAAGGAATTTGAAACATACAATGAAAAAACTTGAAAGGAAATGAAAATGTGCTGCTGAAATGAAAATGTGTTGCTAGTCTAATAAATCAAACAGTGAACTATTGAGCATGAAAACCAAACTATCCTTGCTGTTGTCTAAACACAAAAGAAACTATGCTGAAAGAAATCCAAAAGTTGCAACAAAGTAAATCTAAATCAAATTACATCAACTTATCTTCTAATCCCTCATCATTAGTCCAGCTATGATTTTCGGAGGTAACCATAAACAAATTGAGTAACCTGATATCTAACTTGCAGAAAGTAAACTAATATCAAACTACACATTCATGATTCAATCCCTCACCATCAGTCCAGCTGTGGCTTTCGGAGGTAACTGAAGATGTCATGAGCAATTTAATATTTCTAACTTGCAGAAAGTAAACTAATATCAAACTACACATTCATAATTCAATCCCTCACCATCAGTCCAGCTGTGGCTTTCGGAGGTAACTGAAGATGTCATGAGCAATTTAATATATCTAACTTGCAGAAAGGAAACTAATATCAAACTACACATTCATAATTCAATCCCTCACCATCAGTCCAGCTGTGGCTTTCAGAGGCAACTGAAGATGTTATGAGCAATTTAATATATCTAAATCTAACTATTGAAGCAAATGAGCAAAACTGAAATGAACAAAGCAGTACTGAAATTAAACAGAAACTAAGAAAAGAAAATTAGCAGCAGAACAATATTAATTCCATGTCATTAGTCAAAAAGTTATGAAAATTCCCGGGATGCCTATTTATAACCTGAAACAAGAACACTGATCAGTTAACAATAACATAAAACATGAAAGACAGAAGTAAAATGTAAAGCATGAAAGATTATAAACAGAAATGAAGCATATATACCATGAAGGATGCAATGTATAAACACATGAATGAATTATGGCACAATGAGCTTAAAGAAATAAAAGAAGAACTATACAATAATGCACAAAACCTCAGCGTGTGTAGGGGCCCTCTACACCAGCCTTGGCAACAATCTTCAAGTACGAATTACGTTTGGAAACAGAGTCTTCTTATATATTAAAATGCAGTCATAACAGAAAGGTGATATTACGGAACAATGGCAACGTAATTACATTACAGAGCAGACTAATAAAAACTAACAGAGACTAATCTAATATGCATATGCAAACGCGTTATTTATAACAAAGGTAATATAACTAATTCCCTGAAGTTTATGCTGATGGAGAACACGTAAACCATTACGTCCAAAGATCTAGGATCATGGCCGCGTTGGAGAGTAAATCTATGCAGAGTGGATGTTTGAATTCAGCTTATGGAGCCATGTACAGGTGTTGATTTGTCTTCCGCAATTCAAAAACGGCCATATAAATCTCCACATGACGAGAAACAGAGTCCTGTCACCGTGGGACTCTATGGTTGACTTCCACTTGGCCACCTTTGACCGTAGCCTCCTTAGATGAATTTTCTCGAGCCAATAGGACACGATCCATGTCCACATCATTTCTGACTTGCCCATGTGGCTCGTTTTACCTGAGGACACCTGTAACATAGAGTTTCACAAAATGGCTACGGAAAGTTGCAGCAGCTGCGGAAAGTGGCAAGATTCCGCAGCTAAATGAGAAAAATCTAAATCAAACAGCAGACACAAAAATATAGTTAAAAACCATGTTAGATTCTCTTTTGCAATTAATATACAATGATATTGACAACTTGGAAGGTTCAGGTGGATGAAAATGGTATAGAAAGGTGTATGGAAAAGATGCAGATTTGAGACTCAACAAGTATCCGAGAAAAAATCGATCAGAAATTTGTACTATGGTATTTTTTTCTATCTTACAGTAATAAAAGTAATAAGGAAGCAGTGTGAGAGAGTATCAAGAGGAAAAAAAACGTTAGAGGATGAAAATTGAAAGAGTATCAGTCAAGAAATCCATAAACAAATATCTTCCAAATATGCCAGCAAGCATGCACACCTAGTCAACAAACTGTTTTGATTAGATGATGTTAGTTCTATTTTTTCTAGATAAGAGGACAACTTGCTAAGTTTTTAAGCAACTGGCCCTCTTAGTGTGTTAAGATATTTTATTTTACTAAAGTTATTCCTAGACTTCTCTAGGATATTTTGTAATAAATATATTGTATAAATACTTCAGTTTAAGAAGTTTTTAGTGTGGAATAAAGTTGTTGAAATTATTATAGACGATTTTTGCTGGTGATTTGGAGGCTCATGTGTTGATTTCATAACTGCAGTCTGGACAAGAACCAACTGGACTTCATAACTCGGGATTCATGGGATAAGCCAATGAGTAAAGTGATTTCTTATTGTCATTGTGTCCTTTTCTAAATTTTCATTCATTTCATATATGTTATTCAAATCTGAATGATTAATTAGGAATATTATTTCAGGATTAGTGTAAAAGCTCCCTGTCTTAACTACTTGATCATTTCATTGTTTGTTGTTGATTTCCGGACTTAGGAATCCTTAATTGCTCCTAGTCCCGTTTGACCCCTACCTCCTTCCTCTTATTTTTGGATCAAAGGATTCTTTATTTCCCTTTATCCTGAAAGCAAGCCATCTCATCAAATCAAAATATTCAAATCTATGAGGGTTATCTACCTTGCCCTGAGTACATTAGCATCCTTTTTTCCTTGCCTTCCAGTTTTGCTTGCTACATCTTGATTCCATAGCCCAATGGAATAGTAGATCCCTCTTTAATTTTTCTCCAAATAATCTTATTTCCCACCAAAATTTCAAACAAAAAAAAATTTTCCCAATCATACCGAGCCTAAAATATTAAACAAAAACAAAGTTAAATCTGAAAGAGAGAGCCCTCTCTGAAATTTAGGAAGGCTAGATCCTAAATTTTCAAAGTAGGTTTGTGGTTACCCCTAGTTTTCTTAAAACTGAAAAAATCCAAAAGAGCCCACAATATTTATAAATTACGAGGGTGATAATAGTGTCAATGGGGACTCTGTCTGGAATCCATAAGCAGTCATCATGAATTAAGGCAAGAAATTGTCGGGCTAGTCGATCTGTGACGTTTTCATGGCCAAAATTGGGCATCTGTAGTAGGTTCAAGAGTTCGGATCTAGCCAACCCAGAGACCCATTTCTAAGGAATAACCATGATCCCATCGTTCTCATAAACTATGTCAAAGTACAATGCGGGGGCCAACTCAGGGAAGGCTTCATAATTTTCCAAGTCGTGATCATCAAATTTGACCTCATGGAGCCTTCCACATGGATCAATGAGGATAGGAACTTCTCCCGGGGTTAGCGGTGTTTGTAGATATGTGATCAAGCCATCCATTTTTTTTGGTGTGTGCTTTGAGGGCCTACGTGGTGGGACAAAGGGAGGTAACCAATTGATTAGATTGGTGGGCAGGGCTTCCTCCTGCGCATCCTGAGCCTGAGGTGTTGTGTGCGGGGACTTGGCATGCCTTGGGGAAGTCCTAGGCTTCCCCACATCCCATTTTGTAGCTTTAGGGGGATTCCCTAAGCCCTGTTCTTTCTCTTTCCCCTTCCTTGTGATCAGTGTAGAAATTACTTCTTCCTCCTCAGACCCAATCTCCATTACCTCCTCAATTTCTGGTACCAAAGGTTCAGCAGGATTTGTGGCTGTCATCCTAGTGCGGAAAATGAATCCCAACTTTGGGTGGCTACTATCAGATGGAGGGGGTTGATCAAACATCAAAGGGATAGTGCAGACCCAAAAAATATTACAGCTAAAGTTTGTTTGAGGCAAAGACGATAAGTGCAATATATGCAAGTAAAATGGAACCCTTGCCTAAGCTATTCTGCCCTTTTTATAGTGCCTGCAGTCATCCAATGGTAGGGTATACTTCACCTGGAACTTCCCAGCAGGTAAATGGTAAAAAATCCCCAAGATTCACCCCATTAAATGCCAGCGGCCCGCTCCTTTCAACGGTAACATTTGATTTTTACCAGACGTTATTGTACCAATGGCTAGTTTTCACACCTCTGCTATACTTAGGTTAAACACCTACAATTCCTATGCTGCATCCTCCCCCAACACAAGCTTTTTCTCGAAGTTATTTAAAACCTGAGACATGCTCGCCTGACATGCATCATCCCAACAGAACTAGACATCTTTTATAAGAAAGTTCCCCCTAGGTGTTGTGATCAATGCATATTTTCGAATGAACCCCCTGTAGTAACCTGTGTGACTGAGGAATAACCGTATTTTTTCCCTCATTGTAGGAGTCATGATAACTTCGTCTCCTGTATCTGCATCCCCACCCTTAGTCAACGTAGGGTGTGTTGTAATGCTACCCATTCACAGCTTGAGTGGTCTGGTAGCTATGCGCATTTCGTCCAAATCTGAGTCAGAAGTAGCTTATGGATCATCCTTTGTTGTGAAACCAGCTCCAAAAATAGAAGAAAAGAGATATAAACGCCTTATAAATAAGCCACTTTGAGGGGGAAACCTCCAATACATTACATGAATGAACAATTCTTGGATGATACAAATTACAAAACCTCCTTTCTATATATAGGAGTCCATGGGGCCACAATGTAATCCTAGTGGGGCCACAATGTAATCATAGCCGACCTAAATATAATAATTTAAGGGCACAATAATAACAATATGGGGGTTACAGGGGTACAATAATAAAAATAAGGGGGTTACACTAACAACAATAAGGGACTATACGAGTAATATAGGGACCTAACATGCCCCTCTCCTTCAAAAAAGTTTTCTCCTCAATGCTTGAGTAGTTGTAGGTTCTTCTGTATAAAATTCTCATCCTCCCATGTAGAATCTTCAGTGGGTAAGTTCTTCCACTTGATGAGATACTTTGAAATTGATCGATTTCGTAGCGGTCGAGTTCTTGTTTCCATGACCACTTCAAGTTCCAATATGATTTTTCCTTCCTCATCAAGTTCTGGCAACATTGTTTGAATTGGAATATTTTCACCTATAACCTTCTTTAAGCATGAAACATGGAAAACTGGATGCAATCGTGAAGAAGCAGGAAGCTCCAATTTGTATGCCATAGTACCAATCTTTTGCAACACCTTGTAAGGACCATAGTACTTTGGCGATAATTTATTATCCTTCTTAGCTTGCTTGAGGGACATTTGTTTGTATGGTTGTAGCCGTAAAAATACCCAGTCTCCTACATCAAAACTTCTCTCGCTGCGATGTTGATATGCTTGTTGTTTCATTCGATTTTGTGCCAAATTTAGGTTATCCTTTAAGAGTTGGAGAACGTCTTGTTGATGCTCGATGTGATCTTCCACTGCTTGAACCTTAGAATTTTATCTTAAAGAAGATGTGATGGACGGTGGATGATATCCATAAAGTGCCATAAATGGGGTCATTTTTGCTGCAGTATGGAAGGAAGTGTTATACCACCATTCAGCGAGAGGTAACCACTTGACCCATTTTGTTTGTTTATCAGATACAAAACAACGAAGATATATTCCCAAACATTTATTTACTCTCTCAGTTTGACCATCAGATTGAGTATGATAAGATGAGCTATGAGCCAATTGAGTACCCAAACAAGAAAATAACTCCGTCCAAAAATTTCCAGTAAAAATGGGATCTCTGTCGCTCACAATAACCCTTGGGTTTCCATGTAGCTTTTGAGTTGT
Source organism: Pinus albicaulis (assembly GCA_034641835.2). NCBI lineage: Eukaryota > Viridiplantae > Streptophyta > Pinopsida > Pinales > Pinaceae > Pinus > Pinus albicaulis. Next base: position 735,727,710 of record CM076574.1, read on the forward strand.
GTCCATAAATGTAGTAGCAACTGTACTTGCTTTAAATGGATGAGATAATGCAAAAAATTGTGCATACTTGGTAAGTCTATCAACTACCACCATGATGACACTCTTTCCTTCAGACTTAGGTAAACCTGTGATAAAATCCATTGAAATCTCCTCCCAACGTTGACTTTGAATGGATAAAGGTTGTAGAAGTCCCGGGGTCTTAATTGTTTCCACTTTATTCTGCTGGCAAACCAAACATTCCGCCACAAACTTTTGAATATCAGATTTAAGGCCATCCCAAAAAAATTCTTTCTTCACCCTGTGGTAAGTTTTTAAAAACCCTGAGTGTCCTCCTAAAGGAGAAGTGTGCAATTCCAAAAGAATATTTTGTTTTAGTTGGGAATTCTTACAAAGATATAAGCGATCTTTGTACCATAAGGAATAATTTTTCCAACTAAATGTATAAGATGTACTAGGGTGTTGCTGCAACTTTTGAATGAGTGTTCACACTTCTTCATCCTTCTTCCATTCATCCCTTTCTTTGGTTATCCAAACAGGTTAGATAATAGAAATGGCACAAAACAATGCTTCCACATCTTCATTCTTTCTTGAGAGTGCATCTGCAACAACATTTAGCTTCCCTTTTTTGTAGATTATTTCAAAGTCATAACCCAACATCTTTGTGACCAATTTTTGTTGCTCTTCTGAAGATATTCTTTGTTCCAAAAAGTGTTTAAGACTATCATGATTAGTTTTTACCTTGAAGTGTCTTCCCATTAGGTAAGTTCGCCATTTCTTTAGTGCATGTAGTATTGCTAACATTTCCTTCTCATAAATAGGTTTCTGTAAATACTTTCCTTTGATTGGATGTCTTTCAAAAGAAATGGGTGTTCCTTATTGCATTAAAATAGCACCAATTCCATTTCCTCAGGCATCACATTCCACAATAAAGGTTTTTGTGAATGTAATATTCCAAAATTAGCATGCAGCTAATTGGAATATTGACTTTTGTTTTTATCACCTAGCAACTTAATAAATGGGTAAGGAAGCCCATGAATATTAAAAATATGAATAAAATCCTTCATAATGTGAGAGGGGATAGTCATAAGAGCTGGATTTCACACCCTCATGTGTGAACATGGTCATTTTCATATGGACAAGGTCAAGTTTGACCAAGTCAACAGCGCTGGAATAGGACGTGGATAACACTTTGAGAGACAACGAAGTATAAATGGGAGGAGGTTTCTTTGGTGAAGGAAAACCTAATGAGTGGGACCTATGGTTAGAGGGCTTTCACTTGTCTAAAGGAGGGCAAGGCAGCCATTGTTATTCATGTTGATTATTATTGATTTTATGGTTTGTTTAGACTCTTGTGCATTCTCTTGCTGTTTAGCAGAGTTGTTGTGTTGTTTAGCACAAGGCATTCCTGTTTAGGAATTCATTCTCCTTTCAAGAGAGGCCTCTTGAGGGATTTTTCTTCATTTCTCCACATTCAGGCTCAAGGCCAAGCCACTTCCTTCATCTACAATGTTATTTCTACTGAAGTATAACGTTGTGTTGCAGGGTGTTGCAGTGGAGGTTCCACAACACCATTCCTTGGCTTATTTTTCAGGGGAGAAAGATTTATTTCCTTTGGGAGATCATTTAGGAAGATCTTTGGGCATATTTCACCATCTTTGGCATCAGGCCAACCATTTCCATGATCAACAACGCATTCCCTCTCTTAGACTATGTTATTTTCAGTGTGTATCTGCAGTGAGGGTTGCAATGTGTATTTGGAGGGAGAGATCTTTAGTGTTAGGATAAGTCTTTCACTTGGAAGATCCATTGGAGGAGTTATATTCATATTTTGTATCATCTACAACCATCTCCATCCAGTTCTTGAGTTGCAGCTACTACTCAACCCTTCTGCTCCAATATTTTTTCCATTTTGTATATTTCAGCAAATCCTTCTAGGATTGACTTGATATTGTTTTTCAGGGGTTAGATCTTTGCTCCCCACATTATTTGAGCCATACATTTCCATATCTATGTATTGACATTATTTATGTAGAATTGCCTCCTATAAACTATGCAGTCATAGCCTTGGGCTTTCCATATGTAACAGTGTTCTTTATTTTCTTGTACATGTTCTATTGAGGCTTGCATTGCCTACCTTGAGTGATTGTTTCCTCAAGGATTTGTACTCTTTTGCTGCTATAAGATCAATATGATGGCTATTTGGATCTTCTCATGTTTTATGCATTGATACAATGCTGCTACTCCATTATGTTTTCTTACATTGCTGCATCTCCAACTTTGGAATATCCTAAGGTATTCCCAATGTTGTATAAATTCCCTATTCTGGGATACTATAGTGGTATTGGAGCATCATCTTGGCTCAGCCTGTGAGTTTTAGTCAAAGAAGATAGAAGAAGATCAGAATTATGAAGAGGATGAGATTACTCTCATCACTTTTCAGACCTACAAAGAACCTCTCCAAGGAGGAGGAACAAATAGAAGAGGGAGGTCCATGCACTTCCTATTCTCATGAAGAAGAAGAAAATAAGCATGGGAGATACTTAGATCACCAGATTCTAAGTGAATATCTTGATGAATACAAAGCTCAACCTAGAGCCTTGAAGGAGACTCTAGCTTTACCACAGTTCATTCATCTGGAGGAACAAATAAGACCCTACATCTATGGGATGATGAGAGGCAATAGATTTCTATTTTCCACTTTTGATAGATCACTCACATGTGAAGCAAAGGCTTGGATGATGAAGCTAGAGGCTTTCTTCCTACTAAATCTAGTAGTGGAGAGAGAGGCTATATAAATTGCAGTGTTGCACCTTGAAGGTGAAGCAAACACGTGGTGTTTCAGCCATTTGAGCCATGCAAGAGTGTCTACTCTGGTTGAGTTTTCTCAAAGGATGATTAGGAGATTTGGAAAAAGGAGGGAGAGGCTCTCACCACCAGTAGAAGAGGCATGTACCAACGTTGTTAAGACCATGGAGGAGATTCCTTCATCTTCAACAGTTTGGGAAGCCAACATATATGAGGAAGATACCCTTGTAGCCCAGCAAGAAACTTCCAAATTTCACCAAGGTATGATTAAGTTTCCATCTCTTATCATTTCAGCAAATTCTATGGAGGGTTGTAGACCATTGCATGCTACTTGTTTAAAGAAAAATAATTTCACTGCGCTGTGCCACCTTGACTTGTTCAAGGGAGGGAGGAACCATCACCCTCATATACCATTGATGAGTTTTATACCACACTTGAGGTTGGGGTTTGAAAACTTGGAGGAGAGGATGAATATTGTTCCAAACAAACTTACACAAAACCATATGTTCATCCTTGAGTTGGAGCATGAGATAGAAAGTACATCATTAGAAATATTAACGATGTTGTCCTTTAGCAACAATGATGTGTTGGGAGCCCAACCATTATTGGAATATTCCAATGACCTTCCCATATACATAACAAAGGGGGAGAAGATAGATGATGGAGGAAATATCAGGATGGATAACATCTCTCATGTTTGTGTTGGAAACTCCTTGATGAGCCATACACATCATGATGGGAGGTTTTTTCATACCACCTATTTGGATCCTTATGGGATCAACTCGGTCATTGAGGAGATTGCATTTCAATATCCCATGAAATGCAAAGACAAAAGTATGATTTGGGAGGATGGTAGTCTCCATGGGAAGGGTACCAAGATTGAGAATGAAGGGAGGCAATCATAATTGGATGAATGGGTGTGGATGGAGAGCAAGAAGCTGGTGAGCTACTTGCAAATATATGACACCGGGCAACGAGAGGTTTGGCTACACTGGCTACTCTTGAAAGAGTTTGGCCATCACTTGGCATATACTCTTTCTAAGGGTATGAGGCAGGATACTTGCATCATGGAGTAGCAAGGGGTATGGGCACATTGTGTTGATATGACATTCTTCACCATGTTTTCCCTACATGATTGGTATTATGGAGGTATGAGGAGGCAACAAAAAAATTTGTTGCTTTGGTTGTTCTTGGGAGAGAAAGGGAGATTTTTTCTCACACTTTGCATGATAATGTAGGAGTAGTAGATGGCACTATCATGGTGCAAAGGGAATACTCCTTGGCCTTAGATGATTAAGAGGTACTTCCACTTTGGGAGGGAATTCTTATGTGTAGCAGCATTATGGGAGATTTCTTTGACAAGATGCATGTCAAATAATGGAGTTATGAGTTGGCAGGAGCCTATTTGCATAGGCCAACAACGCTGTCACTTGGGAGCTTGGGGTTATTGATGGAGTGTCCCCAGGATCACTTCACACTTGATGCACTTGGTGGAAAAGGAGGAGGTGAGAATGATGGGGTAGTCTTCATGGGAAGGGTACCAAGATTGAGAATGAAGGGAGGCAACCACAATTGGATGAATGGGTGTGGATGGAGAGAAAGAAGCTAGTGATCTACTTGCAAATATATGACATCGGGCATCAGGAGGCTTGGCTACACTGGCTACTCTTGAAGGATTTTGGCTACTATTGTTGGGAAACTGCGCTGTCACTACTGGGAAAAATGTTGGTACCTTCTTTCACCACATGAAACCTTCAGAATTTTCCTCATTTTGATGCTGATCATGATTTAATTTTCTGATATTAATATTTTTTTTATGGGAAGCATGATTGGAAGAGAGACACATGAGTTGGATGTGTCCTTTGGGGAAGAGGACTCCCACACTTTTTGCATTGCATGTTCTAATGGGAGCATGAGAGGAGATATGGCCACCACAAAAAAACACTTGTTTCCTTTTGTGGAGGTGGGCCATGCGATTGATGGGATGCCATATGGTGATGATTTCCTGTCCATCACATATGGGATGATTTGGGTCAGCTTGATTCACAACGTTGGAGAGGAGATCTTTGGAGATAAAGTCTTCATATTTCCACTTGAGGGAAATTGTTTTACAGCCCAAGATCAGCATATGATCTACACTTATCATAAGTGGAGAGGAGGACAGTGTGGGGTAGGCTCATATGTCTACCATGTTTAGATTTTAAGCCCACCTACATTACATGAGCTCAAGGTGGAGGAGCATTTTCAGGAGTTTCCATGTTGGGAGGTGACTCATTTTGTATGGATGATTGCTTGGGGATGGATGATACACATGGGAAGGATGTTTCCCAACACATTTCAGAATCCATGCCTTGAGAGGACCTCTAGAAAACACTGTATTGCTTCCTTGATTACTTTACTTATTCATGATGATAGCCATTTGGCTAGCTTCCATGCTTGGGAGGGGAAATATGGAGATTTATTGATGAGACAACATCTCATTCTTTGGAAGAGCATATCACATGTGAATGCTACAACAGGAGGAGGGGAAAATTCTCAGTTCTATACTTGCATTTCTTCAAGAAAAGCAACATTTGGGAGGGGAGGAATGTAGTATTCCAAAATTAGCATGCAGCTAATTGGAATACTGATTTTTGTTTTTATCACCTAGTAGCTTAATAAATGGGCAAGGAAGCCCGTGTATATTAAAAATATGAATAAAATCCCTCATAATGTGAGAGGGGATAGTCATAAGAGCTATATTTCACACCCTCATGTGTGAACAGGGTCATTTGCATATGGACAAGGTCAAGTTTGACCAAGTCAACAACGTTGGGACAAGAGGTGGATAACACTTTGAGAGACAGTGTAGTATGAATGGCAGGAGGTTTCTTTGGTGAAGGAAACCCTAATGAGTGGGACCCATGGTGAGAGGGCTTTAAATATTTTAAAATGAGGGCAAGGCAAACATTGTTATTCATGTTGATGATTATTGATTTTATGGTCTGTTTAGACTATTATGCATTCTCTTGCTATTTAGAAGAGTTGCTGTGCTGTTTAGCACAAGGAATTCCTGTTTAGGAATTCCTTCTCCTTTCAAGAGAGGAATCTTGAGGGATTGTTCTTCATTTCTCCACATTCAGGCTCAAGGCCAAGCCACTTCCTTCATCTACAATGTTATTTCTGTTGAAGTATAACGTTGTGTTGCAGGGTGTTGTAGTGGAGGTTCCACAACACCATTCCTTGGATTATTTTTCAAAGGAGAAAGCTCTATTTCCTTTGGGAGATCAGTTAGGAAGATATCTGGGCATATTTAACAATATTTTGCATCAGGCCAACCATTTCCATGATCTATAGCGTAGTCCCTCTCTTAGACTGCGTTATTTTCAATGTGTATCTGCAGTGAGGGTTGCAATGTTTATTTGGAGGGAGAGATCTTCAGTGCTAGGTTCAACCTTTCACTTGGAAGATCCGTTGGAGGAGGTCTATTTAGCTTTTGTATCATCTACAACCATCTCCATCCAGTTCTTGAGTTGTCGCTGCTACTCAACCCTACTACTCCGGCATTTTTTCCATTTTGTATATTTCAACCAATCCTTTTAGGATTGACTCGATATTTTTTTTGTAGGGGTTAGAGCTTTTCTCCCCACATTATTTGAGCCATACATTTCCATATCTATGTATTGACATTATTTATGTAGTAGTGCCTCTTATAAACTGCACAGTCATAGAATTGGGCTTTCCATATGTAGCAATGTTCTTTATTTTCATGTACATGTTCTATTGAGGGTTGCATTTCCTAGCTTGAGTGATTGTTTCCTCAAGGATTTGTACCATTTTTCTGCTATAATATAAATATGATGGCTATTTGGATATTCTCATGTTTTATGCATTGATACAATGCTACTACTCCATTATGTGTTCTTACATTGCTGCATCTCCAACTTTGGAATATCCTAAGGTATTCCCAACATTGTAGAAATTCCCTATTTTGGGATACTACAGTGGTATCAGACCATCATCTTGGCTCAGCCTGTGAGTTTCAACCAAAGAAGATAGAAGAATATTAGAATAATGAAGAGGATGAGATTACTCTCATCACTTTTCATACCTACAAAGAACCTCTCCAAGGAGGAGGAACAAATAGAAGAGGGAGGTCCATGCACTTCCTATTCTCATGAAGAAGAAGAAAATAAGCATGGGAGACACTTGGATCACCAGATTCTAAGTGAATATCTTGATGAATACAAAGCTCAACCTAGAGCCTTGAAGGAGACTCTAGCTTTACCACAGTTCATTCAGCTGGAGGAACAAATAAGACCCTACATCTATGGGATGATGAGAGGCAATAGATTTCTATTTTCCACTTTTGATAGATCACTCACATGTGCAGCAAAGGCTTGGATGACGAAACTAGAGGCTTTCTTCCTACTACATCTAGTAGTGGAGAGAGAGGCTATAGAAATTTCAATGTTGCACCTTGAAGGTGAAGCAAACACTTGGTGGTTCAGCCATTTGAGCCATGCAAGAGTGTCTACTCTGGCTGAGTTTTCTCAAAGGATGATCAGGAGATTTGGCAAAAGGAGGGAGAGGCTCTCACCACCAGTAGAAGAGGCATGTACCAACGTTGTTAATACCATGGAGGAGCTTCCTTCATCTTCAACAGTTTGGGAAGCCAACATATATGAGGAAGATACCCTTGTAGCCCAGCAAGAAACTTCCAAATTTCACCAAGGTATGATTAAGTTTCTATCTCTTATCATTTCAGCAAATTCTATGGAGGGTTGTAGACCATTGCATGCTACTTGTTTAAAGAAAAATAATTTCACTGCACTGTGCCGCCTTGACTTGTTCAAGGGAGGGAGGAACCATCACCCTCATATACCATTGATGAGTTGTATACCACACTTGAGGTTGGGGTTTGAAAACTTGGAGGAGAGGATGAATATTGTTCCAAACAAACTTACACAAAACCATATGTTCATCCTTGAGTTGGAGCATGAGATAGAAAGTACATCATTAGAAAGATTAACGATGTTGTCCTTTAGCAGCAATGATGTGTTGGGAGCCCAACCATTATTGGAATATTCCAATGACCTTCCCATATACATAACAAAGGGGGAGAAGATAGATGATGGAGGAAATATTAGGATGGATAACATCTCTCATGTTTGTGTTGGAAACTCCTTGATGAGCCATATACATCATGATGGGAGGTTTTTTCCTACCACCTATTTGGATCCTTATGGGATCAACTCGGTCATTGAGGAGATTGCATTTCAATATCCCATGAAATGCAAAGACAAAAGTATGATTTGGGAGGATGGTAGTCTTCATGGGAAGGGTACCAAGATTGAGAATGAAGGGAGGCAATCATAATTGGATGAATGGGTGTGGATGGAGAGCAAGAAGCTGGTGAGCTACTTGCAAATATATGACACCAGGCAACGAGAGGTTTGGCTGCACTGGCTACTCTTGAAAGAGTTTGGCCATCACTTGGCATATACTCTTTCTAAGGGTATGAGGCAGGATACTTGCATCATGGAGTAGCAAGGGGTATGGGCACATTGTGTTGATATGACATTCTTCACCATGTTTTCCCTACATGATTGGTATGATGGAGGTATGAGGAGGCAGCAAAAAATTTTGTTGCTTTGGTTGTTCTTGGGAGAGAAAGGGCAGATTTTTTCTCACACTTTGCATGATAATGTAGGAGTAGGAGATGGCACTAGCATGGTGCAAAGGGAATACTCCTTGGCCTTAGATGATTAAGAGGTACTTCCACTTTGGGAGGGAATTCTTATGTGTAGCAGCATTATGGGAGATTTCTTTGACAAGATGCATGTCAAATAATGGAGTTATGAGTTGGCAGGAGCTTGTTTGCATAGGCCAACAACGCTGTCACTTGGGAGCTTGGGGTTATTGATGGAGTGTCCCTAGGATCACTTCACACTTGATGCACTTGGTGGAAAAGGAGGAGGTGAGAATGATGGAGTAGTGGATGGAAACATCTATTATATTGATATGATCTTCTTAACTTGGATTTCCAAGCATGAGAAGAGTGGTCTTCATGCAACACATGGTTTATTCCTCTTCATAGGAATGTGTCATACCACTATGGAGGAATTATTCACATACATATGTATCATATTACTCTCAACACATGGTAAGAATATTGTTTTTGCATCCATGGATTTTCTAACATAGTATTTTGATACTCTTACCATTCATATTCAGTGCATTGCTCCACAATAGGGCAATCTTTTCATTGAGCTCCATGGTCAACATTGGGCCAAAGTGTATGATGGAGACAACCTTCTCTTATATGACCTTGGGCAAGTGTTTTCTTTCATGTATGTTTAGTTGATGTGCCTATCCATTTGATATTTATCATTATATGTCATGACATACATAATTATCCATGTAACAAAAAACATATTTCCATGTAATTTTCTGAAGCAGCAGTTTGGGAAACTGCGCTATCACTATTGGGAAAATTGTTGGTACCTTCTTGCACCACATGAAAATTTCAGAATTTTCCTCATTTTGATGCTGATCATAATTTAATTTTCTGATATTGATATTATTTGTATGTGAAGGATTATTGGAAGAGAGACGCATGAGTTGGATGTGTCCTTTGGGGAAGAGGATTCCCACACATTTTGCATTGCATGTTATAATGGGAGCATGAGAGGAGATATGGCCACCACAACCAAAAAATTATTTCCTTTTGTGGAGATGGGCCATGTGATTGATGGGATGCCATATGGTGATGATTTCCTATCCGTCACATATGGGATGATTTGGTTCAACTTGATTCACAACGTCGGAGAGGAGATCATTGTAGATCAAGTCTTCATCATGACACTTGAGGGAAATTTTTTTGCAGCCCAAGATCAGCATATGCTCTACACTTATCATAAGTGGAGAGGAGGACAGCATGGGGTAGGCTCCTATGTCTACCATGTTCATATTTTCATCCCACCTACATTGCATGAGCTCAAGGTGGAGGAGCATTTTCAGAAGTTGCCATGTTGGGAGGTGACTCATTTTGTATGGATGATTTCTTGGGGATGGAGGATCCACATGGGAAGGATGTTTCCCAACACATTTCAGGCTCCATGCCTTGAGAGGACCTCTAGACAACACCTTATTTCTTCCTTGAGTACTTTACTTATTCATGATGATAGCCATTTGGCTAGCTTCCATGCTTGGGAGGGGAAATATGGAGATTTATTGAGGAGACAACATCTCATTCTTAGGAAGAAAATATCACATGTGGATGCTACAGCAGGAGAAGGGGAAACGTCTCAGTTCTATCCTTGTAGTTTCTTGAGGACAAGAAACATTTGGGAGGGGAGGACTGTAACATTCGAAAATTAGCATGAAGCTAATTGGAATATTGATTTTTGTTTTTATCACCTAGTAGCTTAATAAATGGGTAAGGAAGCCCATGAATATTAAAAATATGAATAAAATCCCTCATAATGTGGGAGGGGATAGTCATAAGAGATGGATTTCACACCCTCATGTGTGAACAGGGTCATTTGCATATGGACAAGGTCAAGTTTGACCAAGTCAACAACGCTGGGATAGGAGGTGGATAACACTATGAGAGATAGCACAATATGAATGGGAGGAGGTTTCTCTGGTGAAGGAAACCTAAATGAGTGGGACCCATGGTGAGAGGGCTTTCACTTGTTTAAAAGGAGGGCAAGGCAGCCATTGTTATTCATGTTGATGATTATTGATTTTATGGTTTGTTTAGACTCTTGTGCATTCTCTTGCTGTTTAGCATAAGGCGTTCCTGTTTAAGAATTCATTCTCCTTTCAAGAGAGGCCTATTGAGGGTTTTTTCTTCATTTCTCCACATTCAGGCTCAATTCCAAGCCAATTCCTTCATCTACAACATTATTTCTGTTGAATTATAACGTTGTGTTGCAGGGTGTTGCAGTGGAGGTTCCACAACACCATTCCTTGGCATATTTTCCAGAGGAGAAAGCTCTCTTTCCTTTGGGAGATCAGTTAGGAAGATCTATAGGCATATTTCACCATCTTTGGCATCAAGCCATCCATTTCCATGATCTACATCGCAGTCCCTCTCTTAGACTGTTTTATGTTTAGTGTGTATCTGCAGTGAGGGTTGCAATGTTTCTTTGGAGGGAGAGATCTTCAGTGTTAGGATCACCCTTTCACTTGGAAGATCCATTGGAGGAGGTATATTCAACTTGTGTATCATCTATAGCCATCTCCATCCATTTCTTGAGTTGTAGCTGCTACTCAGCTCTGCTACTCTGAAATTTTTTCCATTTTGTATATTTCAACCAATCCTTCTAGGATTGACTTGATATTGTTTTTCAGGGGTTAGAGCTTTTCTCCCCATATTATTTGAGCCATACATTTCCATATCTATGTATTGAAATTATTTCTATAGCAGTGCCTCCTATAAACTATGCAGTCATAGCCTTGGGCTTTCCATATGTAGTAGTGTTCTTTATTTTCAAGTACATGTTCTATTGACGCTTGCATTGCCTAGCTTGAGTTATTTTTTCCTCAAGGATTTGTACTCTTTTGCTGCAATAAGATCAATATGATGGCTATTTGGATCTTCTCATATTTTATGCATTGATACAACGCTGCTACTCCATTATGTGTTCTTACATTGCTGCATCTCCAACTTTGGAATATCCTAAGGTATTCCCAATGTTGTAGAATTTCCCTATTTTTGGATACTACAGTGGTATCGGAGCATCATCTTGGCTCAGCCTATGAGTTTCAGCCAAAGAAGATAGAAGAAGAACATAATGATGAAGAGGATGAGATTACTCTCATCACTTTTCAGACCTACAAAGAACCTCTCCAAGGAGGAGGAGCAAATAGAAGAGGGAGGTCCCTGCACTTCCTATTCTCATGAAGAAGAAGAAAATAAGCATGGGAGACACTTGGATCACCAGATTCTAAGTGAATATATTGTTGAATACAAAGCTAAAGCTCAAGCCTTCAAGGAGACTCTAGCTTTACCATAGTTAATTCAGCTGGAGGAAGAAAGAAGACCCTACAGCTATGGGATGATGAGAGGCAATATATTTCTATTTTCCACTTTTGATGGATCACTCACATGTGCAGTAAAGGCTTGGATGATGAAGCTAGAGGCTTTCTTCCTACTACATCCAGTAGTGGAGAGAGAGGCTATAGAAATTGCAGCGCTGCACCTTGAAGGTGAATCAAACACTTGGTGGTTCAGCCATTTGAGCCATGCAAGAGTGTCTACTCTTGCGGAGTTTTCTCAAAGGATGATTAGGAGATTTGGAAAAAGAAGGGAGAGGCTCTCACCACCAGTATAAGAGGCACATACCAGCAATGTTAAGACCATGGAGGAGCTGCCTTCATCTTCAACAGTTTTGGAAGCCAACATATATGAGGAAGATACCCTTGTAGCCCATCAAGAAACTTCCAAATTTCACCAAGGTATGATTAAGTTTCCATCTCTTATCATTTCAGAAAATTCTATGGAGGGTTGTAGACCATTGCATGCTACTTTTTTAGAGAAAAATAATTTCACTACGCTGTGCCACCTTGAATTTTTCAAGGGAGGGAGGAACCATAGCCGTCATATACCATTGATGAGTTGTATACCACACTTGAGGTTGGGGTTTGAAAACTTGGAGGAGAAGATGAATATTGTTCCAAACAAACTTACACAAAACCATATGTTAATCCTTGAGTTGGAGCATGAGACAACAAGTACATCATTAGAAATATTGACAATGCTGTCCTTTAACAACAATGATGAGTTGGGAGCTGAACCATTGTTGGAATATTCCAATGACCTTCCCATATACATAACAAAGGGGGAGCAGATAGATGATGGAGGACATCTTAGGATGGATAACATCTCTCATGTTTGAATTGGATACTCCTTGATGAGTCCTACACATCATGATGGGAGGTTTTTGCCTACCACCTATTTGGATCCTTATGGGATCAACTTGGTCATTGAGGAGATTGCGTTTCAATATCCCATGAAATGCAAAGACAGAAATCTGATTTGGGAGGATGGTAGTCTTCATGGGAAGGGTACCAAGATTGAGAATGAAGGGAGGCAATCATAATTGAATGAATGGGTGTGGATGGAGAGCAAGAAGCTGGTGAGCTACTTGAAAATATATGACACTGGGCAGTAGGAGGCTTGGCTGCGCTGGCTACTCTTGAAGGATTTTGGCCATCACTTGGAATATACTCTTTCTAAGGGTATGAGGTAGGATACTTTCATCATGGAGCATAAAGGGGTATGGGCACATTTTGTTGATATGAAATTATTCACCATGTTTTACCTACATGATTGGTATGATGGAGGTATGAGGAGGCAGCAAAAACTTTTGTTTCTTTGGTTGTTCTTGGGAGAGAAACGGTAGATTTGCTCTCACACTTTGCATGATGTTGCAGGAGTAGGAGATGGAACTATCATGGTGAAAAGGGGCTACTCCTTGGCCTTATATGATCAAGAGGTAATTCCACCTTGGAAGGGACTTCTTATGTGTAGCAGCATTATGGGAGATGTCTTTGACAAGATGCATTTCAAAGAATGGAGTTATGAGTTGGCAGGAGCCTATTTGCATAGGCCAACAACGTTGTCACTTGGGATCTTGGGGTTATTGATTGAGTGTCCCCAGGATCACTTCACACTTGATGCACTTGGTGGACAAGGAGGAGGTGAGAATGATGGAGTAGTGGATGGAAACATCTATTACATTGATATGATCTTCTTAACTTGGATTTCCAAGCATGAGAAGAGTGGTCTTCATGCATCACATGGTTTATTCCTCTTCATAGGAGTGTGTCATACCAATATGGAGGAATTATTCACATACATATGCATTATATTACTCTCAACACATGGTAAGAATATTTTTTTGCATCCATGGATTGTCTAACATAGTATTTTGATACTCTTACCATTCATATTCAGTGCATTGCTCCACAAGAGGGCAAGCTTTTCATTGAGCTCCATGATCAACATTGGGCCAAATTGTATGATGGAGACAACCATATCTTATATGGCCTTGGGCAAGTGTTTTCTTTCATGTATGTTTAGTTGATGTTCCTAGCCATTTTCTATTTATCAGTAGATTTCATGACATACATAATTATCCATGTAACAAAAAACAACTTGCCATGTAATTTTCTAAAGCAGCAGTTTGGGAAACTGTGCCGTCACTATTGGGAAAACTGTTGGTACCTTCTTGCACCACATGAAACCTTCAACATTTTCCTCATTTTGATGCTGATCATGATTTCATTTGCTGATATTGATCTTATTTTTATGGGAAGCATGATTGGAAGAGAGACACATGAGTTGGATGTTTCCTTTGGGGAAGAGGATTCCCACACTTTTTGCATTACATGTTCTAACGGGAGCATGAGAGGAGATATGGCCACCACAACCAAACACTTGTTTCCTTTTGTGGAGGTTGGCCATGTTATTGATGGGATGCCATATGGTGATGATTTCCTATCCATCACATATGGGATGATTTGGGTCAGCTTGATTCACAACGTTGGAGAGGAGATCTTTGGAGATCAAGTCTTCATCTTGCCACTTGAGGGAAATTTTTTTGTAGCCAAAGATCAACATATGATCTACACTTATCATAAGTGGAGAGGAGGACAGCGTGGGGTAGGCTCCTATGTCTACCATGTTCAGATTTTCATCCCACCTACATTGCATGAGCTCAAGATGGAGGTGCATTTTCAGGAGTTGCCATGTTGGGAGGTGACTCATTTTGTATGGATGATTGCTTGGGGATGGAGGATCCACATGGGAAGGATGTTTCCCAACACATTTCAAACTCCATGCCTTGAGAGGACCTTTATAAAACACCTTATTTCTTCCTTGAGTACTTATTCATGATGATAGCCATTTGGCTAGCTTCCATGCTTAGGAGGGGCAATATGGAGATTTATTGATGAGACAACATCTCATTCTTTGGAAGAGCATATCACATGTGGATGCTACAACAGGAGGAGGGGAAAATTCTCAGTTCTATCCTTGCAGTTGCTTGAGGACAAACAAAATTTGGAAGGGGAGGACTGCAATATTCAAAAATTAGCATGCAGCTAATTGGAATATATATATATATATATATATATATATATATATATATATATATATATATATATATATATATATATATATCACCTAGCAGCTTAATAAATGGGTAAGGAAGCCCATGAATATTAAAAATATGAATAAAATCCATCATAATGTGAGAGGGGATAATCATAAGAGCATGATTTCACACCCTCATGTGTGAACAGGGTCATTTTCATATGGACAAGGTCAAGTTTGACCAAGTCAACAGCGCTGGGATAGGAGCTGGACAACACTTTGAGAGAAAATGTAGTATGAATGGGAGGAGGTTTCTTTGGTGAAGGAAACCCTAATGAGCGGGACCCATGGTGAGAGGGCTTTCACTTTTTTAAAATGAGGGCAAGGCAACCATTGTTATTCATGTTGATGATTATTGATTTTATGGTCTATTTAGACTCTTGTGCATTCTCTTGCTATTTAGCAGAGTTGCTGTGTTGTTTAGCACAAGGCATTCTTGTTTAGGAATTCTTTATCCTTTCAAGAGAGGCCTATTGAGGGATTGTTCTTCATTTCTCCACATTCAAGCTCAAGGCCAAGCCACTTCCTTCATCTACAACATTATTTCTTCTGAAGTATAACGTTGTGTTGCAGGGTGTTGCAGTGGAGGTTCCACAACACCATTCCTTGGCTTATTTTCCAAAGGAGAAATATTTCTTTCCTTTGGGAGATCATTTTGGAGATCTCTGGGCATATTTCACCATCTTTGGCATCATGCCAACCATTTCCATTATCTACAGCGCAGTCCCTCTCTTATACTATGTTATTTTCAGTGTGTATCTGCAGTGAGGGTTGCAGTGTTTGTTTGGAAGGAGAGATCTTTAGTGTTATGATCAGCCTTTCACTTGGAAGATCCATTGGAGGAGGTCTATTCAGCTTTTGTATCATCTACAACCATCTCCATCCAATTATTGAGTTGCAGCTGCTACTCAGCCGTGCTACTCCAGCATTTTTTCCATTTTGTATATATCAACCAATTATTCTAGGATTGACTTGATATTGTTTTTCAGGGGTTAGAGCTTTGCTCCCCACATTATTTTAGCCATACATTTCCATATCTATGTATTGAAATTATTTCTGTAGCAGTGCCTCCTATAAACTGCGCAGTCATAGCCTTGGGATTTCCATATGTAGTAGTGTTCTTTATTTTCTTGTACATGTTCTATTGAGGCTTGCATTGCCTAGCTTGAGTGAAATTTTCCTCAAGGATTTGTACTCTTTTGCTGCTATAAGATCGATATGATGGCTATTTGGATCTTCTCATGTTTTATGCATTGATACAATGTTGCTACACCATTATGTGTTCTTACATTGTTGCATCTCCAACTTTGGAATATCCTAAGGTATTACAAATGTTGTAGAAATTCCCTATTTTGGGATACTACAGTGAAGTCTAGTGTAGCTATGACCGGTGCTAGGCACATTGCCTCTTTATGATGTTCAAAGGCCTTAGTTGCTTCAGGAGTCCATGAAAATGCATCTTTCTTCAATAATGTTGTTAGAAGTGCTGCTATTCTCCCATAATTATTAAAAAACTTGTGATAATACCCTATTAACCCAAGAAATCCTTGCAACTACTTTATGGTTGTGGGGAATTTCCATTCCTTAATTTCTTTAATTTTGTTAGGGCCTACCTTAACACCCTCGTGAGATATAATATGACCTAGATATTCCACATCTTTTACTCCAAAGAAACATTTGGATGTTTTTGCATATAATTGTTTCTCCTGCAATAGTTTGAGCACCCTATCAACATGTTGAACATGATCCTTCGAAGACCTATTGTAAATTAGTAAATCATCAAAAAATAATAGCACAAATTTTCTAAGGAAGGGTTTGAAAATGGAATTCATCAACCCTTGAAATGTAGAAGGTGCATTGGTAAGGCCAAAAGGCATTACCAAAAATTCATAATGACCCTCATGAGTTCGAAATGATGTTTTCGAAATAACTTCAGCCTACATTCTAATTTGATGATATCCTGAATGAAGATCCAACTTGGTAAAATAAATTTCTCCATGTAATTCATCCAATAATTCATCAATCACAGGAATGGGAAATTTATCTTTAATGGTGAGCTTATTGAGCTCCCTATAATCCGGACACATGCGCCATTATCCATCCTTCTTGTGTACCAATAATATAGGAGTAGAGAAAGAACTTTGACTAGGTTGACTTATACCCGCCTCTAACATTTCTGCAATCATACGTTCAATTTCGCTCTTTTATACATAAGGATATCTATAAGGCTTGATGTTTGGAGGAAAACTTCCAGGAATCAAATGAATATCATGATCATGATCACGAATAGGTGGGAGTCCTTTGGGAGTTTCAAACACCTTGGAATGATTATCCAAGGCTTTTTGGAGATCTACAGAAATAAATGATTTTGATGTTGGAACTTCTAGTGAGCATAATTGTGCAATTACGCCTTGTTGTTATTTCTTTAGAATATTTGTCATGACATTAGAGCTTATTATCTTTCCCGACTTCCCTGCAATACCCCATAATTTGACTTCCTTTCCTTTTGAAAAAAAATTCAAGAAAATTTCTTGAAAATTAAAAGCTACAGTCCCCAAAGATGTAACCATAGTACTCCTAGTACAACATCAGCACCTTCCATAGGGGACTATTCAATACATATTACCCCATGGTTAGCTTGATATTATGGAATTTTCTAGAGCAATTTATAGTTCCTCCATTTGCAACCATCACTTGACATTCTGGTGTTGGGTATATGAAACAATTCAATTCCCTGGCTACCTTACAATGAATAAAATTATGGGTACTACATGAATCAATCAACACTATTACCTTTTTCTTCTTGATATGTCCTCCTATCTTGAGAGTTTGAGGAGTGGTAATTCCTGCCAATGCATTACATGATATGGTCGGACTCATTTCTTCCTCTTCTAGGGTTGGTTCCTGGTGTATATCCTCTTCTTTTGAATATTCTTGTTCATTTTCTTCTTCCTCTTCACAATCTATGTAAAATAATTTCTTCTTAGCACACTTATGACCTTTAGTGTATTTTCTATCACAATTGTAGCAAAGCCCTTTTGCTCTTTTTTCTTCCAATTGTTGTGGTGTCAACCTTGTGGGTTGTGGAAATCTAGGAGTAGAAACACTTCCATCTTTATAGAAGTGAGTGGTAGGCTTCCTTGTCACCATAATTTTACATTCAATTTTTCTTGCCAACCTGAATGCCTTCTCCAATGAATCAGGTTCCAAAATGCGAATTTCATGTTGGATGTTATCCTTTAAAGTACCTATGAAGAGATCAATCTTGTGTTCCTCTGGAATATCAGTTACCCTTATATTCAATTTTTGGAAGTCCTCAATGTGCTCCCCCATTAAACCCTTTTGTTTGAGATTTATCAATTGGCTAAAAAAGGTGTTGCTCTTTGTATCCTCATAATGTGCTATCATTTCCTCCGTAAAAATTGACCAAGTGACAATTTTTTTACGGCAGCAAAG
The DNA here is from genome assembly GCA_034641835.2 of Pinus albicaulis. Classification (NCBI taxonomy): domain Eukaryota; kingdom Viridiplantae; phylum Streptophyta; class Pinopsida; order Pinales; family Pinaceae; genus Pinus; species Pinus albicaulis. The sequence goes on from CM076574.1 coordinate 735,746,119, forward strand.
CCATCGATACCATACAAATGTATTTTGTTCTAAATGTAAAGTTGCAATGCGTACCTTTTGTGTGTTTTGCACGTTATGGAGATCAAAATATTCCTCCATCTGTAGTATCCATGTTATAGGATTCTTTCCATCAAACTTCCTCATCTCCATTTTTGGAATATGGTGGTTCTTCACGCCAACATTAGAGTTTATGAAATCATGATTAACATTTATTTTGTTCTCATCATGAGTTTCTTCTACTATCTTTTCACCATTATGAAACATTTATTGTATCAACTTTGTCAAACCTTCCATGTCTGCTTTTAGATCATTCTTCATGTTTTCCATCTTAGCTTCCATGTCATCCATCTTAGATTCCATGCCAGCTTCCATGCCATCCATCTTAGCTTCCATGCCATTCTTCAAACCATCCATCTTAGTTTCCATGCCTTTCTTCAAAACTTCCATGTCATTTTTTGTTGCTCTTTTCGAGAGCGAAATTTCTTTCACTTGCTCTTGTAATTTTGATATGTCATGTTTCCATTCTTTGTCTTCATGAGTCATAGTAGAGCCTTCTAAAGGCTTAATGGGTGTTGAATTCTTTTTAGGGGGAGTTTTAGAATCCAATACTGATATCTATTCTACAATATGACCTTGGAATCATTTCAACTTGATTCTTCAAACAAGACTCATGCAATTCAGGAAAAAAAATACACACATTTTACTTGCTTTTGAGGAGCTCGATATTGAAATTGACTTATCTCTATACTTGTAGATCCTCAATATTTGAAATTCGGCCCTGTAGTAGTCCTCTGAAGCTTCTTTCAAATGCCATAGGTCTGACTTGATTGGGATTCTTCAAGGCAAAGTTATGTCCAATCACCCACAATGACCTAATTATGGACTAGTTCAGTAGAGAGAAATTGTACGACTTGCCACGTGTTACTGTTTGCTCCTTTGGCTCTGAAATTTATAGACAGGAAACTACAATCTGTTTAATTCCATTCACTTTTTACATAATTCCAATACAATGCTCAAAGAGAGGGTTATGAAGATTTTCCCACGATCACCTTTTTGAGATGAAATTCAGGTGCCTGAAAAAGACCTAACTTCCACAGATCATATCTCCAAAAATATTGCGAACCAGGCTTTAAAGTTTTGCGACAATGTTCCTTAGGATTTTAGATTCATGCTCTAAAATTTTCAGCTTCTGCACCTTCGTAGAAAAAACGTTATAGCAAAAATTCTGCAATGACATTTTTAAGTGAAATTCAGGAGCCTGCAAAAAGTCCTAACTTCCACAGATCATATCTCCGAACATATTGCGAACCAAGCTCTGAAATTTTGTGACAATGTTCCTCAGGATTTTGGCTTCACACTAAAAATTTCAGCTTCTAAACCTTCATATAAAAAACGTTATAGCTAAAATTCCACGATGACCTATTTGGAGCAGTGAAACCCTAGAATCCAAAGCTCAGATACCAAATGTTCTGAAACCAGCTCCAGAAATAGAAGAAAGGAGATATCAACACCTTATAAATAAGCCACTTAGAGGGGGAAACCTCCAATACATTACATGAATGAAAAATTCTTGGATGATACAAATTACAAAACCTCCTTTCTATATATAGGAGTCCATGGGGCCACAATGTCATCCTAGCTGACCTAAAACTAAAAATTTAAGGGCACAATAATAAAAATATGGGGATTATAGGGATACAATAATAACAATAAGGGGGTTACACTAACAACAATAAGGGACTATACTAGTAATATAGGGACCTAACATCCTTACCTACTTTAGGAATCAGATCACGATAGTTGACCTTGCTTGCTACCTGCGTTTTCCATGTGGGCCCTTTAGGTGCGACATACAGGTGCGATTCACCCCATGCTACAGTGTCAATGTCTTTCAGAGTTGTGTGGAGCACCTCTGTGCCACCTACTAATCCAAATGTCTCCATAAATTCATCCTTCAATGTCTCCCAATGGCAGGTACACTAGTGTAGCTCCACATCTAAATACCATGCAATGGAAAGTGGTCCCAAGGCATGAATAAACAGATGAACCCATTCTTCCATAGTCTTATCACACCATTTCTCCATCCATGCGAACAGATACTTGTGTGGGTCTTTAGGGCAGATGTATGTTTGGATGCGCTTGTGATTGGGCTGCTCGAATCGCAGGACCATCATATCCCGACACTTTTCCCAGTCCTGGAATGCTTCCTTATGTGTGTCCCACCACCGCCCAGGTGTCTTACGCAAGGCGAGATTAAGAGGCCCTAGCCTTCATCCTCTTGGAACCTTAGCTTCGAATGCTCACAAAAAGTCCCTGATATTACCAGAACCATCAAAATAGGGAGATCTCTCACCTCTGAGGAAATGCATCGGAAGTCCTTTGTGACTCGAAGGCATCGCAGTGCAGAGACATCATATAACCGATTTTGTCAGTTCTCTATCTCCCCATCGGAGTCAGAGAAACATTCACTTTCCTTTGCCTAGCAGAGTACATCGTCAGCTCTGGGGTTGATCCACTCTTTTTCCCGCGCAGTCAGCTTATAAATATGATCCACCTCCTCTTCGTCGCGCACTGACTCAGTGTATCATTTTCCTTCCACGGGATCTAATGGCATTATCACCCTTGTATTGTTATTCTCAAACACCATGCTTCTCTTCTTCAAGTTAATGATACCTCCAATATCGATGGCCTAATCCAAGCCCAGGAGCATAGGATAGGGGTCCGCATCTTCTACGATCTCAATTACCTCAAAGTCCGCTTGGGCCTTTACTCCTTCAATATCCACCATGATTTTAGATAGTCTCCCCAAGGGTATAATATTCTGCTGATTAGCCATGCGTAGCTGGACAGTGGACCATCCAAACTTAGGTTCTCCCATTCATTGCCAAGTTTTTTTGTGTAATACATTCGCATCTGACCCCAAGTCCAAAATAACCTGATTCATCTCATAATCACCGATCTTTGGAGTCAACCACATCTCCCTACTAGTGCGTTTATTATATCTATATATTTTATGCACATCCTTGATTTCCGGAGGTAGGCTAGGTCATGTCGCACAACTATCTATAAATGCCTGAAGATTCTCTACATTCATTGGGTTGCGTAGTAGCTTCATACATGCTTGTAAAAAGGGCTTGACCTCCTCGTTTGCCTTAAGGTTTGCAGGTGTTTGAGAAGTAGATGCCTTTTATTTTGCAAAGTCTTTGCGAGTTGCGATAAATGTTTCCTTTTCCTTGCTTAGGGCCAAACCCTCTTGTTTGACAACAGCTTGCCGGATCAAAGATTCAGTCATAACCTTCTCCCCAGGTCCTCTGGTGGCCATTCCACTGCACGTTACGACTTTTACGCTCGAACCTTTGTCTCTAAACTCAGCCTTAACCCTCTGCACCACCTTTCAGGGCTAGCCTCTACTCCTCGCTCTTTCTGCAGGTTCTAGATATCCATGTGCATTTCTTCTAGCTATCCTTGGATCTATTGGACGCCTAGCTGGGTCTTGTCTCGAGGCGCGAATTCTAACTTCATAGCACCCTCCAAGGATTTCTCCTGTGATTCGAATGTGTGATGACCCATAGGTATGCGTAGGTGAGGCAACCGCATAGCAATGAACCATTCCATATGATGTCTATCATCATATTGAAATCCTCCTTCTCTAATCACCTTCTTCAGTCGTTGATCGAGCTCCCACATAGACTCAGAAGGCCCATGTTTGAAATATTTTAGATCAACCACTATTTGTGAGTAGGACTTAGGCTTCTTGAATTGTTTCCTCAAATCATTCTTAATCTCCTCAATGGTTGTGTTCGCATGCTGACCGATGTATCCTATGTACTGGTCCAAATCTCTCCCTTCAAAGGAAAGGGATAGATGGGCCTGCTTTAATGCCTCACTAGCTACATTCTGCGTAGTCCATATCGATCCTGCGACAAACCAGAAATCATCCATGTCTTCATCCCCGACACCCTTAAAAGTCAGCAACTTCATGTGTGCAACCATGTCGTCTTCTGGTGGTGGCAGAGGCGTAGGCGAATTATTACTCCTATGCTGGTTCGAAAGTGGTGTGCCGAGAGGATTCTGTGCAACTGCTTCTCTTACCGGGCTGTAGACATATCTATCTCCTTCTAGGTTGGTCTGATAGTATTTTCCACTTCACGTTGTTGGGAAAAATACTGAGAGGGGAGGGGTGAATCAGTATTTAGAGCTGAACGATTTATTTTCTTTCACTTAAAGCCATATGTTATAGTACAACATCCAATATGTATGTCCAGATATATTATTATGTCATTACTTAGAACTTTGCATCATTAAGCATGAACAGAAATAGCAGAACAAACCATCAAACATAAACAACACATATCAACACCAGGATTTAAGGTGGAAACCCAATTCGGGAGAAAACCACCGCTGCTGTAATCTCAGTCTTAAATATTTATTATAGAGAAAAATTCTTACAATATATGCTGGTGTAGACTTATACCAGCACATAGGCATCCACCTGCAGAAGGCTACAACCTTCTCTTGTTTACCAGCCTCTCCTGGAAGGGAGCTACTACCCCCTGATCTCGTTTACCAGCTACCACTGGAAGGGAGCTACAACCCCCTTTCTGAAGGCTTCGACCCTCAGCACCACTGCAGACCACGTTTCATCAATTTTCATACTAAATCCATCAGTTTCCATACAACATACCTTGCCGGTCACCAGATTTATGTATTTTCTGTATACTCACACCAGTTCTTCATGATTTTGATCATAATTCAAACCAGAGATTCATCATTGTCATATCATTATTTTCATGGGTGCATCGTAGTGCCAGATTTATTAATTAAGATCAGAGCTCGCCCATACAGATATTCTTTTGAGAAATTTTATTCACCACCTTTTCAATCCACATCTCGTTCTTTATTTTTCTTCTCCTTGTATATTTTTCCCTTTATTAAAACCATGAGTCAAAACCATGAACCGCTAATGGTATTCCTCTGACAGTATTCCTTTTAGTTTATCCCACTGGGATTTTTGATCTCCTTTTAATTTTTATTTATCAATTTGAAGAAATTGATAAATAAATATATTTACAATTTTAAACAGAACTTTAGGATTAAAGTTAACCCTTCGCATTTTAATCCTTCCAAATAATATGGTAAACCTTTGACCCCGGGCCCACAAATATAGTCAATAGCCAATCAAATACATGCATGGTACCATAGGAAAACTTTGCGCAAGTCCAGCGTCTAGTCACCGTTAGATTAGCAAGCTTCCAGATCAACGGTGTATATGCATATCGCTCGACCTCCGATACCGATCGTTAACGTGCGATGGCCTGTCGTACCTGTGTTAATCTTCGCACACTGTCAACAAATGACGACTGTCCGATGACCCCTTCCCAGATCAACAACGCTCAACGATATCGCTGGGCGTCCTGGGTCGAACTATAATGCGCGATGGCGCACAGTAAAAAGTGGTTTTGTAGAATCGTACAGGGACGCGTGTTGCCCGTTATATGGAATCGCTCCCCACCTCTTGAATACCGCTTGCTTGTTGAAAGCGGTGGGATGAAAACCATAAACCACCTTCATTGTTCCTCCTTCGTGGTTCCACCCTTCTCTCAAGGTTCCATTCATGATTTCAAAGGGTTAGTCTGGGTTTGCGCTATAGCTCTGGTGTATCTTTGGCATGATTTCCAATAACCAACGAACCAATGTAGTTCTCTTCCAACGGGATTTCCTTACAAACATTGACTCGTGACAATTCAATGTCATTCCTCAATTCTACTATGATATATATATAACATGTCAACCTTCCATTTCAGAGTTCTATCTTGTCATAGTTCTTCTTCTACCTGTACATTCAAAAACATCATAACTCTGCCACCATTAAGTTCTTTAATGGATACACTGAATGCCTCGAGAGCCCCCTATATATTCAACCAAGTAATTCCACGACTGAAAATATCAAACTAAGCCAGATCTTCATTGCAAGAAGGTCTCATCCTAGAATTCGAATCCTACCACCATGATTCCTCAACAGGGTTTCACTTTTAACTCCATTCGCAAAGACTCATACAGAGATTCAGGGGATTCCACACAAGAATTACATCAGTCAATACACATATAATACACATATCCTTAACAATGATTTCATTCTTCTATGGGCACCGTAGATATCCTCTGCCCATTATGAAATTGATCACATATGTCATATATATTCCAGATTTACTCATACTTAACACAATTCCATAGTTCTTCATTAACATATACAAATCTTAGCTAGATATTCAATTTGTCCTTCAATATATTACCTTGTCTCTTCCTAGCATCTCTCCCTTTTGTCATCTCCTTTGCAAACTGTATTAAACCCCTATTTCAACTCTACTGCTCTATCTCATCTGTTGCCTCTGCTGCCTTTCTGTCTCTTTTTCCTTATGGATAGTTTAGGTGATGCTCCTGTCTTTGCCAATTCCTTTGCCATCAATGAAAATATTTCCAACAATTCCCCCCTTTGGCATTGATGGCAATACTCTTCCTCTGGTGGCCTTACAAAAGCCCTTTGTTGCTTTTCCTGCCCCTTTGAAATCAATGGCAAATATTTTGATCAAGATCCTTTGAACCGATAATGCCATGCTCCCCCTGAGATCATGCTGCATTCAGAGATGCCTAACAAAACCTCACAACCAATTTAATCTTCTGTATTTAAGTATACCTGATCCTCTGCATGTCAGAGACTACTCCCAGTTTCTGTCTGAGATATTTGAACACTTCCCTGGGTAGAGGTTTGGTAAATATATCAGCAACTTGTTCTTTGGAGGAAACATACTCCAATTTCACCTTTTGTTCAAGCACTTGTTCACGTAAGAAGTGATATTTGATGGGAATGTGCTTGGTCTTGGAATGCATAACAAGATTCTTTGAGATAATGATAGCACTTGTATTATCACACATAATGGAGATAGGAGGTGAACATTTGATTTGAAAGTCTTGTAGGGTTTGCATCATCCAGAGAAGTTGAGTGCAACATGATGCAGCAGCCACATATTCTGCTTCTGCTGTAGATAAGGCAATGGATCTTTGCTTCTTGCTGAACCAAGATACTAACTGGGGCCCCATATAGAATGCACCACCACTAGTGCTTTTCCGATCATCAACACTTCCAGCCCAATCTACATCAGTGTATGAAAGAAGAGTAAGATCAACATTCTTTGGATACCATAGTCCAAAGTCTTGAGTTCCTTGTAGATATTTGAATATTCTTTTCACAGCCTGAAGATGAGACTCTTTTGGATTAGCTTGGAATCGTCCAACAATCCCAATTGCATGCATGATGTATGTTCTTGTCCCAGTGAGATAAAGTATACTTCCTATCATAGATCTATATTCAGGTTGATTCACCGTGGGGGAATCATTATTAGAACTGAGATTACATCCGGTTATCATTGGTGTACTTACAGGTTTGTAGTCTTCCATGCCATACTTCTTCAGGATTTGCTTGAGGTATTTTTCTTGTGATAAGAATATGCCATCTGTTGCTTGTTGCACTTGCAAGCCAAGAAAGAATGTTAGTTCCCCAAGCAAAGACATTTCAAATTCTTGTTGCATATCAGAAGCAAATTTCTGACTCATAGACTCTTTATTACTTCCAAAAATGATATCATCAACATATACAACCACAATCAATAGTTTGTCATTTTCAGTTTTTTTGTATAAGTTGCTATCAGCAGACCCTTTTGAAAATCCTTGTTGATGAAGATATTTGTCAAGACGATAGTACCATGCCCTTGGAGCTTGTTTGAGACCATATAGAGCCTTTTAAAGTCTACAAACAAGTTTTTCATCATTTCCCAAAATGAATCCTTCTGGTTGTTCTATATAAACTTCTTCTTCTAGATCACCATTGAGAAAAGAAGATTTAACATCCACTTGATAAAATTTGATTTGTTGGAAGCTTGAAAAAGCAAGAAACATTCTTATGGCTTCAAGTCTGTCTACAGGAGCAAAGGTTTCTTCAAAGTCTATACCTTCTTGTTGAGCATACCCTTTGCACACAAGTATAGATTTATTTCTTATAACATCCCCATTCTCATTTAACTTGTTTTTGAATATCCATTTAGTTCCAATGACATTTTTTGTCATGAGGTCTTGGTACTAATTCCCAAGTGTGATTCTTTTCAATTTGATCAAGCTCTTCATTCATGGCTTGAATCCAACATTCATCTTTTCTAGCTTGACTGACACTGTGAGGTTCAATAGTGGACAGAAATGCCAGATTTCTAGAAGATTCCACAAGAGTCCTTCTTGTTTGTACACTCGATCCCTTTTCTCCCAAAATTTGAGATTCTGGATAATTTTTTTGAAAATATTTAGATGGACCCTTTTCAGACAAATCCTCTTCAGGTTCTTCCCTGGGTTCATTTTTTGTATCATTACTATTTGATGTAGAAGGATATGTGTCATCATCATCTTCATCTGTTGTTTGCTTTTCTTCTTTTGGAGCTGCAGGAGACTAATCAATAACAACATCAATACATTCAACAATCTTCCGAAGTCTTTTATTGTAACATGTATATGCCCTACTCCTAGAGGAGTAACCAAGAAATATTCCTTCATCTGCTCTGGGTTCAAACTTGCCAAGTTTTTCATCATTATTCTTGATAAAGCATTTGCTCCCAAAAATTCTAAAATGCTTTATAGTGGGAGGATTACCATACCAAAGTTCATATGGAGTTTTATCACTATTTACACGAACATGTGCTTTGTTGAGAATGTTTACTACTGTATGTGCTGCTTCTCCCCAAAATGTGTCAGGTGTTCCAAAATCATAAAGCATAGCTCTAGCCATTTGTTGAACTGTTCTGTTCATTCTTTCTGCAACGCCATTCTGTTGTGGAGTGCCAGCTATAGAGAACTATCTTTTTATACCATGTTGTTCACAGAATTCAAGGAATTAATTAGATGTATATTCTCCTCCTCGATCAGATCTGAGACACTTGATTTTTAGATCTAATTCATTCTCAACTATTGCTTTGAAGATCTTAAATTTCTCAAATGCTTCATATTTGTGTTTAAGAAGCCCAATCCAACACATTCTAGAAAAATCATCAATGAATAAGATATAGTATTCTTCACCACGTGGTGATTTTTTCCTCATAGGTCCACATATGTTAGTATGAATGAGTTCAAGAGGCTTACTTGATGATCCTTCCTTGGCATTAAATTGTACCCTGGTTTGCTTGCCGAATTGGCAAGATTTGCATATGATATTTTCAGGTAGAGTAATATTGGGAAGATCACGAACAACTTTAAGTCTGCTTGATTTGTTGATTTGAGAGAAGCTCAGATGCCCCAACCTTATATGCCATAGCCAATTTTCTGAAGATTTACTCAAATAAAATTTTTCTTTGGGGTTCTTCAATATATACAGGTTGTTTGGAGTTCTTTTTCCTTTTATAATTGCTTTACCTATATCAAGATCATGTACCACACATTCTTTTGAACTAAAGACAACTTCAGTTCCTTGATCACACATTTGACTTACACTTAAAAAATTATGTTTTAATCCATCCACATACATGACTTCATTAGCTTTCACCTTTTCTTTTAGAAAAACAGACCCTTTTCCCTTAATGACCGCAGGAGTATCATTTCCAAATGTAACATTTTTTTCCTTTTCTAGAGCACTATATGCAAGAAGTTTGTCTTTATCACCTATCATGTGTCTTGAGCATCCACTATCAATGTACCATTGATTTTCTTCATCTTTTGCAAATAACACTATGCCACAATTTCCAACCTGTAATTCCTTCTTTTTCCATACTTTGGAGCTTGAAGGAACATGTTCTTTTGGCTGAACTTTGCTCCTACATTCAGATTCTTCATGGCCAAAGTTATTGCAATAAGCACATTTAACTTCATTTTGAAGAGGAGAAAAGTTGTTATAATTATTCTTCTTTGTTTCAATATCAATCCTTTTCTTTCTTGCTTCTCTAGTCATGATGGTTTTATATGCAACACATTGAACAGCTTTATGACCAAAATTGTGACATGAGAAACATTGTCCATTGAAGAAGAAATTTCTGCGATCATAAAATATTCTATATGAATTTACTTGTTGATTGGTGTTTCTTTGAAAGACATTCTTGTTAGTGTTCTTTGAATTGAGATGATCATGCTTTATCTGTAAAGATTCTTTATTCCCTTGCTAAGTGGAAGCATGTTGTAAACCAGCTGTAACTTCTTTTAGATAATTTGGTGCTGAAGCCTGAGAAGATTCTCCAATATATCCAAGACCGTTCTTTATAAGAGGAGAACGTTGTACCTTGATAATATCATCTAATGTTTCAGACCCTTTAGCAAATCTAAGATTCAAAGTTTTTACTTTCTCAAGTTCTTTTCTTAGACTTACTACTTCACACTCTAATTTCTCATTGTGTTTCTCCTTTTCTTCAAGCTGATTTTTCAGAGTTTCTATGATTATTTTACTTTCTTCTAAGCAAATTTTGAGTTTATTTTTTTCATCAAGAAAATCACTGCCTTCTAGAGCATTCACAAAAGTATCTTTTTCTTCTCTAGATTCTTTTTCAAATGCCATGAGAAGTCTAAGATCTTGTTCACATTCTTCCTCACTATCAGATAACCCATCACTATCTTCATGAGTATAGTAACTCTTTCTAGTGCTAAAACGATTCTTATTCCTTTTTGATACTTCCTTCCCCCTTTTATGTGTTTCTTTATAAGGACACTTAGCAGCATAATGACCAAATCTTCCATAATCAAACCATTTGAAAGGAAGCTTACCTCTAAATCGTCCTGTGCCAAGTTGAAGTTTCTTTACAAAGTTTATCTCATCTTCTTCTGAGATATATCCTGATCCTTCTATTTTTTGTACTTCATTCCCTTTTGTAGAAGTTCTAAAGACTGCTTCTTTGACTTCAGGAGGTCCTCCTCTTCTCATTTCATATGCAGTTAGTATGCCATGAAGTTGCACCACAGTAAGTTTTTGAAGATCCTGCTTTTCTTAAAGGGCAGAAACTTTTGACTCAAATTTTGTCGTTAGTGATCTTAAGACTTTCTCAACCAAGGTAGATTCGGTTATTGTTTCTCCCAGATTTCTCATATGATTTAAAATATCATCAAGACGTAAAAATAAATTGGCAATGCTCTCCTCATTATCCATTTTTAGATTCTCATATTGAATTTTGAGAGTTTGGAGTTTAGCACTTTTTACCTTTGCATCACCTTCATAACTTAGAATGATTTTGTCCCATATTGTCTTGGTTGTATTTAGCTGCATGACTTTGACAAATTCTGATTCAGTTAGACTTCCCAATAGAGCATTGGCTACCTTTGCATTCGTTTCATAATTCTTTCTTTCCGTCGGATCTGTTGGTACTGCAGCTAGGTATTGATATCCTTTCTCAAAAATTGCCCATACCTCTGCTCCTAAAGACTGAAGATAGGATCTCATCCTTGTTTTCCATAAGATTAAATTATTTCTGTTAAAGAGCGGAGGCCTGATAGATGCTTTTCCATCTTGGTTGCTCATCTTGCTTGATCTTCCTTCTAGCAGCTAAGTTTTTCAAAAGAACCTGCTCTGATACCAATTGTTGGGAAAAATACTGAGAGGGGAGGGGTGAATCAGTATTTAGAGCTGAAGGATTTCTTTTCTTTCACTTAAATCCATATGTTATAGTACAACATCCAATATGTATGTCCAGATATCTTATTATGTCATTACTTAGAACTTTGCATCATTAAGCATGAACAGAAATAACAAAACAAACCATAAAACATAAATAACACATATAAACACCAGGATTTAAGGTGGAAACCCAATTCGGGAGAAAACCACCACTGCTGTAATCTCAGTCTTCAATATTTATTATAGAGAAAACTTCTTACAATATATGCTGGTGCAAACTTATACCAGCACACAGGCATCCACCTGCAGAAGGCTACAACCTTCTCTCATTTACCAGCCTCTCCTGGAAGGGAGCTACTACCCCCTTATCTCGTTTACCAGATACCACTGGAAGGGAGCTACAACCCCCTTCTGAAGGCTTCGACCCTCAGCACCACTACGGACCACGTTTCATCAATTTTCATACTGGATCCACCAGTTTCCATACAACATACCTTGCCGGTCACCAAATTTATGTATTTTCTGTATACTCACGCCAGTTCTTCATGATTTCGATCGTCATTCAAACCAGAGATTCATCATTGTCAGATCATTATTTTCATGGGTGCATCGTAGTGTCATATTTATCAGTTAAGATCAGAGCTCGCCCGTACAGATATTCTTTTGAGAAATTTTATTCACCACCTTTTCAATCCACACCTCATTCTTTTTTTTTCTTCTCCTTATATAGTTTTCCCTTTATTAAAACCATGAGTCAAAACCACGAACCGCTAATGGTATTCCTCTGACAGTATTCCTTTTAGTTTATCCCACGGGGCTTTTTGATCTCCTTTTAATTTTTATTTATCAATTTGAAGAAATTGATAAATAAATATATTTACAATTTTGAACAGAACTTTAGGATTAAAGTTAACCCTTCGCATTTTAATCCTTCCAAATAATATGGTAAACCTTTGACCCTGGGCCCAAAAATATAGTCAATAGCCAATCAAATACGCGCATGGTACCATAGGCAAACTTTGCGCAAGTCTAGCATTCGGTCACCGTTAGATTAGCAAGCTTCCAGATCAATGGTGTATATGCATATCGCTCGACCTCCGATACCGATTGTTAACGTGCGATGGCCCACCGAACCTGTGTTAATCTTCGCACACTTTCAACAAATGACGACCGTCCGATGACCCCTTCCCAGATCAGGGGTGCTCAACGATATTGCTGGGCATCCTGGGTCGAACTATAACGCGCGATGGCGCACAGTAAAAAGTGGTTTTGTAGAATCGTACAGGGACGTGTGTCTCCCGTTCTATGGAATCGCTCCCCACCTCTTGAATACCGCTTGCTCGTTGAGAGCGGTGTGATGAAAACCATAAACTGCCTTCACTATTCCTCCTTCGTGGTTCCGCCCTTCGCTCAAGGTTCCGTTCATGATTTCAAAGGGTTAGTCTGGGTTTGCGCTATAACTCTAGTCTATCTTTGGCAGGATTTCCAATAACCAACGAACCAATGTAGTTCTCTTCTGATGGGATTTCCTTACAAACATTGACTCATGACAATTCAATGTCATTCCTCAATTCTGCTATGATATATATATAACATGTCAACCTTCCATTTCAGATTTCTATCCTGTCATAGTTCCGCTTCTACCTATACATTCAAAAACATCATAAATCTGCCACCATTAAGTTCTTCAATGGATACACTGAATGCCTCGAGAGCCCCCTATATATTCAACCAAGTAATTCCACGACTGCAAATATCAAACTAAGCCAGATCTTCATTACAAGAAGGTCTCATCCTAGAATTTGAATCCTACCACCATGATTCCTCAACAGGGTTTCACTTTTAACTCCATTCGCAGAGACTCATATAGAGATTTAGGGGATTCCACACAAGAATTACATCAGTCAATACACATATCCTTAACAATGATTTCATTCTTCTCCGGGCACTGTAGGTATCCTATGCCCATTATGAAATTGATCACACAGGTCATATATATTCCATATTTACTCATACTTAACACAATTCCACAGTTCTTCATTAACATATACAAATATTAGCCAGATATTCAATTTGTCCTTCAATCTATTACCTTGTCTCTTCCTAGCAGCTCTCCCTTTTGTCATCTCCTTTGTAAACTGTATTAAACCCCTAATTCAACTCTACTGCTCTGTCTCATCTGCTGCCTCTGCTACCTTTCTGTCTCTTTTTACTTATGGATAGTTTAGGTTTTGCTCCTGTCTTTGCCAATTCCTTTGCCATCAATGACAATATTTCCAATACACGTCATACTTCCATTCGGATCAACGGTCATTCACTCGATATGACTACACAAGATACTCTTTTTGCACAGTAATATCTTAATCAGCAATGGTAAGGTATTCAGAAACTTACCCCAGAAACCTTTGAAGAATCTTCACTCTACTTCAGAGTAGGATATGAACTGATTGATGGAAATTTCTATCATGAACCATCCTAGCACACTGTCCACCCAGTGGTCCACTGTGCGAGTGATGGTGTTATCAGTCTTCTCTAACTGCTAGATCAATTCGCAGGTCCACTGCGTGACCCGTTCATCCTTCCAACACTTTTGAAATTCGACCAACCTCGAGAGCCACTCCTGGAGCTTGATCGCAATTGTTACAAAGAATATCTTGTAGATCTCCGTGAAAATATACTTATTTTTCCACTCCTCTGTGGTCAACCTCTTACTGCGGTTTTCTTTCACTATGACTTCCTGAACTTTCTATTCAAACCATTCATCAATTACTTTGCTTTCAGGTTTCTAGTATGGCCTTGGAATTACCCGATCCCTCTCTCAAAATGCTCTCGGTCCTAGAAACGGAACCATTTGTTGGCTCGAGGGGTCCTGACCCAGGTTCGTAGGTTTAACGTTTGCCAACAAACCCCTATACTACTGGCCCTTTCGGCAGTGACCTACTTGCGCAGGCCAAATTCTCACCCGAATTAGTATGGGTGGGTGCTAGAACCAGGTTTCTACACCGTAGGAGAGGGTAGGTAAGTCAAGAAGAGCTGTGTTCAATCTTATACTGACCAGATCTTATAACACAGAGCCTAGACCTATAGATTCCCTTTGCATCCATGTGTGCAATAGCAATGATAGTCACAGTAATCAACAGATCATGAACTCATATAAGGATAACACAACTATTCCAGATATTATTGCATGAAGTGCAAAAAAACAGATCCAGATTGCAGCATAAACAAGTAACACAAGTATGCTCACAAATTAAATCAATAACACATCATCATATATTAATTAACCAAACATCACAGATTCATATCATAGTAATTCCAATAGATTCACATATTCAACAATACTTCCACATTCATTAATCCTTCAGATATTTCTTACAATACCCAAAACCCAACCTGCCCACACAATAGTAGGGTCCGCACACGGTAGGACAAAGAATATCTGTGCACGTAGCAGGAGGAGTCCTTCCCCAACAACCCTAACCATATATATTAGTTCGCACTTAGCATCAATCTCTATTCCCATTTTGTCTCACAACTCAAAAAGGTTCAACTACTTATACTATTTTAGCCTACGCATCCAATGGTTTGAAAACTGTGGTTTGTGGACTCTTGGCCTACCCTTGACCCATTTAAAATGCATTAGGGGCTTTGACCCACCCCAAAACCCCTACGTTAGACCAGATATAATAAAAAATATACAAAATGGACCAGTTTTGCAGCTTGCAGGAGACCCTGTTCCAAAAAAAACCTTGAAGATCCATTGATCAACTTAGATTTTCCCTGTGATGCTCCCCAATTTATTGATGAACCTTTCATGAATTTTATAGAATCCATTGCCCAATGACTTAAATATTTCCTCATTCCATCTATTCTGCTAAATCATCTTACCCAACCAAAAAAAACAACAAACCCTACTCTTAATAACTAGCCTAAAATCAACCATCTAAAGAAAATAAGTTCACATCCTTTGAATATAATAAAGAGAGCCCTCTCTAAGTCCAAGAAGGCTAGGTCTTAGGACTCCAAAGACTGGTCTGATGTTTCCCTATGCATTTGGTCTACCAATCTGCTAAATCACGGGTCCCCAAAAGCCCTAAATGAGGTTTTTGTCCCTAGAAAGATAGTTTCCCTAGTATAGGGTACTGTCCTTGAAGAGAATGCGGACCCTAAACTGAGTACTACCCTTGAGGTTGATATTTTCCTTGAGGTATGTACTACCTTGAGGGTCAGGGTTAGGAATGTTTCTAGACATCATGTAAATGTGTTCCGCACTCAAATTTTCGGTATGTGATTCATTTGGACCAGATGATGGTATATGTTTGTCGGGAGAAGGAGCTACTGCTGAGAAAGTACTAGAAAGAGACTGGTATCTAGCAGGAAAAGATGGACCACCATACAAAATGATTATGGTGATGCAAAAAACATAGATGACTCACCAGACATTTTTAATGGAGGTTTGCAACCTCTTGGTATGGCGTAAAAAGGAATTCGGGTGGTGAATAGTTTATACCAGTATTGTGTAGAAATTATGTCAACTGAGAATACCAAGGATCTTTTTTGAAAGGGCTATAGTAAATCGATTCACTTGGCCTAAGATATAAAGAGTCCTAATGTGAAGGAAGAATAACTTCTTCCTTAGTGTCAGTAAATTCTTAAATACTAATGAGACCAGAAGGAATATTTTCAGTGATACGATACTTCACTCTAGGTGAAATAGGACGATAAGGGGTTGTAGTAATGAACTCGAAAGCAGACTTAGATGTAGTAGGTTCAGTTTCTAGTTCAGAAATTTCAGGGTCCATAGCTGATAATTCACTAGTTGTAAAAACAAGTTCACCTAGTTCAGAAATTGAAACACTTCTTGGAGTACTCTCTATTGTTTGAGGTTTATCTACTTCATATTCAGGATGAATAATTATTGAAGTTTCTTTGTGTTCAGTTGATCCAATCCTTGATGTTTTTCCTTTCTTAGATTTAAGTTTTTCTAACTGGCTTGGTGTGTACTCAAGGGGTTTCCCCTACATTCTACGTGATTGTCTAGGTAATTCAGCCACGATTAAAAATTTTAGCACACGAAATCAAAGAAAATTTCAACAAAATGTCCTAAAGTCTCTAAGGAAACAATCAAATTGATCACATGCCTACAAAATCTAAGAGAAAAATCCACACAAAAATAGTAGATTCCCACACTAAAAACACTAGTTGGTGATGAAATCCAACGTCGTAGAATTTTAATGCAGAAATGGCGGTTGGAATAGTTACCTTGACAACCTGCTTAATGAAACGGTTCGGTGAAAGTTTCTCCACTTAAACCATCTTGAAGTGAAGAGAACCCTCCAGAAAGTCCAAGTGAGTCTAGTCGATGTCTATTCCAGGTACAATGGGACCTTCCCTCCACCGTCACCTTGGGAAAGAATCCTAAATTTTATAACCACTAAGGTCACCAAAGGGAATAAATGTACCTGGGGGAACAGTCTACAATTTGATATACACGCAAGGGCAGAGTAACTAGCTCAATCCCCTTGAAGGTTCCTTTATATAATCCAAGGTTTACCAACAAGTGACCCTAGGCTCCTCGACAATGGCCTATTCGAGGTTTACCGTTTTTAATACGTGCAAATATTCTATCTTTCCCAATGAGATAGGTATGATTACCTCACTGGTTCGGACATGATCTCGTGCTTGACTCTTTTAAGAAGATCTTCCCAGACCACAAATGCTGCAATTGGATTTTTCCTACTGCAAGATTTCTATTTGTTTGTTTGAACTGTCTTGGAATGTTAATTACAACCTGTTCCAAGATACTAGCCTAAGCTATGTTGGTGGAAAAGAGCCCTAGAAAATGTAAAAATATCTAGATTAATTTTATTAAAGTGTTGTTTTTAATTTGGTTGTTTCTTAAGACAAAAGGTACGGAAGTGAAACTTCAATGATGTTTTATGTCTCGACTCAAAAATACGCTAAATGCATCTATATGAAAGTGAAACTCTTTTATTTTCAATGAAACTTATTTAAGGGAAAGATTTGAGAGATTTAACAATTTTCTAAAGCATCAATTCTTTCATTCCTACACAAAAATCCTTGAAAAGAAGACGATTTCTTTGAGAGCTCAATTTCATAAAATGATCAATTACTCATTCGAAATGAAATCCTTTATCAATTAGATCAGAAACTACAAATCATTAAACAAACCATTTCCAAAAATAAAACCATATCTAAAACTCCTAAAAACATGAAATTCAAAACCAAAAGAAAAGATTCTAATTTTGAACTCTATCTAGAAAGTTTGAGGACGTTTTCTCTTAGTTTGTGATCAAACCAAGAAGAATTTCTAGCAAGCAGAAATGAAAACATCCAACAAATGGTTTAATTTGAAATTTAGGCCTTTGTAAGCTTAAGACTCTTCTAAATTTGCAAATGAAAATGAAACTCAATTTTCATAAAATGAAGGTTAGCAATAAGTTCAATGGCTCAACAAGAAAACAACATCGTACAAGTAAGCTAACGTATATTAAGGTTTCTGATATAGATCAGCAAGAAAGTAGGGCAAACACTCGCTTATAAAATGAAATCAAATGAAAAATCACTCAAACATAAAAGTTTCTGAAATAAACTCACACATAAAACTTTGACAGTTAAGACAAATTGGGGCAAACACAAAGAATCTGGTAATATGGCTCCTAAAAAGAGAATTCTTAATTTTTTTAAAAATTTCTAGAAGTCCATAGGTTTCGATGGAGAATAGTGCGGTACAACACTGATCTGAACTAAAAAATATGGAGGCTACCACACTGTCTTTAAATAAAAATTGCGCAGGCCAGGAAAAATGCAGAAAAAATAAAAATTCAGGTTTTCTTTTCAGGGATTTTGATAAGTTATTTACCTAACCCAATTTTAAGACTAATCAAAATCAAAATACTCTTAAAATTCAAACTGAAAAATAAAAAGGAAAACTAAGTTCTATTCCCCGGCGGAGTTGCCATTTTTTTATGCAGATAAATCCCTCTTGTGGACAAGAGCGATATCCCTAGTATCTTACGGATAGCTAGAAACAAACATACATTTGTAAATCGTTTTCTCTAGATCATTTTCAATTCAAAATTATTATAAACAAAGAAAGAGGACATGCCCCTACCTTGAAACTCTACGTTCGGTGCAACCTTTATCCAGACACTCCAAAGAGGCTTCTTCAGTAATGAGAACCTTCAATGAAAGACAGACAAACGAATTAAATACACCCACAACATATAATAATTGAGAACAACTAATCTAACTCGGTGATCAAGGAATTCAAGTATTGAATTATTCAAATAGACACAAGAACAACTCAATGAGAAAATGAGATCCATATGTATTATCTTGTATGAAAAGAGTAACTTTACAACCTGTCGCCTTGATGTTGCACAAGTTCCTGCCAGGGTCCTGAACAATCATTCCTCCTTCAGATTGACAAGCCTTCTTCTCTCTGAACTAGCATGAAATTATGGACATGAGTGTGTGACCATTCTCATACCAAAAATTACTAGTATAGAGAGTATTGTCTCTTGAGAATTTCTTTAGCAATTACCACATGTGTGTCTATCCTTGAGACTGAAACATGAGCTCAATTTATAGGGAAATGGATGTAGTTTCAGTTCCATGAAGAGGGGGATGGATTCCTCTCATGAAGGGATTTGAGCTCCATATACGAAGGGATAAAATCCATGAGTGAAGGAATAGAACTCCATGAGTGGAGGGATAAAGCTCGAACTGATCGTGCGTCTAGAAGCTTCCAGTTGGGAGAATATTCATCGAGTTGGGCTTACTTTTTCCTTTATTTGACTGTTTACGGGGGTCCGTAGGTTTTATAAGTAGAACGTGTGGGATGTGCCACAGGCTATAGAACAAATATCTTTGGATCCACAGGAAAGAGCTAGGAAAAGTGCGGATTTATACTTTTTAGGGTTTTAATGAGCTTTTCTCCAATTCCAAGACTCGGTTTAGGAACATTAGGGTTTTTGACCTCTAAGGGAGCACAATATAGGTAGTGATGAACCTATATAGATAGTTAAATTTCATGGTGACAAAATAACGTGTAACAGTGTCCCAATGTGTTTCTAAGGAAGTAAATTCCTTGGGTTGAGTCACTCGGATTTGTCTCTGTGTAGATCTGCCTTTGTTTTAACTTTTAAACTCTGTTTTAGGCTTTCAACTTGGATTTATCCTTTAAATGTATGCTTTATCTCTATTTTTCCTTAGATTTTTTCCTTTATCTCTGATTTTTAACTAATCCTTTTGATTTTTTGTTTAATTTATGATTAACCCTTTAATCTTTACCGCCATGGTCTTCTAACTGTTTTGTCTTCTCATTGTGTCTCTGTCTATTTTTACTGCAAATTGGAGCATCTTCTGCTACTGGAGGGTTTATATAACACCAATGATCATGATTCATCGGTGAATGCATTTAATTTTATTTCCCTGGTCTTTCCAATGAATTGAGATCTCTGGATCGTCACCCAAATCATTCATTTAAACAATTTTGGATCCTTTGGAATGCATTTTCACATTTCTGCCATGAAACCTACACAATAAAATAAACTTTGAGTTTAAATCTTGCGTGGGAGGGCTTCTCTGAATTTATTCAGGGTTTTTCATGCTTTGGAGCATTGCAGAGGTGGAAATGGAGGATCAAGCTTCATCGCAGAGCCACAGGGCTCTAGACAATTTGAATTGGATGAAGCGATATTGATTTATGGAGGGAGGAATAAAAGCGTTTTTCACAACCAGGGAAGGTGGTTTTCACATGGAATGGAGACGGTAAATGGTTTCAGTAGTGAGGATGCGATTCCATTCATTTCTCGATGCGTGGCGAAGGGATACCACCCATTTCATAGGGTTGGGGTTTGTTTAACCCCCGTGCATATATATTTGCGATATGCGATCGGGGCCGTCAGATCTTGAGAAGCAGAGATCGACGATTGTCAGGAGTTTAGCAGCGGAAGGCGAGTGAAGAGGTGGGGCCCGAGTTGTTTGAATAAGCGAAGGTGATTTATTTTCAAGAGGAGGGAAGGGTTATATGGGCACGGGGGCTTAATGAAAGGAGCCTGGGTTATTTAAAAATAGAAGCGGGGTTTAATGTATATGGGGGTTAAAAAACATTAAAGCAGAGGGCTTTAATATTTATAAAGGGCGGGTTTATAAAAAAAAAGGAGTCAGGTTTTATATTAAATAAAACAGAGTTTTAATATAAAATAAAGGGTCCCGAAATGGTTTAATTTTTTATTTAAAACAATGTAAAAATAACTTTTACATTGTTTTAATAAAACAAGGTAAGTTTAATGAAGTGAGGGAGTTAACGAGGTTTTTTGGAGATGAAAGTGGGTGAAAAAAAATAAATGAGGCTTCAGGATGGAATGAAGGATGAAAACAAGAGAAATAAGCCCAAAATGAATCTTTAAGAGCAGCAGGGTGACTAGAAGGAAAACTGAGAGATAGTGAAAAAGGTTTTATGAAGATAATAAGGGCAGTGAGATTTCTAAAGATAGCTGATAGGCAAGGAATGATATCTTTACCTTCTTGTAGAAAATCCATAGTCACCTAGTGAATATTGTAGAATAAAAGAGGATAACAATGACTCTTAGTTTTACCCTTTAGCTCATTACAACTCATGAAGAGTATTTGACCCGCACCAAAGCCCCATGACGTGTGCATTGCTTAGCGCACATGACTCAAAACTACAAAAAATACTTATTAATTACCCAAAAATGCATTCCTAAGGGACCCTTCTCCAACAATCCCCCAACACAATCTTTTGACTCGTCCCGAGTAACAGAGGTACTGGGGTATTCATATTTGTCTGCAATTCCTCGATGGCAGCAATGAAGGGTACAAGGACTCACACACTCTGATCAGCCGCACTTTTTTCTCTATCCACAAATTTCTGAGAAGTCATCTCTTCTATGGCAAGATTGATACTCTGATATTTCTAGTTCAAGTTCTTCACAACAGTGTCCAAGTACTGCGACAAATTCATTGCTTCGTCCGCCCATGGCTTCATATGATCAATCATGATGTTCTTCTTCCTCCTTAGATCTTCAACTTCATCACCAAATATCTGACTTGTCTACAACTAGGCCATCTAATGAGTAGGTACAAATGTAGGCAGTGCCTCCTAAATGTCATCAAACGCTTGCTCCTTGCTGCGCAGTTATTGTGAAATATTTCAGACAAGGGGATCTATTTGCATAGATGTGCATGGGCCCATAACTATCTCCAGTAGCTCGGTTCCCTTGTCAACTGTGGCGGAAATACTTGCTGAGGCTTCTTTGACTAAGGCCGCACGTTGCACTCGCACTTCTGGTGCAGGTTCTGGTTGAAGCTTGACCTGCAATGTCGCGATTTTTTGCTTGAATTCTGACTTTATGACCTGTACTTCAGATTCAGAGGCCTTAAAAGCTACTACTAGAATTTCAAATTTAGCCCGGGGCACATCCGAGGTAGGGATAGCAACCTCTAGTAGGTCACCACAAAGTCTATCAATTAGAGTCTCCAACTCTGCACGCTATGCCACTACTTTCTGTTATGTTTTCTGAGCCTAGAGAGACTCTTCTGTCTTTACCGCAATCTTCTGCTCAGCCTCAGTAAGTTGTTGGTGCACGCATGCCTCCCTGAACTACAACTCATCTGAAATGATCATTTGTATGGAATGCAACTTACTACTAGGTAACATTTGTTATCACTCTAATAATTCTAAAGTTGTGAGATTTTTTATTTTAAGTCCAAGGACATTAGAGGTAACCACAAACCAACTTTTAAACTCTAGGATCTAGCCTTCCTAGGGTTCAGAGAGGGCTCTCTCTATAATATTTAACTTTTTTTTAATTATATAATATTCGGCTAGTTATGATGTGAAAATTGGTTTGGTGGGAAAAATAACTTAATGAGATGGATAGTGAGAGATTTATTTGTCCATTGGGCTAAGGAGTCAAATGTCAAGAAGACAGGACTAGGATCAATGTCAAAATGTCAAATGTTTTTAGGGAAAGATAGACAAGTCACTGAAGATCTTGGAAGGCTGATTGGTGAAGTGGTTTGATCAGGATAAAGAGCAACCAAGGATTATTTGATCCGGATAAGGAAGGAGTAGACAAAGGTCATTCGAAAGAGGGAGAAATTAAGGGTTCCCTACTCTGGAAATCAACAGAAAACATAGAAATGATAACTAGTTAAAGACATGGTGCTTTTAACAAATCCTGTAATAATACTCCTAGTTTATCATTCAAATTTGGAACACATATATGGATTCATGTAAAACATAAGAAGATAAACAAAGACAATAGAAAGTACTTCACTTCAATGGCTCATCACATAAATCTTGAAATATGATGCTAGATTATTTGATCCAGTCTGCTACTTGAAATTGACACAAAAATCCTATAGATACAACAAAAATGACTATAGAAATCTTCAACAATTTATTCCACACTAACACTTCAAATGATGAAGTAATTATACAAATTCTAAACTAGAATATCATGAAAAAATATCAAGATGGGTTTACAAATATCTCAAACTGTTTTACATAAATAGAACTTAATAAAAGGACACTCAAAACAAATGAATCTATTTGGAACTATACTTATGGATTGATGGTGACAAAGAAAAGAATTCAAATTTGATATCAACTCTTAGTTGATGATGAGGCATCCAAGTCACTAACTGTCTCCTTCCTTTGTGCATTTTGCTCTAGAAATTTTGCAAAATTGGGGTCCAATGATACCTTTTTATATCTCAATCCGAGATAGATATTTAAAAAGTGAAAGTGGTTATTGTTGATAAATATGAAGCCTCTCTCTGTTTCCTAAAATTCAGTTCCAACTGTTCACCATATGCTCTGCAAAAAGATGTGTAATACAAAACTTTGCATAGTCTGAAAAATAGGCTGTAAATATGTGCATGTATCTCTCATTATGTAATACCTATTATAAAGTGAGATAGGTTTTTGTAGATGGATCTCCTAGGAACAAAAACCTCCTCCATTTTTGTAAGATTAATTTCTGATTGGCCACAATCTTCTATGCAAAATGATGGCTAAATAGGAATTTTCTGTAAAAAGTGCTATCAAATATTGTTTAATATTTCCAAACCCATAATGGATGTTATAAACATGAGAGATTTTTTTTTAGGTGGACATATTAGGAACATAAACCTCCTTCAGTTTTTCAAAATTCATATTTTATTGGCCACAATAGTTTCTGCAAAACTATGACTTAAACATGAAATTTCTGGAAAATGTCCCTTTTTGCTATGTTTTCATATTTTAACCTTATTGTTCTTTTAACTGTTTTGACTTTTATTTTAGATAAACTTCATTTTTTTTGGTGAAATTGTTTTCATCTCTATTTACCATTTTCTACCTTTGTATTTTACTTTTACTATTTTACCTTGACTTCTCTGTCACCTTTTCACTTTTACCCTTCACTGTGCAATTTTATCTCTTTGATATCTCTCTGAATTTGATTTAATCCTTTATTTTTATACAAAATTTTTGTTCAATGAATTTTTTTGAATTGAAATCTGAGAATTTGGAGCAAACAATTTTGTCAACTAGTATTAAAATTGTTGGCCCAATTTCATATTCTGATAATAACCTGCAAAAGTAAAACAATTCATTAATGAAATAGAGGTCTGCAAGGGGGTGATTGAAGGTTGTATCGAATTGAGATTTTGGACATAAGGATCAATATGGTTTTCAACAGTTTTCAATAGAGAATGGGTAAAAGCGGGGTTTTGACCATAAAACGTATGAATATAATTATTGCATTGGTTGTTTTTACTGTATAACAGGCAAGCATACAGGAGGTTTTGAATTCATAAATAAGTGATTTTACCATAATAAATGGTGCAGGGATGATTTTTGCACGATGATGGCTTTGTCACATAGGAAGAGTGGTTTAATTCACTTGTGCAGGGAACAAACCAGTGGTTTTATCAAGGCATAGGGATGGATAGGCAGTGCATCGCAAAGAATGGTTTAGACTTCAAATATCCATGGTATCATCGAAATAGGCATAAATGGATTGGCAGTTATTGCATGAGCCAACAATGGTTTTCACATAGGAGAAAAGTGGTTAACGGTTTTATGCGAATGGATGCGATCCAATACAAAGTCGACACATGGAGGAGAGAGAAGATGCCAAATCAAATTTTATCGCAAATTTTATTTTGTTTATTGATCGCGAAATTAAATTTGCGAAGGGTGACCTTCGTTGTTAGATTTGGAGGATAGGGATCGACGAAGCGGGTTGTGCGATGGAGGTGCTGGGTCAAAAGGTGTGGGGCCCAAGATAACTTAATGTGGCGAGGCTTTAAGTTTTAAACATATAGAAGCTTAGGTTTTAATGAAATACGTTGATAGGTGGGTTTAAGGTTTTAATAGTAATAGTTTTTACCCATGGGGATTGGGAAATATATAACGTGGGAAATTCGAACCATAGGTTAACATAAAATTATGGGTTGGGACTTTATTTAATATAAGGGATTTAATATATTACGAAGGGAAGGTTCATAATGGAATTAATATATAAGTTAAGTGTTAATATGAAATGAATAAGCGTAAATACACAAAATGCACTAAGTAAAGTGTAAGTTAAGTGTTTGGACGCGAATAGTGGTGGCCCCATTTTAAACATTTCACACTTAATACTTAGGATAATGATTTTTTGTGGGTTTTTTGGGTATTTTTGTATGAAAGGGGAATTAGTCAAGGGGGTTTTACTTTTCCTAGATAAAAATTGTTTTAAACTTAGGAAAAGGGATTTTATTAGGGTAAAATTAATGATGAAGGGGAAGGGTTTTTAATGAAGGGGATTCCAATACTTTAGTGCCAATCAGTCATTAATACGTGGGTCCGGTCCCACAAAAAGTGAGAGAAATGCTCTGAGCCTTTATGACTGAAGGATTTAGTATTGGAGCACATTGTGGGGAGGGAAATTAGTAATATGCCAAATGATGTTTATCCATGTCTTGTGAAACTTCTTGTTCCTACCCATCTGCTACCCTAACATTTTTTCTTCATTTACATGGGTGCATTTGAGCTTTCAAACCCTTATTCATTTTTCTTTTAAAACAGGAAACTATCTAATTCTAACCTTATTTCATCCAAGAGCTTAGATTAAACTGTTGAGCTCCTTATTGTTCTCTACCTAACTACTGATCTACCAAGATTAATCTGTTTGACATATCTTTATTCTCTATCTAACAACATGAAATTTAAAGCATGAGAGGTCAAGTTTAAGTTGTTTGACCCTCATGGATTGTGGCATTTAGGACAAGCTGCACAAAATATTATTTGCAAAAGTAAACTAAAGTAGTGGCATTTAAACTTGCGGCACTTTCATGATCTATTTTTGATGGGGTTCATATTTAATATTATTTTGATCTTTGTTTATTTTTGTCCTTTGATTTTTCTTTTAGGACATACCCTCTTTTCATTTTTTAATTTGGGAATACATTTGCAGAAAGCAAAGGTATGTACAATATTTCAATATTTTAACAGAGTCAAATCAAAATTATGAATCCTATATTTATAGGACCCTAACAACATTGACAAATCAATTCCAAATTCGGCGCAGGTTTGCACCTGCATCCACAATGTGGGTTGTTCTACTGTAACTCCTACTCCAGGGAAGGGGCGGATCCTTCAACACCATGCTCACGTCATCATAATTTCTAAATCATTTTTCAGAGAAAACAGCTGAGTGAGAGATAGCAATGTCCATATCAGAAAATTGTTCACCCCTCCTTTGAACCCATCAAAGGTCCTCTACATTGTGATAGCTCCTCCCAAGGCTTCTTCCCTAGAAAAATGTATCAATGCTACACCATGTTGACATAACTCTTTATTCATCTTCCAATCATGGGTCTCCCTGGTGGAATGCGTCCATGTAAAGAGACATCAAAATCTGAAGTAGACTGTATAGGTGAGTGGACTGATTTGTCCATCCCTTCAATGCATAAATAAGTCTCCTTCTTCTGTATATAAACCCCTTGAAATAAACAAGGGTGCATGCTCCCCATCCTTTGATGTTGATCCACCTTTTCTTCTTCTCCTTTGATTATGGTCTTACTGCCCATCACTACTGTCACATGCTACTCCTTGGGAACCTTTTGAAAATATGCAAAAGCTCCTCTACTTGAAGCAATAGCTTCATTCCCATTTCCATATGGTGATTGTTCTCCTCCTGAAGTGACATTTCTATTACTTCCTCTCTATTCTTCCTCCTCAAAAATATTTGAGACTACCTCATCAACAATGAGAGACCTTAGATCTTGGTCTTCCCTTGAAGGAGGTATCTTCATGCCTTCCTTTTGAGAAGAAATCTCTCCCTACAATGGGGATCTTTCCCTTGGCAAGGTATCATACAATTTTTCATTCCCCTCAATATAAATCTAAAGTGGAGTTGGTGCAATGAATCTTTCAAACTCATGCAAAGGTTTTTAATGTTTATGTTTTGCTAGCTCAATCAAAGATGTTTCAGATTGTTTTACATCAAATCTCTTCACTAATATCTTAGTGAATCCTACATAAGTAGCTATATTTGCATGATTAAATGAATAATATTCATAAAACCACAAAGTATAAGCCTTACCTTCAAGAGTGGCTGCAAGTATGAGTCTAGCTGCTCTATCCAATCCTTGGCTGTGCATTTAGATGACCCATCAAAATTTGGTGGAAAAAATCTACCTCTTCTTCTTCTATTGTGATTGTTGGGCCTTCTATTCTCCTTGAGTTGGAAAAAACCTTGGAAGTTCAAGTGCTCCCTGAATCTCCAAGATTGAGATTCATACTCCTAAAGATAGTCACTCAAAGTATCCTCCTTTGGTGCGTCTTATTCCTCCATCTCTCTTGCAGTAAATATGGGCATAATAATGCCTTGTGGATCAGATTGTGTGGCTGAATTCTCACACCCATCATGTAAAAATCTAGGGCTTTCCTCACATTCAAACCCCTTTGGAGATTCTCTACACATCTCCCTTCTCATATTCTTAATATCATCATGAATGCTTTGCATAGTTTGAAAAAGAAGCTTTGACAGCCCTTCTTCCCCTCTTCCTCCAATTAATGGAGTATTGTCTTTGTTTCTTTTGTGCATATCCTCTTATTGTGAGAAGCTTCTCCTTATGGTGACATATTGAATGAATGCATAGGCTGAGCCAAGATTATGCTCCGATGCCACTGTAATATTCCCAAACAGGAAAAGCAGGAATATAGTGCATGAAATGAATGAAATAAAAATTATTTAACACATGAAACCATGAGACCAATATAGAGTCATAAAATTATGTATTAGACCAGAAACTAAATAAAAATAGTGAGGCATAAATCATATACAATGAGGAAACAAGCCTCCCATAAGCAATCACTCTCAAATATGAGTTGTTGTCACAATACAAAATGCCGAAGAGAAAATACAACGAAGTCATATTAAGTATAAATATAGCTAGAGATGATAAAATGATATAAAGATACTGATAAAGGCCCCAATAGAGTCTAGACATACAGATCTGGGCACTACATCAGCTTTCCAAGACAACCCAAGAGGGTTTCCAGAAAATGCACACAATGTGCCAATGTAAGCTGTAGCCCTAGGGCTGAAGGTATGCTACAAAAATGAAAACGAGAATATATGGCTGAATTTGATGTAGAAAACTATATATATTCTCCAATAGATCCTTCGGATGAAAGAATGGCTCCTCCACTGAATAATTCACCTCCAAATACAACCACTGCAACCACCCCTGCAACTTCTCCCTAGAATAACGCAGATCTGGATTGAAACTGCACTGTAGGGGATGAATAATCCTTAGCCTATTGCTAAATGTGTCAATAAAGCTCAAGGGGCTTATTTACAGGTCTTCCAATGGATGGAAACCTTCCCCCACTACAAAACTAGCTTTGAAGACACCCAATATAATTCTCCACTGCTGCACCCTGCAACACAACACAATATTCTGCAGAAATTGCGCTGATGAAGAAATTTGTAGCTTAGCCTTGAGCTTGAATGTGGAAATGTAGTGAAATTCTCCTCTAAGAGGCCTCTCAAGGAAAGAGATGGGATTCTCACTCGGGAACACCCCGTGCTAAACAACACTACAAAATCAACTAAACAGTTGAAGAATGCCAAAAGTCTAAACATACCATATGCAAAATAATAAGCCAAAAAACAGAACCATATGGATACCATCCTCTTCCTTATATAAGTTATGAACTTCCTTACCCTTTTCCCCACTCAATTATGTCACTACCTCCATGCAATCAATCTGCTCCAAAATTGTGTTATTCCTCATTAAATGTTCATTCCTCCATAACAATGTTGTTTATTTGGTCAAAGTTGACCTATTCAACATGTTTTATCCCCTATTCACACTCAAAGGTAATTTTTTTAGCTGCTTAGAGCGTCTCCTTTCACACTTGAAGTGTTTTTATTACTGTTAAGGAGATTTATGGGCCTCCCTACCCATTTATTCGCCTACCTAGTAACAAAATAATCCATAATATTCCATTAAGATGAAAGCTAAATTTTAGGAATATTACAACATCATTTAGAACTCATGAGGGTCATTATTAATTTTTTTCATGCCTTTTGGCCTTAGTCATTCACCTTGCACATTTCAAGGTTTCATGAATTCCATTTTCAAACCCTTCCTTAGATAATTTGTGTCAGTAATTTTTGATGATATACTAATCTACAACAAGTCTTGGAAGGATCATGTTCATCATGTTTATCAGGTGCTCAAGCTATTGGAGGATAAACAATTATATGAAAAAACCTCCAAATGTTTCTTTAGAGTATAGGAGGTGGAATATTTGGGTCATATTGTATCTCATGAGGGTATTAAGGTAGACCCTAACCAATTAAATCCATTAAGGAATGGAAAATCCCCACAACAATAAATCTTCTTCAAGGATTTCTCGGGTTGACAGGGTATTATCGCAAGTTTTTTAAGAATTATGGGTGAATATAGGTACCTCTAACATCATTACTGAAGAAATATGCATTTTCTTGGACTCTAGAAGCAACTAAGGCCTTTAAGCATCTTAAAGAGGCAATGTGTCAAGCACTGGTTGTTGGCTTTAAGGGTCTTGACCCAGGTTCGGTTTTAAGGTTTGCCAACAAACCCTGATACTACTGGCCCTTTCGGCAATGGCCTGCTTACGTAGGTCAAGATCTCACCCAAAGTAGTATGGGAGGGTTCTGGAACCAGGATTCTGCACCCTGAGAAAGAGAGAAAGTTAATTAAATGGGGTCCTCTTAGATCTAACAAACCTGCGTTGGAGAAGCCCTAACCCATAACCCTTAATAGTATATTGGAAAGTAACCAAAGTGAGGTCTAGTAATCAAACATAAAAACTCATTAATCAGATGTAACAAGACAAACCAGGGCCAGATCTATGCATTCACATCATTCTATATCATCTCATCCACGTGCGCATAAACAAACCATCAATATTCAACAAGCAGATCAAATATAACTGGAAATCACGATACAAAATATTCAGATATTAAAAAAAAAAATTCCATTCACTCATATTCCAATTTACTTATAGACTCTATATATTAGCCCGTGCACACATGTAGTGGGGTCTGTACACAGCAAGACTCAGGGTCTCCATTCACACAACCAACAGGAGCCCTTACCCAGAAAATTAACAACAAATCACAAGTTTGTATTCCGCTTCCATTCTTTTCTAGTTCCTTAGAATCGATTTATATATCTATTTATAACATGCTAGCCCACATTATCCTATGGTCCACAAACCATGGTTTGCAGACCCTTGGTCTATCCTTTGACCCATTACAATTCGTTGGGGGTTTTGACCTGCCCCAAACCCCCTGCAATAGACTAAATATTACAAAATATTACAAAACTGGAGAAAATTGAGATTAGGGAACCCCATTCCATTAGTCCCCCAACAAAATATTGTGACTCGTCTCGAGTCACAGTGCCGGTGGGGTCTTCATCATTTCCTTGAGTTGTTCAATCGCGGCAGTTAATGAGGGCAGAACATGAAGGCTCTATGCGACGACAGTCTGCGTAATCTCTACCAGCTTCTACGAAGTTGGACCTTCAGTTGCAATGGTGACACTGTCTAAGGTTTGGTTCAACTGTCACACAGCCCCTTCTAACTCCTGCGAAAGCTTGAGAGCTTCATCAGCCTAGGGCGTCAGATGGTTGTTGAGAACTTGTTTCTTGTGCCAAAGCCTCACAATTTCATTGTGAAGCACATGGCTAGTTCGAAGATGGGCTAGTTGTCGAGCTGAAACAAGGGTGGTCATCGTGGCTTCCATATGTTCAAAATATTGTTCCTTCTAGTGCAATTCTTAATCGATTTGATGGAGGAGATGGTTGTGTTGTACCTGGGACCATAATTCCATGGAAATTAAAAAAAGAGTGATTCCCTGACTGATCTTCATCGTAATAGTGTTTGTTGCTTTTGTAACCAGCGCTGCTCACTAAGCGAGCACTTCCAGGGGGGGTCTCAGGCTATAGCTTGGCCTGTAATGATGCGATCTGAAGTTCAAAATCAGCCTTACCCACCTCTACCTTAGTCCGAGACACCTTTAAGATAGTGACCAAGACCTTGACCTTGGCTTGAGGCACAGCGGAGGCAAGAATTACTTCTAGCACATCTTCACAGAGCTTGTTTATCAGCTTCCCTAATGTAGCTTGTTGTACTATGGTGGCGATGTGCATCACTTGGACCTAGGCAGATTCAACAGCTTGAGTCACAATAGTATGCTTGACCTCACTGAGGTGCTATTATGCATGAAGTTCTTGCTGCTGAAGTTTGTTGGTAGTGGAGGTAAATAACGCGTGTAGCTGCGCACACGCCAAGCAACCAATGTCAAGTTCAACTGATGAGCAAGCCCGACCTTGGGTGAATAATTCTGCAGGTTCCATTGTAAAATCAGCACTTGGGAGGGGGCATATCTGGCTACCCATGATGGTATTTTTTGGGTGCTGGTTTTGTACATTTTTCCTACACTTATCTTCCGTATTTTGATTTATAACTATAACCAATGGGAGTATCTTTTACCCCTTTTTCCTACCTTTTTACCCTAACTTGTGCTCTTTCACCTTGCTTTTGTTACTTTGTCAATTCACCAATTATTATGATCTATAATACCGTTTTATGAATAATTGATGGTGAATGTTTGGAAAAGGTCGATGGTCTTTATGTTATCCTTTCAAATGTCATTTGTAGCACCAAAGATCTCGGACATGGAGTTCATAGGAGCAGTTCAGATAGTGTTGTTACAACAAAGAAATGTTGTTACACCTTGTTGTTACAGACCTGACAACAACTGTTGTTATGCTCTACTGTTACAGACTCGTTGGAAAATTACTGATACAGTTGTACCATTGACTGCTCTTTTCTATATTGTTGTTGATCTGTCCTTCGAAGGTTGCACTATAGCTTTTTTTTTGTTATGATAGATGTAGGATTTTTTAACATTGTATTTTTGGGATAACAGCCTAAGGGTAGTTCCGATTGTAATATTTTTAATTTCTAATCAGAAATTTATTAGGGAGTGTAGAAATTTGAATAATAGCTAAATTATTCACCGATATTATCTTGATTACACACTATTTAAGCTTCATGCATAATACATAACCTCTTCTACAATTTATCATCAATTTGCGGAAATAGAAGCAGTCGCATGCGCACATTAAAACATAATCAAGCACACATATAACACAGTATGTAATGGGGAAAGCTTACAGCTGAAAACCCCCAACTATCTGTATATTATAATGATAGAGAACATGTAACAATACATAGCACAAACTCCTCACAAGCTTTCAGCACTATCTCCAATTGTTACACACAAAATAGCTCAGATCTGAACAAGTCACAGGTTCAAATCTCCTCCACTATTTGCCTGCCTCTACTACGCAATCCAAGATGAGAATGAATAAGATCCAAGTTCGAATCCCCTTGAATTGTACTGCGCAATCCTCATTGGAAATCTCAATCAATGTGTGTGAAAATCTCATGCACAAGTATAGTCGCAACTAATAGTCACACTCACCCTTTCACCCACCTCTAACACTGGTCTCCACTGAACTGTCCATGCATTGCAGTTAACTGATGTATTCTTTAGTTGATTTATGAGCTAATAATTAGTGAATTAATTAATAATTAATTCACACCACTCATCACTAGTGTATTTATCAGTTAGATTAAATACAACTAGTTCAACTAAGTTAAACCGAACACAACTCCACCAACTGTCTCATCAACTCCACCAAAATCTGCCACATGAGTTCTAACTGAAGTCAACCATGCAATAGCTCAACTAACCCTTAGGAAAAGTGTATTTCCTTCTGTCAAATTCATGTGCCACATCCAAGCATCAAACTGAAGTGCTCCAAGAGAATAAGATAATGTTTATAGTCCAAATATTATTAAGGGTTAATAATATTCGACTGATCTATTTTTAGACTGGCAGTCTAAAAATAGACTTCGCCCAATTTCTAAAAATAGAGTTCCATCTATTTTTACCAACTTGACCAACCATCCACAAATAGCATCCTGCAACTCATAGACCATGATCCATATGTCTAAAAATAGACTTTGCGACAAAAATCACTTGTGTGGCCCCCACCTAGTTTAGGTGATCACTTTCCAACTAAGTTCAGGAAAGATGTTTCAGGATGCCTCCTTCATTGTTTCTTGTTGCCATCTTAAACAGGGAGTGGTTATAACTGTATGAGTTCTATTTCGATCAGCATGAGAATCGTATAATTCTCATGACTGATCTATTCTTGGATTTTCTAATGTAACCACTATATATCTCTCGGCCCTAGAGGTTGAGAGGTTAGTGGAGAACAACGTTTTTTTGGCTCTGTAATTATGTTCATATTAATACATATCATCCTTTTATTACTATTACATGTGTGATTATATTTAGTTTCAATTAAAGTTCCTTCTCTACCTACGCCCTGCTAGGGAGGAAGGGCCCTCCTTCTTAGCAAGGATTGCAGTGATTAAAGTAGTCATGTGTACGTAATTGTATTTCAGTTTATGTATCATTAGAGTGTTGTTACTATTGTTCAGCTGAGAATATATATGCTTCGATTTATATACTTTATATGTTGTTACACATTTGATAATAGAGACACCAGCTGCGTACTTATTGTGTGGCGAGCTAGACAGATCAATTGAAGTGTGATTTCAAACTTGTGGATTCTTTTATTTCTGCATGAGTGATTTATTTCTAGCATTTTAATTCAGCAATGATTTCTTTTCTTTGAGATTACTTCTATTTGGTGTATCGACACAGACAGTGCAACTATAATTGGAATAAATATACGTCCCTAGATTGATAATTAAATGTGTGTTTTTCAGTCATTTAATAAGTGATTTATATAGTCCAACATTTTGGTGCCGTTACCGGGGATGGCAGTGACAATCCAATCAATCAAAGTTGTTTCTAAGAAGTGCAATTTTCGTGTGTTTTTATAGAGTGTCTCCAGCAACACAATGGTTGGGCGGTAATATGAGAGGTAAGAATCCGCACATCACTCTAGCAAGCTTGAGCAGGCTCGCCAATGTCTTGCTGGGACAATTAGTAATTGAATTTTGGGTGTTTTTTTAGGGTGTCTTCAGCTATACAGTCATTGGGTGGTAAGACGAGAGGTAAGAACCTGTGCATCGCTCTAACAAGCTTGAGCAGGCTCACTGCTGTAGAAACTGAAGCACTTATATGATGAATTAATACACATAGGGCCCATGTGTGCCGGTAGGACAACATCAACATCTAAAAATGCCTTCCACTCTAATAACTATAGGAAAGATAGGTCATAAGAAGGAAAAGAAGAGTGCAGATTTGGGAAGGAAAATATTCTTTGGAGATCTGATTTCAAGGGAAGAGAAGGAACAATCCATGTCATATAGAGATAATAGGAAGACAAGACCATAGAAATTAGCTACCATCTCAAGGCTTGGACCATCGGTGTCTTTACTAATTGGACCTCACCATCCTTCAAACAACATATCCACTCCTGATATCAAAACTCTAGATTCAAAACAACAGTGGAGAATTATTGATAAGGATTTGAGAATCAAAGGACACGGAGAGACCAGTGGGGATCATCAGGAACCTAAGGAACAATAGTTTTTTGATCATCTATTGGACACTAGTAGTGTTATTAAACAATTGATCTTGAAACATCCTGATCCTTCTATTCATCAATCTCTAGTACAATCCAAGGCTAGTTCATCCTATCAGGAAGAATCAGCCATGGGGGACGAAAATGTTAAAGCAGATAGCTGTGTTAATTTTGAATTCCCAATAGTAGTAGCATGGGTCAAGGCTACTATGAAGAACATCCCTTTATCATCCCTACCATCCTTTCAAGGGATGGCTGTTGAGGATCCTGATATCTTTCTTTTTTAATTCCATGTGTTGTGTAGACATTATGACTACACTTCAGATGCCCAAAAGCTGAAATTATTCCTTGCTAATCTGAAAGGGGTAGCATTAAGATGGTTCATGAGATTGGGTGTTGGCACAATTCAAACATGGAATAATATGAGAGAAGCCTTTCTCTTTAAGTATCAAGACTACTATTGAACCAGGGATTTGAAGGAAATTTTTTTTAGAATTGCACAGAAGGAGGAGGAAAGCCTGGAAGATTACCTGGAGCGATTCCACTACAATTTATAGAGGTTTAATTTCAGTAACTTAGATCCAGAGATTCTAAAGAAAATATTCTTAAGAGGTTTAAGAGATGATTGTCTGGAACATCTGAATATAATAGGAAAAGGAGACATATCACAAGAAATGTTTGATGAGATAATGAAGCTTTGCCTATGTAGCTCAAGAGGGTCGGTCAAAGGGAAAGTTTCAGTTCGGAACCCTTCACTCCGGATACAGAAGTCCACAAGTGGAGGAGTAACCAGAGCAAATATCGGGAACTTATTCGAAGATTTTAAAACCGATCTCCTTAGCACTCTCTCTACCTAGATCACTACGTTACAAGTCAAGAATGCACAAGAAGAAGCTGAAGCAGCCTTAGCAATATTCTACCCCCGATGCAAAAATAAACATTTGGAAAGAGAATGTGGACTGAATAGTGTCAGCCTGTGCAACATCTGTCAATTGGCGCACTCTACAAATCAGTGTCCTGAGTTGCCCAGACTTAAGGTGGTACTCCAAGAATCAAGCGACGATGTTCAATATTCTTATTTTATTGGATCAAAGAGACCATGGCAGCCGTGACCTACAGGTATGCTTTCATATTTTTCTTCTTTTTATCCTTGGAATAATATTTATAATAGTCAACAATACCCATGGTAGTATCCTACTCCTTCCTTAACACAATTTCCTTCACCATGGAACCAATGGCCATCTCCTCCACCAATGCAATATCCTTCATCGCAACCCAATCCTTAGGGTCAAAACTGGACAGGCAATGGCCAAGGTCTAGTACCCCCTCGAATACCAATGCAACAACAGTAGTTACAACTGCCTTCTATTCAGAATCCTACACCTTCTTTTCGACCCCAATTACCTGTACAACCTAACCCCAATCCAAATAATAAGGCAGCTCAAAGCATGGATGCTCCGGTTACCCTACAAACTTACCTTATCACTCCTATTGGACTTAATGAGGTTTAGCTTCGATTAGGGAAAGTAATCAGATCTGAACAGATCCCCATTATTATCGAAAAAGTGAATCACCCAGGAAAGATATGGACGATTCTGAGGCAACTGTTACACATTTAACAACTGGTACAACACCCGATATTACACCTATAACAGCCAGCTCGGGAAAGTCTGTTGTTCCTACAACAACCAATTTGAGTAAGGCTGATACATATGTGGTAGCTGAATCAGATGTTAGCAATCAGAATCCCCCATACTCTCAACGATTAACTGAAACTGGGCTGGTCTTACAACCTGAATTTGAATTCCTTAAGGAGCTGTAACATTTATATGTATGGATTATGCTATTAAAAACTCTTAAGGAAGTTCCTATATATGCTAAAACAGTGAGGTATCTATCCATTAAAAGACCTAGAAGGAAACCTAAGGACCCTGCTACTATCTGTAATATTCCAAATTGGAAATAGCAGCAATATAGCTCATAAAATGAAAGAAACAACAAGTATTTAACACATAAAATAATGAGACCAATATAATCCATATTATTTATCATATATGAAGCAAATAGGTACAAAACAATGAGGCACCAATCATATAATGTGGTCACACAAGCCTCCAATACATAAACACTCTCAAAAGTGAGATGTTGCTGCAACAAAAAATGCCGGAGAGCTACTACAATGCAGTCATATTATGCACAGCTATAGCTGGAGATTATACAATGATACTATAATATGGATATAGGCCCCAATAGAATCTAAACATACAGATCCAGGCACTAGATCATCTTTCCAAGACAACCGAAGAGGGTTTCCAGAAAATGCACACAATGTGCCAGTGTAAGCTACAGCCCTAGGGCTGAAGATATGTTGCAACAATAGAAATGAGAAGATATGGCTGAAGCTGATGTAGAAATCTACATCCCTTTTCCAACAGACCCTCCGGATGAAAGAGTGGCTCCTCCACTGAAGGAATCTCCTCTCAAAACAATCACAACAACTACCCCTGCAACTCCTCCATAAAATAACGCAGATCAAGACTGAAACTACACTGTAGGGGATGAATGCTACTTTGCATGGTGAAAAATGTGTGAAATAATGCCAAGGGGATTCTTTACAGGCCTCCCAATGGATGGAAACCTTCCTCCACTAAAAAATAAGCTCTGAAGACACCCGATCTAATCCTCCACTACTGCACCCTGCAACACAACACAATAACCAGCAGAAACTGCGTTGATGAAGAAAGTTGTAGCTTGGCCTAAAAACCTGAATGTGGAAATGAATACAATACTCTTCCAATATTCCTCTCAAGGAAAGAGGTGGGATTCCCACTCGGGAACACCCGGTGCTGAACAATACAACAACCTTGCTAAACATCAAAGGAATGCAAGTCTAAACAGACCATACACAAAATAATAATCCAAAACATAACCTCATATGGCTGCCATCCTCTTCCTTAAATAGATTATGAGCTCACTTGCCCTTGGCCCCACGCAATTAGGTCATTTCATCCATGAGATCAATCTCCCTCCAAAACTGTGTTATTCTTCATTTAATCTCCACTCCTCCTTGACAACGTTGTTGACTTGGTCAAAGTTGACTGAATCAACATGGCCCAACCCCTGTTCACACTTGGAGGTGCTTTATTTAGCTACTAAAAATTTCTCCTTTCATACTTCAGGTGTTTTTATTTCTGCTTAGGAGACTTATGGGCATTCCTACCCATTTATTCACCTACCTAGTGATAAAACAAACTATAATATTCCATTTAGCTTAAGGCTAATTTATTGGAATATTACAGTCCTCCCTCCAAAATTTTTCTTGTCCTTAAGAAACTGTATAAGGAGAGAAAAATTCCTCCCCTTCTCCTCTTGTGGCCTCCTCATCAATAGCACCCACCACTTCTCAAAATAATCTGCAATAATTTTCCCTCCAATGTTTCTTCCCAAGTATGCAAAACCAAATGGCTCACATCATGAAAAGGTGGAAGGTGTAAGTGGAAACCTTCTTGCTGTCCAATGGCCTCCTCAAGGTAGGAGTTATGATAGGCATAGGGTATTTCATTCCCAATGATAAACTCCCAAACCCATGCTATCATCCAAATGAAATCAACCATTCTAGGTAGCTCATCAAAAGAATCCTCAGCCCTCGGTTCATGCAATGTATTGGGGCTGTATGGAGAGATTAAATTCTTCCACCTGAGTTGTTTCTCTCTCCATTTATGGTATGTATAGGCCTACTGCTGATCTTTGGCGTAAATTTCATGGCCCCCAAGAATGGCCCAAGCTATCCCACCAAAAAAATAAGCCATGAAGTGCCTCCTCTAAGAACTCAAGTTCTCCAAATGGCTCCTCCCACATGAAGAAAAGAGATGTAGTATGGCAATCATGGTTTGCCCATTGTTTCTCCTGAAACATGCAACATGTAAATTAGGGAGAATCATACCCCCAATGGGCACCTCCAACTCTTGTCCCACTCTCCAAACAAAGCTTTTCATGAACATAGGAACATCAGAAATATATGGAAGCAAAAACCAATGAAAACAGGTTTCCATATGACAACCGGGAAGTGGATCATAGTTCCACACATGAAAACAACACAGTGCATCCCCTGTCTAGCTCAAATCAAAGAACAAAAAGTTCTTTTCCAGCCACTTTTTTTTCTGCCACAATCATCCTAAAAGATAGGATCATGAAAGTAAAATGTGGTGCCAATGGTGCACACCAAGAATCATGTAACCTCCCCTACAAACCATAAATAGCATGGCCAACATCAATGCTGCAAATGGCATCAAGTACATCAAAACATAATAGACAAGAAGATATAATCCACCTTGATACAACATGCTACTCATATAAAGTAAAGGAGTACAAATCATAATGCAAATTGTACCTTCTCTACCATGTAATTTGGTCATTGAGCTGAAATGGCTCAACTGAAATCTCTCCCTCACCCCCAATGAGTAGGGAAGTGGCTGTGACATCCTCTCCATCACCATTCAGGCTATGCATCTCTCCATATGCTGATATATATCCTGTTGGATGCCCTCCCAAGTGAAATCCTCCATCAAAGAATGAAATGCATCAAAGTGCATGGAAAGAAAGTCCACATGTGCTGCAAGTAGTAGCTTCCTCTTGAGCTCAGAAACTCTAGTCAAGAATAATTTTCCATAAGAATAGATGACATATCCAACCACCATGTATCTATCATCTCCCTCCAAGTCATCAAGAATCATGCAAGCATTAAGATCTTTGGAGTACTCTACCAAGAGTTGAGATCTCCAATATGGATCAATCCTCCTAAGAGACAGCGCTAAAGATCTGAAATGTAATGCTCCCCATATGCTGTTGTATTTTCCTTTGACATCCCTTATGCCAAATTCATCCTCCAAAGTGCTTCCATGCCCAACATGTAGTTGCTCATGCTCAGATAGAAGTGGTGACCTTTGGAAGTTGGCCTCCAATGAGAAGCTCCCATCCAAAAATAATCTCCTGATCTTGGCCAATGTAAGGATGAGTGGCCTCCATCTACTCCAATGTATGGAGGATTCCTTCCTCAAATTAAGTACCCTTTGTTTCTCCAAATCCATGGAGCAGCTCCCTTGCACCAAGAAGGTGCCATCCTCCATCACTGCAGCAACTTCTGTCAGCTCAGTATGTGTAGTGAGAGTGGGTAATGCTGAAAATGGGAGAATGTCTCCCTCCTCCTTGAGTCTATCCCAAACTCTCTGCGTTGTAATATACCCCTCCAAAGTATCCACCCCTTCAATATCTAAGAGTGGTGCAACCCCATGTGAAGCATCTCTCATAATCTCTAGATCGGGTGGTCTCCCCGATGGAATTCCTCCATGTAATGAGACATTAATGTCAAGAGTAGACTGTACATATGGATGGAAAACTTTGTTACTGCCCTTACTGTGAAAATAAATCTACCTCTTTTGTGGATCACCCTTCTAAAATAGATAGGGGTATGTGCTCCTCATCATGTGATGTTGATCATCCTTCCTACCTTCTCCTTTCATCTACAAGGTTTCACAATCATGTTTTTCATTGATTGTACCTTGACCTCCAAATAAAATATCCTGGGGAACTTCTTGTAATGATACATGAATTCCTCTTGTTGGAGCATGTGCTCCTCCTTCCTCTGCATGAGGTACTAGATATGCTCTAGATGTGACAGTGCTGTTGCCCCCAACCTTCCCTTCCTCTTCAATATGAATGGGCAACCTTCTAATAATTGGATCCTATTTTGAAAAAGGGATCTCCATGCCCTCTTGTTCAAGAATATGAGGTAGAGGTCTTGCCTCAAGCAAGGAATTATGTGAGATGTTAGCCTCTTCAACGGTTTTCGGAAGTGGAGTTGGGTGTATAAATTACTCCAACATATGCAAAGGTTTTGTTTGTTTTGGTTTGTTTAGTTCCACCAATGATGTTTCGGAATGTTTTCCATCAAACCTTTCCACTAATATCCTAGTGAACTTTGCATAAGAAGAAATATTTTAATTTATTAATGAAAAAGACTCAAATATCTACCAAGCATAGGCCTTACCTTCAAAATGCAGCGCTACAACTTTGATAGCTTCATTTTCATAAACTTGGTGCTGCTGAAAATATGTGTGTAACTCCTCCACCCAAGCTCTAGCTGAACATGTTGGTGATCCATCAAAATTAGATAGGAAAAATCTACCCATGTCATGTTGCTTTCACCTCTCCACCTTGATCTTGAAAAACTCTTGGAAAGTGATATGATCTATAAAATTCTTAGTTTGAGATTCATATTCTTGCAGATAATCACTAAGAGCTTCCCTCCTGGGAATTTCTTCTTCTTCCCTCTCCCTCATAGC
This sequence comes from Pinus albicaulis, assembly GCA_034641835.2. NCBI lineage: Eukaryota > Viridiplantae > Streptophyta > Pinopsida > Pinales > Pinaceae > Pinus > Pinus albicaulis. Next base: position 735,787,246 of record CM076574.1, read on the forward strand.
AGATCTGGGCATATGACTACGCTGTGAAACATGGTGTGTAGCTACATCCTCACACTTATCATGTGAAAATATAGATTTTGTTTTAGATCCAAATTCTTTTGGAGACTCTTTCTCTCTTCTCATCTTCTTGAGATCTCCCTTGATATTCTGCATAGTTTGAAAGAGAAGCTTTGAGAGCTCCTTCTCCTCTCTTTATACAAATAATGGAGTCTTCTTTTTGTTTTTTTTGTACATCTCCTCTTCTGGTGAAGAGCTTCTCCTCATGGTGACATATTGGCTGAATGCACAGGTTGAGCCAACATTATGCTCTGATACCATTGTAATATTCCAAATTGGAAATAGCAGCAATATAGCTCATAAAATGAAAGTAGAAGCAAGTATTTAACACATAAAATCATGAGACAAATACAAATCCATATTATTGATCATATATGCAACAAATAGGTATAAAAAAATGAGGCACCAATCATAGAATGTGGTCACATAAGCCTCCAATACATAAACACTCTCAAAAGTGAGATGTTGTTGCAACACAAAATGCCAGAGAGCTGCTACAGTGCAGTTATATTATGAAAAAATATAGATGGAGATGATACAATGATACAATAATATGATATAGGCCCCAATAGAATATAAACATACAGATCCGGGCACTATATCATCTTTCCAAGACAACCCAAGAGGGTTTCCGAAAAATGCACACAATGTGCCAATGTAAGCTACAGCCCTAGGGCTGAAGATATGATACAACAATAGAAATGAGAAGATATGGCTGAATATAATGTATAAATATACATCCCTCCTCCAAAATACCATCCGAATGAAAGAGTGGCTCCTCCACTGAAGGAATATCCTCCCAAAACAATCACTGCAACTACCCCTGCAACTCCTCCCTAAAATAACGTAGATCAAGACTGAAACTGCACTGTAGGGGATGAATACTGCTTGGCCTGGTGCCAAATGTGTAAAATAAGCCCAAGGGGATTCTTTACAAGCCTCCCAAAGGATGGAAACCTTCCTCCACTAAAAAACTAGCTCTGAAGACACCCGATCTAATCCTCCACTGCTGCACCCTGCAACACAACACAATAACCTGCAAAAACTGCGCTGATGAAGAAAGTTGTAGCTTGGCCTAAAAACCTGAATGTGGAAATTAATACACTACTCTTCCAAGAGGCCTCTCAAGGAAATAGGTTGGATTCCCGCTTGGGAACAACCGATGTTGAATAGTACAACAACCCTTCTAAAAAGCAAAGGAATGCAATACTAAATAGACCATACACAAAATAATAATTCAAAAAATAACCTCATATGGCTGCCATCCTCTTACTTAAATATATTATGAGCTCACTTTCCCTTGGACCCACTCAATTAGGTCATTTCCTCCATGAGATCAATCTCCCTCCACAACTGTGTTATTCTTCATTTAATCTCCACTCCTCCTTGACAACGTTGTTGACTTGGTCAAAGTTGGCTGATTTAACATGGCCCAACCCCTGTTCACACTTGGAGGTTCTTTATTTGGCTACTAAAAAGGTCTCATTTCACACTTCAAGTGTTTTTATTGCTGCTTAGGAGACTTATGGGCCTTCCTACCCATTTATTCACCTACATAGTGATAAAACAAACTATAATATTCCATTTAGCTGAAGGCTAAATTTTTGGAATATTATACTATCCATGTCTTGGGAAAAATTTTCCGATATTATGATTGATAAACCTTTTTTGACCAATTATAATGACTAGGGTAACCCCACGTTAACTGTCCATATTGACAATCATCCTGTAACCAATACCCTGATTGATCTAGGGGTAGCTATTAACGTTATGACTAAATACCTTTTCATCTCTCTAGGACTTCATTGACTTAGACCTACACCTATAGTTCTTAAACTAGCATATAGGTCCCATGTTAATCCTAAGGAATGATTGAAGATGTGGTTATCATTTCAGCCTCCTATAAATATCTGACTAAATTCTTATCTTAAAAACCAAATCCAATCTGGGGGATCATCCTTTAATCTTGGGAAGACCGTGGCTAGCCACTGCAGATGCATATATCAGATGTAGGTCCGGATATATGGAGATCTTAGATGGATAGGCCACTCAGAACTTGAATCTTTATTCCCCAGAGAAACCTCATATTGATTTGAATACTACCTGGTGGGATGAATTTTCACTTGAATCTGATCTTTCCCTACCTCTTCTCATGCTTGGAAAATAACAATACTTTAAGGATGAAACATAGGATGATATCATTAATGGTTTTATCAGTAATCCACTCCCTGTTGCCTCCATTAGATATTTGGGAGAAGAAGGTGAGGAATATTATGTAATTATTGAACATTTGAAAATAACTCCACTTACTATCAACAATCCCTTTGAAATCAAACTTGGAAAATGTTTAAACATCAATCCTAACCTGACTGTTGAACAAAACAGATTGCTGATACAACTGTTACAAAAATACAAAAATGCATTTGCATGGGACTATACCAATATGAAATGAATCCATCCTACCATATGCACTCACCCTATTTACCCTAAAGAAGATTGCAAACACGTTAGACAACCTCAGCGCCGAATGAACCCCGCACTTAAGGAGATAGTAAAAGAAGAATTGCAGAAAATCCTTAATGCTAATTTCATCTACCCTATTTCTAACAGTCAATGGGTGTCTCTACTTGTCACAGTTCCGAAGAAGAATGTAAAATGGAGGGTCTGTGTTGACTATAGAGAACTTAACAAGGCCACTCAAAAGGATCATTTTCCCTTACCATTTATTGATCAGGTCTTGGATACTCTTTCTAGAAAAAAATTATTTTCATTTCTAGATGGTTTTAGTGGCTATAATCAAATACATATTGCTTCAGAAGATCAAGACAAGAAAATATTTACTTGTCCATAGGTTCGTTTTGCATACAGAGTCCTTTCCTTTGGTATCTGCAATGCACCAGCAACCTTTCAAAGGGAAATATTACGTATTTTTTTTTATCTTTTGAATGATTGTCTTTAAATTTTTATGGATGATTTTACACCCTATGGGGATGCCTTTGAGACAGCATTAGCTAACTTGGAAAAAGTGTTGGAACGTTGTGAACAAACTAATGTTTCTCTAAGCACGGACAAATTCCACATGATGATGACTGAGGGAATTGTTCCAGGACATTTTATTTCAGCAGATGGAATCAAGGTAGATCCTGCAAAAATTGAGGTAATCTCGAAAATCTCGACCCTTAAGACTCTGAAAGAGGTACCTATTTTTTTGGGACATACAGGATACTATAGGAGGTTTATAGAGAATTTTTCAAAGATTACATTTCCTTTATTCTCATTATTGATGAAAGATGTGGAATTGTGTGGACAAAAAAGTGAGCATGCCTTTTTAAAGTTGAAGAACTGTGTAACAACAACACCTGTTTTACGAGGACCAAACTGGAAATTGTCATTTCATATTGCTATAGATGCATCTGACATGGCTGTGGGTGTTTTTTTTTGGCAGCTAGAGGATAAGAAGCCTTATGCCATTTATTACATCAATAAGAACTTAACTCTAGCAGAACTTAACTACACGGTTACTGAGAAAGAATTCCTAGCAGTAGTGCATGCTATCAACAAATTTCGGCACTACATCACCGGGTACCAAGTATTTGTATACAATGACCATGCTACAATTCGATTTTTAATGAAAAAACCTATTACTAATGGTAGAGTTACACGATGGTTATTTCTGTTACAAGAATTTGACATTACTATTTTAGATAATCCTGAAAAAGATAATGTAGTTGTTGATTTCCTTTCTAGATTAACTATAAGTGATGACTGCACTGCTACTGAGGATTCTTTTCCAGAAGAGTGTATTTTTTCCATTTCTACTCACTCACCATGGTATGCAGATATAGCCAGTTACCTTGCTGTAAAAAAATTCCCACATCAATTGTCTTCCAAGTAAAGAAGGAGGATCATACAACATAGTGGTACCTACTCCTGGATAGAAGGTAATCTCTATCACACTAGGCCAGATTTCTAGATTAGGCGATGTGTTAGAGAAGATGAGGTATTTGAGATCCTAAAGGCTTTTCATGAGGAACCTTGTGGAGGACACTTCGTTGACAAGAGGACAGGACATAAAGTATTCTCAATGGGGTACTACTGGCCAATGATATTCCAGGATGCAAAGAAGTTTGTGAAAGGATGTGATAGTTTCCAAAGGATGGCCCAACCTATAAAATCATATGAGATGTCATTACAACCTCAGATAGTAATAGAACAATTCGAGAAATGGGCCCTAGACTTTATGGGGCCAATTAATCCTTCATCACAACAAAAATCATACATATTGGTATGCACCGATTATGTCACAAAATGGGTCAAAGCAAGGGCACTAACTAGAGCAACAGAGCAGGCTGTTTCAGACTTCTTGTTTCAAGATATTTTTGTTCGCTTCGAGATTCCTAGAGAGATAGTGAAAGATGGGGGTCCTCATTTCACATCTCATTTGATCAGGAAGTTGGTTGAAAAGTATGGAATCCATCATAGAATCACCACACCCTATCATCCACAAGCAAATGGTCAAGTAGAAAGCACCAATAAAGTCATTGAGAGAATATTTGCAAAGACAGTAGCCAGCCACCGAAGAAACTAGGCTAAGAAACTTCTAGAGGTACTGTGGGCTTACAGGACAACATGGAGGAATACTACAGGCTTCTCACCATATGAACTGGTGTATGGTAACCCTTATTCCCCATAGAGTTTGAAATAAAGACATTAAGAACAACATTGCAGGTTGATCTGGATTTGAGTACAACACAAACTCAAATATTGAACTAGCTCAATGAGTTGGAAGAGAAACGATTGGCTACCATTCAATAGATAGAAATCATCCAGAAAAAAAGAGCCAAATGGCATGATGGGTTTATTAAGAAGAAAATTTATAGAAAGGAGATTGGGCTCTTTTGTATGATTCAAGGTTCAAAGATTTCAAAGGCAAGCTATGCACCAAATGGCTAGGTCCTTACAAAGTGGATATGGTCTTTGAAAATGGGGCTATGCAATTGGTCACCATTGATAGTGCTAAGACGCCGTTATTAGTTAATGGGCACTGTCTAAAGTTATATCATAAACCCGCTTCGAAGGAATCATTTGTCAACATTGTCAAGGACTCTAATCTTCATGTTACAACAACAGGAGAACATTATCCTCTACATCCCTAAAAGTTGAAATTCCAATAAGTGCAGCAGTTGAAAACCACCTTTGCGGCAGTTGTTACACTTGTTTAAAAAAAATTTAAAAAATAAAAATAAAAATAAAAATAAAATAAATGAACAAAAGAAAAACAAAAATAAATATAACTGTGAAAACTCCTTTCTGGGGCGTATTCAGATAGGCAGTAATAGTTGAAAACCACTCTTGTGGCAACTATTACACCCATGTTTTTCTCCTTGTAATATCATCTTCCTTTTCTGTATCAATTTCTTTTGATTATTATGTTTTTTTTAGAATAATTTCAAGGTTGTCTTGGCTATTACACATGGAACAACTGACAACCACGAATATTGTTCTTTGTAATTCATTCCATAAACAACAATAACTATGCTGGCTAAAAACAACAACATGAGCACTGCAAGCACGATGCCGTCAACTCAAGTCTTCTTCCACGTCACCTCAGGTATGTCATTAAAAATGTAAATGATTGGCATTGATGATTGGATGATTAATTGGGAAAGTAATTACACTCCTGTGATGGCCGTGGGAGACTATCACAATTAAAGTGGGGGAGGGTATATGTCTTGAAATCATTGCAAAATGGTTGTAATCATAAATATCTATTAAATTCACATGCACCTAATCACTAACAAAATTTCTAATGATGATCGAATCTGGTTAGAAAAGAGCATGTGTACGAAATCCCATCACTTTCCATAATAAGCCATTTCTAAATATTAGCGTAGGGTACGATTTGGTAAATCTGTGAAAGCTGTCACCTTTCATCAACATCCTATTGAAACCTGTCATTCTCATTGTAAACTCGTCGAATGGGATAAGCAGAGGTGCCGAGCAGCAACTAGTTCAGAGACACAGTGATGTTACAACAAGATTGAATAGCAAAGAAGTGAACTCAGAAACTTAGTGATATTACAGTGTTTCCAAACATTAAGAAGAAAATTTAGAAACAAACAACAAAGATGGGTGTAGCAGAATTCAGGCATGAGCCAAACTCTATGGATGCTTTGCAGAATTTCCCATAGGCTTACCATATATTCAGAGATGCTGAATGGGTTGAGTTTTTCCAGAAGCTTGAAGGCTCAGACGAGGCAGTGGCAATTGAATTTTCTCATAACCTGAACAAAAATCAAACCCGAGTAAGAGGCATGCAATTGGAGGTGATTTTTTGGGTAAATTAATTACCAATAGAAGGACGGAGGTGGTTTAAAAGAAAAATTAATGACTCCTTGAAAGAGGATTTCTTAGTAGGGGAAGAGAAACTGGAGAAGAAAGGAAGAGAAATTGATGGATTGTCACTGCCTCATCCTTGGGAAGACATTGCCCTGGGCTTGATCAAATATATCACTTGCGAAGGGATATCCATGATAGTGTTCAACTATCACTTTCCTCTGCATAACCACCTTCGGCATCAACAAAGAATCAATCTTCCATTCTATTTGTTTGGAAACTTCAAGCACATGGTGGCAGTAGTAAAAACAACAGCACACTTGAAGGCATGCATGAATAATCACAGACTCATTAAGCTCATTGTGTAGGATTCCCTAGGCCAAAAAGGAAAAACTTGGGAATAATTTAAAATAAAAATACCAAGGACAAACCGGGGGAAACAAACCATGACCTTAGGAGAAAGTCAGACAGAGGAAGAGACCCAGACTCAGCCCGCTGAATTTAGAATTAGGAAGAAGGCTATTGAATAACCAATTGGGGACAGAAGACCGAAACAGAGAGTGAAGGTCAACATACCTACAGAACCCTTGCCTACAGCCGAGAATCATATGGAAGCAAAAGTTTTAGAAGAAGAAAGGCAACCTTCTTCATCGGGTAAGGATGGAACCAATGCCTTGTGTTTAGAAATTGAAAAATTAGAAAAGAAAACGAGGAATTGAAGCGGAAATTATCTGAGGGAAGGGAAATTTTGGTGTCAGTATGCATGACATGTTTTCAAAACTTAACAGTAGTAGGATATAATTCCTGTAGAGAAAATATCAGCCCAATGGAAGTAGAAACAAAATAGCAGGATGCTGTTACACAAGAACATGTTGATGATACTATTGTTACAGAATAACCAACATTTAAAGCAGAGCCTCCTATAATAATTGACCTAGAAGCCAACCCACAGGAACCTGTGGAGACCACTCCTATTGTAGAAGAAAAAATAGTGGACACAGAGGCGATTCTAGGTATAAAAAAAGGGGCTGACACATAAGAACCCACTAAAGAGGCTGTTGTTACACAAGAACTAGTAGCAGAGTTGGAACAACCCCATGAAGCAGAGGTTGGTAAACCTATCGTTGATATAGATATTGAATCTAGGAGAACGTCGAGTCCCATCGTGTGATGGAACTCTGAGAAGCTCCTATTAATTTATGAGTTACAAAAATGCTAGCAAGAAGCAATCTCCCTTCGGAATGGGATGATTTCACTAAAGGAACATCAGATAGAAATAGACACTTTACATGAAATATGGATGGAAGTAGAGTTGAAGAAAAAGTGGGAGGATTACAAGAAGAAAGAAGCTCTGAAAAAACTAGAAGAACAACTAATGCTGTTATAGGATCATATTCGAGACCTCACCATAGATAAACAGAGACTTCATGATCTTACCCTTAACTTGCTAGGTTGTAGGTGGCTTTCTCCATCATATCCTATTTTTCTGTGGGAACGTTACTTCTTTTTTCAATTGAAAGCCATTATGGAGGACAGACCTTATTTATGTTCCTCCACTCGTACATTTCTGGATGTTTTCCGTGCCTCAGATTTTGATGAGAAAAGTTTTTTGTGTGAATTGTTTTTACACAACATTATTTGTGAACATGTGAGTATGCATATGATTGTGACAATATTCTCTTATATGTGAGATCTTCAATTAAGGGATTTTGTATCCTTCATGAGGAAACAGATTGAATGGCATATGGCCATTAAATCTATGGAGACTAATGAGGAGAAGACAACATTGTGGGTTCGGGAAGAACCAGGATGGGCTGCTGAGTTGAGACGAGAATTCAGGAGAATGCTAAATACCCCTAGGATTAAAGAACCAGCTTCCACTTATAGAAGAATAATTTTGAATTTTTTCCTCAGTTAGTTCGGAATGATGAAGAGTCGAGCTTTGATAGGGTGTTTAAAATGTACGGAAGCCAACAATGTTGAGTTATTGAAGGGAGATCCATTCTCATTCCAGAATCTCATGGTGGCTGTTACACATGTACCAGCCTATGCACATATTGTAAAATATCTTGGAGCTTTGTGGTTGGGATTGAAGTTCAAGTTTCCTTTTATCTGGTTTCCCATTGAGGATTACTCGACCAATTACAAATTAAGAAAGTATGAGTCAGAATCCTGGGTACGACAGCTGATGGCCAATCAGGGATACAGGTCTGCAGATGAGGACACAGCTGGTGCTTATGATCTTACCAACCTGCACTAAAGATATTCCCATAAGAGATGAGTTTGCATGAGGACATGCACGAATTTCAGTTGGGGGGAGATTTTGGGTGTTGTTTTTGTACTGTTAGAAAATTAAATATTACAGAGAAATGTGACACATAAAATATGCAGAAAACACAAGCACACAAAACACATAAAACCAGAGAGACACAGATATACGTGGTTCACCCAATTTGGGCTACATCCACCCCGAACAGCTAGTCCTTCATTTCTATTATCCAACAAAATGAAGAGACACAACCTACAACATATTTGTTGTAATCTCCTCTGTTCTCTTTCACAGTCTCCCTATCTATTTCTCGCTCTGAGAATACACATACAATACACAACCACAATACAATACCCTCATACAAGTGAGGGGTTTCCTTCTAGGGAAAAAAACCCTAAACTAAACATAACTTCTACCATCATATCATCCACCTAATGAGTGGCCTAGATTGACTAGAAATTACTATACTTTTACAAGGAAATTTTACATCCGTTTTCAGCTTCGGGGGCGCTGCCCCCAAAACCCCCCACCAGGGCTGGCTCCATAAAGCTGCAGCCTCCCCCCCTGGACCCCCCAGGCAATGTTTAATTACAGGCGGCGTTGCCGCCCCATTAAGGTATAGGGGTCCAATGCTATGATACAAAATAAACAAGATAATCAGGCTCCACACCCAACAATCTCCCATTTGGAGACTGATTGTAGCAACTCCACCGCTACTTCATTTGCTGGACAATGACTCCTCTTTAGACTTGGCTATTTCTCATCTTCATCATCATCCTTGAAGACCAATTGAAACTGAGCATAATCTCGGTTTCTCCCTGGTTACAACTTTTGTTAGCATATCTACAGGATTCTAGCTAGTGTGTATATTTTCCAGCTTCAACTATCCATCTTCCAATACTCACCGTATGAAATGGTACTTGAGATATATGTGTTTAGTCCTAGAATGATATGTTGAGTTCTTTGCAACATGAATGGCACTTTGGATATCACTATATAATGTGCCCATATCATGTTTCTTACCCAATTCATCCATAAACCTTTGTAACCAAATCATTTCTTTACTAGCCTTTGTAGCAACAACATACTCTACTTCTGTTGTTGAAAGTGCAACAACACTTTGGATTTTTGAAACCCAACTGGTAGCTGTTCCACCTACAGTAAATACATATCCTATAGTGCTCCTCCTGTTATCTTTGTCACCTTCCATGTCTGCATCAACATATCCCTGTAGAGAAATGTTTGAACCACCAAAAGCATAATGCTTGATTTGTGGTACCTCTCAAATATCTGAGAATCCATTTCACTACCATCCAATGTTCTTTTCCTGGATTATTCATGTACCTGCTTACAATTCCCACTTCATGTGAAATATCAGGCCTTGTGTAGACCATTGCATACATTAAGCTTCCAACTATTGATGCATATGGAACTTTAGACATATAATCCATTTCTTCTTGGGTCTTGGGGCACATCTCCTTACTAAGTTTGAAATGGCTAGCAAAAGGTGTACTAACTGGTTTTGCATTCTACATATTAAATATTTTCAACACCTTTTTTATGTACTCATTCTGAGACAATGTTATTTTGTGATTTTTCATGTCTCTAGTTATTCTCATACCAAGGATTTGTTTTGCAGCTCCCAAATCCTACATTACAAATGAATTTTCCAATTTTCTTTTGAGCACATTTATTTCCTGCATGTTAAAATCTGCAACAAGCATGTCATCTACATACAATAATAATATAATATAGCTTCCATCATTTTTATTTTTCAAATAAACACAATTATCAGAGTGACATCTAGTATAACCTTGTTCATACATAAACCTGTCAAATTTCAGATACCACTTCCTTGGAGCTTGTTTTAAGCCATACAAGCTCTTCTTTAACCTGCACACTAATTTTTCTTTCCCTTTGACCTCATATCCTTCTAGTTGCTCCATATAGATTTCTTCCTCCAAATCTCCATGGAGAAATGTTGTCTTTACAACTAACTATTCAAGATGTAAATATTCCATTGCTACAAGACTTAAAATAGTTCTGATTGAAGTCATCTTAACAATAGGAGAAAATATTTCATCAAAATAAATAACTTTCTTTTGTGCAAACCCCTTCACCACAAGTCTAGCTTTCTACCTCTGTTTTCCTCCATCTTCTTCCTTTAGCCTGTAAACCCATTTATTCTACAATGTAGTTTTACCTGCAGGCAACCTGACTAAGTCCCAAGTCTGGTTATGCATTAAGGAGTCCATCTCTTCTTCCATGGCTAGCTCCCACTTCTTCTTGCTTTCAACCTGCATTTCTTCTTCATAAAATTCAGGTTCACCAGAATCAGTCAAAAATAAATAATATAATGAAGGAGAGCATTGTTTAGGAGGTCTACTTATCCTGGTAGATCTTCTGACACCACTTTCAGGTGTTTTAGGTGTCTGCTGCTATTTTGGTGGTTGTTGTTGCTGTGGCTATTGATTATTATTATTTTTAGGCACCTTTACTTTTTCTGTGATCTCATCAAGAACTGTGTATTCTTTATTTTCTTTTTCATGTTTCTTTTCCTGCAATTGATTCTATACAAGACATTTTCATTGAATATTACATCTCTGCTCCTAATTATTTTGTGAATTTCATAATCATATAAGAGATAATCAAAATCATTAACTCCATATCCAATAAAGGTGCATTTCTTTGATTTTTCCTTAAGCTTTGTTATGTTTTCTTTATTAATATGGAAAAATGCCTCACAGCCAAAAGGCTTTAAAAAAGAGTAGTTTACCCTTTTACGTGTCCATGATTCCTCTGGAATACCACCATCCAAGGAACTTGAAGGCCCTCTGTTTATTAGATAAACAATAGTATCATTTGCCCAAAATTGTAAAGGCAATCCTACATGCAATCTCATGCACCTTGCATGCTCCATGATTGTTCTATTCATTCTTTTTGACACACCATTTTCTTGTGGTGTTCTTAGAACTGTCTTCTCTCTATGAATTCCATGCTCTGAATAGTACCTATCAAAATATTTGCTGCAATATTCACCTCCATTGTCTGATCTGAGACCCCCCCCTGGACCCCCCAGGCAGCGTTTAATCACGGGTGGCGTTGCCGCCCCATTAAGGTACAGGGGTCCAACGCTGTGATACAAAATAAAAAATATAATCAGGCTCCACACCTAACATGTACATTTTTACTACACTTATCTTCCTTATTTTTATTTATAATTATAACCAATTGTAATGTTCCTAAATTAGCTTCAGCTAATTAGAACATTAATTTTGCCTTATTTATTTTGTATTTCATGATTAATGAATAAATTGTAAAGGAGGACATGTAAAAATCCTAAAAACTAAAAATAAATCAATGCCCATGTGAAAAGAGACATATCTGGGCTATTTGAATAAACGCTTGCAGGTGTGAAGGGGGCTAGATTGTGCGGTTCTAGAAAGAACTTCTAAATGTGAAAAGGGCTAAACCAATGAAGTGGTTTAGGATTTTTCCAAGACTCAAATATTATAAAAGAAGGAGGAGAGAAACAAGGAAGGGTTATTGAAGATATTTCGAATTTGAGGTTGCTTGGGCAACTCGAGTTCTCTTGGTTGTATAGCCAAAGGGAAGAGGGTTTCCTGTTTAGGAACCCTCTCTCCTTCCATGGAGTAGCTCCTTGGAGGAGGTTGTGTTGCATTTCTCCACTATCTGGCATTTTGGCCAAGCTTCTTCTTGCATCTACAACACAATCCTGTTTAGGGCTGAATTGTTTATGTTACACCATTTTTTTGGTCATTTGACCTATTATTATTAGATGAACCCAAGTACACCATGTAAGACCAATTTTACCCCAAGTAAAATTGCTTTCACCATATAAAATAACTCATTTGGTCATATTTAACCCAAAACAAGGAAATTAATTAAATAAATCCTTATTTATTTAATTATTTCCTAAGAAAAAGTTATTTAAATCATTATTTAAATAATATTCTTAGTTAAATTTGACTAAATCATCCATAAATAATTAAATAAACCATTATTTATTTAATTATATTCCCATCATTCCCCTAAAATGATAAATAAATCATTTATTTATTTATTATTTATAAATAAAGGAATTGACTCAAGTCAAGAACCCTTTTCCCTCCAACAAATATAATAAAATATTCCTAAAGGGTGCTTCTAGAATTCGATTAATAATATTTTATTCATGCACCGAGTTCTAGACCGCCCCAATATTTTGTTATAAATAGGGGGGTTTTCCTCATTCATTAGTCACCTCCATTGCATTAGATCACTCTGGATCTACTCTTGGTCACCATTTTTCCATTTCTGTTTTATGAACTCCCATTGAGTTCCATGTTTGTTTTTCTACACCAATAAGAGAGAGAAATTCCAGATCTGAAACACTGAGGACTTCCAAGAACCCATCCCATGGAGGAGAACCGGAAAACACCTTTCTTGTTTTCCTCTCAGGTGCCCCATTCTTTAATATAATACAAATCATTCTTTTAAACATTTTGTTCTTACCTTGTCTATTGATGCATGGAGCCATACTATATTTTATCTGCTTAATGTATTTTTGTGCTTAGATCTGAATTTATGCAGCAGAATTAAAGATGTTTTGCAGCCATAATCGATGTTAGGGATATTTGTTATGCGTAGCTAAAGGGATATTTTACGACGAAAGATTCATACTAGCAATTGGCGACTCCACACGGGTTTTCTTTTGCGACCACTGTTGTTTTATCTATTCCTGCATATCCAGCTGTTTCAGACCCTAGGGTTTCTCTTCCAATTTTTGTTTTTCCTATTTTTATGGTGAATTTCACCCCTAAAACCATTTAAAAATTCAAATTTTTAACTTCCGTGTGTTTCTGGACTTATTGGGCAGGTGACAGACATCAGCCGCAACTAAGACGAATTTTTTTTTTCTGAAATCTGCCGCTGAGACAGCCGGATCTACAGGTCGCACCTATTCGCCCAAAAAGTGCGACCTGAGCCTCAGGACACACCTTTCTGCCCCAAACCTGTGACCTGGACTGAAAACAGGTCAGAACCTGCGACCTGTACCTTTTCTGCCAAATTTTTAGCACTTTTTCTGGGTTTGTCTGAAGCTTCTGTCAGGGTTTTCCAGCCTCTGTCTCTGCCTGTTTGGACCTGTTTCTGATATGCTTCACTCACCTAAGAGGGAATATTGTCCCTTAGGGCTCTAGTACCCTCCACTTTTTGTGGACAACTCTTTATTGTTTCAGAATTCTGAATTTCCAGAGTTTCAGCCCTCTTTTTCTCAGATCTGATACCTCCTTTTCAGATCCCTTTAGATCAGCTCTTCTCCCTCTCAAAACCACCTCATTTCATTTTGTTTGGGTTCATTTCTAAGGCCATTTCCTTGTCTCTCCGATATTTAGCTGATCTCCTCATTTTTAACACCAACCTTGCCTCTGCCTCTTTTTTGTTCTCTGCACCACTTTTCAGCAGATTCACCCTGTGGATCCCAGTCCCTCCAGACCTTAGATCTATTGACATCTTTTAGCGTGCTTTGCCTGGTTTTTTCCCTCTTATAGACTAGTTTTGAGAGACCCGCCTTTTTGGGTTAGATTGTTGCATTATTAGTTGTTAATTTTCTGTTCTTTCAGTCTTATTTACTGCAGATTTCTTTTCCATTACATAACACACTTTTTCTTTTACTCTCAAAATGTCTGGGTTTAAACAATCAAAATTAACGCACGCCACACACTGACCCTAAGTGAAGAAGCGCCTGGTTAACACCACCTGGCAAAGACTTTAAAATCAATTTGCACTGCACCTTTCTACCCTTGACCTCACTTGATTTTGTCCCTCCCTTCCCTTGTTGGTTTTCTTCTTCCCGTCATCATTGCACCCCCAAGGTGCCTCTCTCGGAGACTTCTTGGCCTTCATCCTCAATTTCCACTTGGTCAACTTCCTTCTTCCCGTCGTCATCGAGTAAGTCTTTCCCCAAGTCCGCACTTCGACTCTTCCTCTGATTGTTCGGGTTCTCCCCCTCCTGGTTCTCCCCCTTTCACTTTCACCATGTCTACTTCAGGGCCTACCACCAGCAGTAACCCCAACACTACTGCTGGGGATGTTTCCAGTGGAACCACCTCGGGACCTACCTCGACTGCCCCATTACTCCCTTATATGTCCGGCCTTGGTCTCCCTGACTTCAATCAGCTGATTAATGATCCTATCTGCCACGATGTTAGTTGGCCTGCTATGCCAACCAAGCTCCCCTCCAACATTCCCAAGTTCGAAGGCCTTGCTAGTGAGGATCCTTCCAACCATATCCAATCCTTTTATTTGTGGTGTTCCTCCAATTCCATTACCGATGACTCTATTCGTCTTCGATTATTCCAACGCACACTTACAGGTGAAGCTTCTAAATGGTATGTTGAATAGGCCACCTCCTTCCATAGCACTTTTGTGACCATTGCCCAACCCTTTTTATCTTATTTCCAGCTCCCTCTCCGATATGACACTGGTACCAAGCTTTTAACCTCCTTCCGTCAATCCTCCTCAACACGCCTTTCCGCTCATGTTCAGGAATGGAGGCACAGACGAAGCTTATGTCGCACTCCCCCCTTTGAAGATCGGGTTTACATGGACTGGTTCCTTCGCTCTCTCTTACCTCCCATTGGCAAAGATGTCGCATCCCATTTTCCCCAAACTGAAGAAGAAGCCCTCCAAATCTCCTTGATGTATGACCTTATCTACACCCAATCTGGTTATGTTTATACCGTCCTTCCTGACCTTCCCAAACCCGGTGGCCCTAATGCCTCGGGGGCATCTCATTCTGCCGACGGTATCTTTGGAGTGCTGTCACATACCTCTACCCAACCTCCTTCGAGCCATGGTTTTCCTCTAGGGGCTCGCCCCTCCGGCGTTTTTTCCCCTCCCGGCAGCATGTATTTAGGCTACGGCATGCCTCCTCCTTTTACCCACCCTCCTACTTACCTTACTACTGCCCACCCTACCCCTTATCCTTCTCCACAACCTAATGTCCCCGCTCCTCTAGAATTTGGAACTTCCCATCCATTGCCTTTTCCACCCCCAAAACCACACGTCCTACCCCCTCCAGGGCAAGTATTTTCACAACAGGGGGCACCTAACGTTCCTTCTTCTCAAAGAAGGAGATGAGGCAATCCACCCGCTGCTGGTAATCATGGACCCAATCCTTCCAATATCGACTCTACCATTGCCAACCAGCCTCAGGGCTCTCAGCCCAAGCCGGACAGGCCACTCTGCACCAATAAGCCATGTTTGTGTTGCGGTGTTTATGGTCACTACACTCACAATTGTCCCTTATTACCACAAATGCGGCAACTTTGGGATTCTCAGGCCACCGTACGGGGACAACACTCCTCCCCTACTGCCCCTCCCACCCCCGTTACTTCTCAACCTACTGTGTTTACGGATCCTTTCCCGCAACAAGGATTTGTGGCCACTCAACCAGCTCACACCCCGGTAACCACTCACCCTTCCCCTTCTGGTTCTTCCGATTACCAGATTCTCATGATGTCTTTTGACCCACCTCTCACTGTCGACCTCAACCTTCAAACTCGGTCCCGTCAGTATTCCCCACCTCCCGTCACATCTATCTCTGAGTCTCCATCGTCAGGTCCTATAGAGCCTCTATCGACACCCAATGGTCTCTTACAACTCCGTCCGCCCAAAGCCGCGGTTCATCCCAAGCGCTGCCTCTGTTCAGGCTGCTCATTCATACAGCATAGTAGATGATTTGGTCCAATCTACAGCTGCCATTTCAACACTGGAGCTCCTCCAGTCGTGTCCTTCTCAAAAGAAGGCTCTACTATCTGCCATGGGCGCTGTAGATCCTGCTGATGACCAATTGATTATTTTCGACGCCCATCAGTCAGAACATCCCCCTCTTCCTCCTTCAATTTCTTTCTAAATCCCAGTCAAGATCCAAAACGCCAATGTTGCTCAGTGTATTATTGATGAGGGGGCATCTACCTGCGTAATGTCCACTTCGGTTTGGAAACAACTCGGATCCCCTGAACTGGCCCCTTCCACCATCACCCTTCGTGCGTGGGATGGTCATGCCTCCCAACCCATTGGCCTATTCCGTAACTGTCCCATTACTCTTTCCGGCAAGACTGTTTGTGTCAACGTTGAAGTAATTGACGCCCCTCTTGACTGTAACATCCTTTTGGGGCATAGTTACACCTATGCCATGTCTGTCGTCCCATCCGTAGTCCACCGCAAGATGTTCTTCTCCCATAATGGAAAGATTGTCACCATTAACCAATTAACCTACCATGAACCAAAATCTCAGACCTCCCCTGAGTCCACCATCTCTACTGTCACCAATACACCAACTGTTGATTCTTTGACCAGTGTTTCCCCTAGAATTCACAAAGACTCCTCTTTGCTTGGAACCTTTCCTAGTCCTCCCCCTCCTCCCGTATCTAATCCTAACACGGCGAACGTCTGCATGATGCAATCCTCTTGGGCTGACCTTATAGAGCCCACTTTGGCTAGTCAGCAACCTCAACCCCAACCAACTCCTAACCCTTCACCCCCATTCGCCACCCTTATTCCTTCTGAATCTTCTTCTTCTACGCACGTTCCTCCTAGATCGATCCCTCCCAACATCAACCCCCTTGGCACCATTCCTCCTGGCCATTTCCATGCTGGTCAGATCCATTTCCTTGCTCCCCCTCCCGGAGCTTATTCGGTCCCTACCTTGGCCACCCTATCCCTCCCCAACTTGACCTTGGGTATACCCGTCTGGTATCTTGACCTTCCAGCCACTACTCCGCCCGGTCAACCTAAACCATATATCACTTTGACCCCGGTTCAACCAAGCCCCACAACTTGTCTTGCTACGAGGGTACCTCAGTCACCTCAACAAGCACCGCCTCCTGTTGCAACCACTTCAAGTAAACATGGAAAAACTCCCAGGGGGGCATCAAAAGACCAACCTACCCCAACGAACCCTGTCCCTTCTCGGCCTCCCAAGCATCCCATCCAGTGTGCTCTCTGTGATGTTGTTGGTCATGCCACTCATACCTGTCCTGAACTTCCACCTCTCAAGACCATGGTTAATGAAATGTTTCCAGACTCAGCCATCCCAGAAGTCCACGTCACTATACTAGATTCTACCCCGAAACTTAAGAACTTGCACACCAATCACCCTTGTTCTTTGTGAAATTTCTATGAACACTATACCCATCTTTACCCCCGCCTTGACGAGTATCGTACTTCTTTAGCCGCATACTGCCAATTTGAAGCCGCACTCACCTGTAATCCTTCTTCCCTAACACCAGACCACCTGTCTACTCCGATTACCATTTCTCCTCCTGATATTGAAATGACCGAAACTTCAGCCACCATTTCCTACCTCTCCTCATCATTGCGGTTCTCTGCTACCCATCCCTTAGTACCTTCCCCTGACATTTCACTTGATCATTCCACTGCTCACTTTGTCACATCACATGACATCATACCTGTGAGCCCTTCCCATCACCACCAAGAGTCTCATCCCTCTACCTCATCAATTCAACCTCTTCCATCCTCTCTTCCCATCTTTCAGTCTGATGGAGACATCATGGAAGCCCTGCCCAACCTTGCTTTTCCATGTGATGATATACACCATCGTACATATTTCCTCCCTCATCTATCTCATGACCAATATGCCCCCGAATCCACAGACTGAATTCCTGATAAATTTGATCGGTTCAAAAACCCCATTCCTCCCCTTGATGCTAATATATCAGAACCCGCTGCCCCCCTCCTATACCTCTCATCATCCTCAGAGTACACTCCCTCTGAATCCACTCTGTTTGTTTTTCTTGATTACCCTTCAGCAACATTCTTGGACCCTACATGCTTTGACCATATTTTTACTTGTTCCTCTGTCATCCCCCGTGACGATCCATATGTGCGCCTTTCTTCCCATGCTAATGATCTAGGTATCTTTGCGACTTCATGTGGTTTCCCTGATCTTTTCCCTCCCACCCATCACCACGATGATCCCATCCGTATCTATGATATTCTATCCAGCCTACGCTCCAGCCCCCATACATCACTCTCTAGTTGGTCTACAAGTCATAGTCACCCTATCCAGACTACTAGCTCCCGTAGTTGTCATTTTCTGTCTACCCTTCCCTCATGCTGCCATTGTTGTTTTTACTCCTCCCATATCTTGTCTTGTGACACTATTGTGTAGGATCTTCTGTCCACGAATTATATTAGCTATGCCGATGGGGCAAGTCGCTATGACCAGAATCTAGCCTCGCAAGCTTGGGCCATTTTTACCCCTTGTGACGATGCGGCTGCGACCCCCTCTTCTCGTGATCATGAGTTAGGTAGCTTCGCCACGTCAGGCGGTCGTTCTTCCACCAGTATCCCCATATCCTATCATGATGATGACCTTATGGAATAAATCACCACCCCTGACTTTATCTATTCCCCCTTACATCAAACCCATGCGTTCACACCACATACACCTTATGGCCATTACATTGATACCCAATGTTTGAGTAAGGGGGCACCCATATTTGAGAGACCAAGAGAAACACTTCTCTACCACTCTCCTAGTATATCTGGTCATGCCGAATTTAGTACCATTGTTCTTCCATATTTCGAAGAACCTCTAAAGTCCCATATCACTTCAGATCACTCTCGGGATGATACCCCTTATCGTTCCTTCATCTTACATCAGCAACCCAGTCTTTTCGACCTTGTTGTTGACCAACCTATAGGTTTTCCAAGAGAGCATCAGTTCATTATCTCCAAATCCTCTATTTGAGATATTGGCACCAAGTATGCCAACAAAGAAACTTAAAGTCCATTTGCTTCATACATGCAGTGCTTAAAGAGATTGGTAATCCTCCATTTCCTTTCTCAAACTGCATCACCATACAAAAAACAAATGGCGCACCATCTCCTTAAAAAAAATTTACATTCTCCTTTTTTCTACATCCATTTTGGCATGACCACAACATGCTTACAGGCACCTATGCCCCTCAACCATAAAAATCCCAGATCTCAGCCAAAAAATAGCACTGAAACCCCCTTTCTTTTCCAGGTCACTTCTTGAGACAGGTCGCAGTTTTCTGCCCAGTACCTGATACCCAGGCCACAGAACAGACCCCAAAAAGTGTGACCTGGCCTGTTCATGAGCTCTGGGTACCTTTTAGTTTTTAGTACCTTGATCTTTCACCAGGACACATTTTTTTCCATGAAGAGTCTGTTCACCTCTCCTACAAATCGAATTTCTTCACTTACAATACTTGTACTTGAGGCACCACTTTGCCTCCTTACTCATCTTTGTTTGTGATTGATTTTCGTCATGAGCTACCCTATTGTACTCATGCTTTTATGGTCCCCCATTAGACCTTTCCTCTGAGGCAGCACCATCGAGTCGCTTTTGTTTAGAGCATTTGAGTTGAGTCATCATCGCATTCATGGAGTCTATCCTGAGTCCCTTTGTACCCCAATATAGTCCTCCATCCTTTCTTACTTGATCTCTCTCTCGTGTTGCACATTATGGCCTTCAGTACCCTTGTCCCCTATCCCTCATGATATTGTGTCAGTCGTTGCCAAGCCATTCATGCCCTCTATGCTCTAACAAGGGACGTCATCCAACCACTCCTCCTTATCCCTCATTTCATTATCATCATCAGTATCTTTCTATTCGTCACTCTACTATTTTCTCCCATGCCTTCGTTGCCTCACCTATGGTGGACCTACTTCTGTCGACATCACCTCATTTACTCCAGACGCTAGGTCTTGGGGGCAGTGTACCTTGGTTTGTGCTTCTTTCAACATGATCGTGATATATACGCTTGATGGTCCAATGACGTAGCAGCAGCTATTGGTGATTCTCGGGCATGTGTGAGATGTCTCAACCCTCATGAGGGGGTGGCCCTGCAGGTAGCCCCCCACATGCCCAAATGACTTCATTTTAGCCCTTGATGCAGCTCCTCTCATAGGATGATATCAGCCTCAGCCACTTGCAACACCTCTTCGATTTGCACGTATCAGTCTGATTTTGCAAGCACTTCCCCGCGTGTGGGGGGCATTTGGGAATATTTACATCTCATGCACTACCATATTATCATATAAGTCCTGACGATTATTCCAGGCATCACCTGTATGTGGGATTCATCATGTTATTTATCTGGCTCATGTTTAGGCTAGCACATGCTTCGTTATTGCATTCCGTGGTTTTCTGGGCGCCTTATTCTTTGCACTTATTGCATTCCGTGGTTTTCTGGGTGCCTTATTCTTTGTACTTTGTCTCGGCGGGCATTGGTATGCCTCCCCCGCCGCCTTTAGCACAGGTACCACTTCATACACTCGAGACTTGTTGCACCTGTAAGTCTCATCTCCTCAGGGTCTAGTCCTTTAGCACATCAGACAACATTACACTTCTCTCTCTCACTTCCCTTTTGATATCTAGTGATTGAGTTCTTACAACGTACTTCGGTCATACGATTTGCTCCTAACACTCGTACGTTGGGGGGCAATCTGTTACACCATTTTTTTGGTCATCTAACCTATTATTATTAGATGAACCCAATTACACCATGTAAGACCAATTTTACCCTAAGTAAAATTGCTTTCACCATATAAAATAACTTATTTGGTCATATTTAACCCAAAACAAAGAAATTAATTAAATAAATCATTATTTATTTAATTATTTCCTAAGAACAAGTTATTTAAATCATTATTTAAATAATATTCTTATTTAAATTTGACTAAATCATCCATAAATAATTAAATAAACCATTATTTATTTAATTATATTCCCATCATTCCCCTAAAATGATAAATAAATCATTTATTTATTTATTATTTATAAATAAAAGAATTGACCCAAGTCAAGAATCCTTTTCCCTCCAACAAATATAATAAAATATTCCTAAAAGGTGCTTCTAGAATTCGATTAATAATATTTTATTCATGCACCGAGTTCTAGACCGCCCCAATATTTTGTTATAAATAGGAGGGTTTTCCCCATTCATTAGTCACCTCCATTACATTAGATCACTTTGGATCTACTCTTGGTCACCATTTTTCCATTTCTGTTTTATGAACTCCCATTGAGTTCCATGTTTGTTTTTCTACACCAATAAGAAAGAGAAATTCCAGATCTGAAACACTGAGGACTTCCAAGAACCCATCCCACTGAGGAGAACCGGAAAACACCTTTCTTGCTTTCCTCTCACATGCCCCATTCTTTAATATACTACAAATAATTCTTTTAAACATTTTGTTCTTGCCTTTTCTATTGATGCATGGAGCCATACTATATTTTATCTTCTTAATGTCTTTTTGTGCTTAGATCTGAATTTATGCAGCAGACTTAAAGATGTTTTGCAGCCATAATCGATGTTAGGGATATTTTTTATGCATAGCTAAAGGGATATTTTACGACGAAAGATTCATACTAATAGTTTATGTGAGCTGCAGCAAGTGGATATTAGATCTCTTCAGATCTAGGGAGTTCTAGCACCCCTTGTCACTGGGAAACTCATCTATCCCATTGATAACTTGGTTTTAGACTCATTGGGCTTTAGATATACATCTTGGAAATAGGAAAAACCCATTCCAGAAGAGGAAGCGCAGTATTTTCCCCTGAATTGCGTTATTTTCAGATCTACAGTTGCTGGGTGTTTTGTCGGTCCTTTGGAGGAGAGATCTCCGGTGTTAGGATTCTTCCTCTCACTGTGGTGATCCATGGATTGGCCATCCAATCCATGTTAGTTTCAGATTTTATCTGCGGTAACATGTTATTATTCAGAAATTTCTGAATCATTCTGCAAATATGCAATTTTAGATCTCATATCTACTTCTGGCATTTCATGTTTTGCACAAAACCCCAAGGGGAATGTATAGATCAGCATTTATTGTACTTGTTTATGTATTATATCTATAGTTTTATGTAATGATATGCTTCAATTCTGAAGATTAATGAAACACTACTTCAACCCCAGAAAATAACGTTGTCATGGTCATGCAGTCTTCTCTTATGTGTTGCAGCATCTTATTGCAGGGTTTTTCCTTATGAAAATTATTTTTTTTCTTAGTATAATCCATATGATTCCTATTATGAACTTGCATACTTATATTCATGCATAAAATCACTAAACCCTTCAGAAGATCACGCTGCTGAAGCTTCAGTCCAATCTGCATACTTGAGGTCATGGGGAATCGAGGTTTTTCTTGACTAGTCGAGAAGGAGGAACTGTTTAACATAGAAAAACACATTTTTTTGAAATCAAATTTTTCATGGAGGTTCTATATAACCCTAGTTAACATATCCCATAGCCGTTTCCCTTATTATTACACATATTTCCTATTACATCCATTTTAGTTCATAAATCCTCATTTTTCCCCACTATTGGATGAAGGGATTGAACATATTTCTTGTTGCTGTAGTTCCAAATCTGTATTTATGTCTGTTACATTGGTTTCAAAGCTTATTCTTCAAGTTAGGACCTTTATACAGTTTTCAGATTGCTGTAGTCCCTTATTTTGGCAATTTTCAAAGCAACTAGGTGTGGGAGATCTGTTTAACCCACCGAGAGTGATTTTTTTGAAGCCTCCTCTTGGATTTCGGTCTTAGATACTTTGATATAAGGAATCCAAGGGATTTTCTGAGCTTCTGTAGCATACATTCTTGAAAAATGCATTTTTCAGGCATGTATTGCTGAGAAATCCCTCTTGGGGATATTACCCTTCGACAAAGTTCTATAGACAGAGTCTGTACAGGGTTAGCTAGCCTCTGTATCTCACCCTCTTTTCAGAGGTGACATATGCAGTAAATTTCCCTACATTAAATCTCTGGAATATATCCAGTTGTTGATTGGTAATGTTTTCGAAAAAGGATTCTCATTTGCCGGATTCATGAGCAGTTTCTTAAAAGGAACATTACAGTGGTATCAGAGCATGATCTCTGGCTTAGATTGTGATATCAAGCTATCAAAAGAAGCAAGAAGAAAACTAGAGAGCAGAAATCTGAAGGAGATGAGTTTACTCTTATCAATCTTCAGATCCAGTGAAGATATTGTACAACAAGAAGAATGCAGAAGCAGTGAAACTTCCGGGAAGTTTCAAGAACAAGAATATCTTCCGATCAGATCTACAAGATCTATACATGAGGAACATTCTGAATCCTCATCTCATGGATATGTGCACTCATCCATATCACCAAAGCTTCAATGTTCTATCAGGGACTTCTTCATGAAGAGGAAGGAAGAAGGGGTAAGTTTGTTGGATGCATTGCCAAGGGCAAGATCTCCTTTGGGTGAAGGATCCTCTTCTCAAGAGGAAAGCATGAAATTTTCTCCTTAAAGAGATGACCAAGATCTAAGGTCTCTTGTTGATGTTTAAACAGTTTCAGTTATTGAAGAGGGCGAGAAGGTAGGAGGTACTAACGTAGTCACAACAAAGGCACCTCAAATATCTCATGAAGGGGAGAATGGGGCACTTGCTCCAAGGAGGGAAACTCTTGCACTCTTGCAAGGAGTTCCAAAAGGTCTCACACATCAAGATCTTGGCACAATGCTGGGCAGCATGTATTGTCATTTCCAAGTGGTGAGATCTTCAAGGTAGAAGGAGGAAGAGGGGAGGAAGAGCATCTCCAGAAGAAGAGCATATACCCTTCTCTGTTCCAAGCTGGGTTGGAAGAACAAAGAAGGCAAGAGAACCCATGCAGCAATGGTAGGGGAAAATATGTCCACCTACATCCACATTATTCTCCATGCCTTGATGCCTCTTTGCAAGGAGGCATTCCACCAAGAAGACCTCCTGATTAGAGGAAAACCAAAAGTGTTCTCTCAACTATGGGAAACAATTGCATACTTGTCTAATGAAGGAGCCTTGGGAGAAGCAAGCACAGTGCAGAGGATCTTCCATGAATCCAGAAAAGAGGTAAGCAATTTTCTAAATAGAACATTGCTATCTTCCATTCATTCATCTATGTTGAGAAGTGAAGGATCAGAAATCTATGATGGTATGGATATGAGGATACATGGAAAAACCATATCTTTGGGGCAGCCCATGGTCTTCTCTCTTACAAAAGAGATTTCTGAATATCGCAAGAGGGTCTTAATACTCTAGCATGCATGGGCCAAATGGAGGAAGTATTGGAAGGTAAGAACTCTCCAAAGGGAATTTGACTTCCACATGCTTCAATCTTGTCTTAAGCAAGATCAACTGCAAGGGAAGCAGAAAAGGAAGGTTTATGGGGCTCTAACATGTGAACTTGGCATCGAGTATGTCAAAGAGGAGGTGCACACTCATATGGAGGAGTGCATGGGCCATTTTTTAGATGAGGAGGAACATAGCTCTTGGGAAGAATTATCATCTACACCTCCTTATTCATTGAAGTGCGAGAGGAGGCTCACCCATGAGCAGCCTTGCTGATTTTAAACAAGTATATAATGCATATTATATTGCTGGATCTCATGATGTATACTTGTATTTTTCTGACACTCATTTGCAGGGCTTTTCTCCAAGAGGGAGAACTATTTATGATGGGCTTCATGGACCACTTGAGGCCAGCTATGATAATGATGATCATCCTTTGGAAGACCTTGGAGGGGAGATGCTCTTTCCATGGTGTGATTATTTTACACCAACTTCTATGCACCTTCTCCAAGCATGCAAGAAGGATGAGGCAACAAGAAAGTGTTGGGGAGGACACTTGACCCTTTATATTCCATGGAATTTGAAGGTAAGATTGCGCTGGTTGCACATGAGGAGGCATCTTCCTTCTCCTTTATCATATATGGCAGCTAGCATGATCCTAATCATGATTCCACATGCTGAAGATGTTCTTATTCTTGGGAGCATGGTTGGAGGAGAGACACATTTGTGGAATGTGCCCTTGGGGAAATGAGTTTCCCACATTATTTTCACTACATGTTCTAGGGGCAGCATGGGAGACCATATGGCCACTATAGCACATTACTTGTCTCTTTATGATGTGGACCATATGATTGAATGTAGGAGCATGCCTCTCATGGGCATTTGGGAGGAGCTTCACTATGAGTTACCATGCTAGAAGGTAATTCATTTCATTTGGATAATAGCATGGAGGTGGAAGACCTTCATTGATGGTGAAATTCCCCATTATGACCATCACTTATATCTTGATGAGGCCATGGATCAGCAAGAAGGTTTCCATATAGACCTTCCTTTACTTTATGATGAGAGCTATTTGGTTTATCTATGAAAGGCCACTTTGTACACTTGGGAGGAACCATTGGGAGATGGAATTATTGTAGAAAATTTGAAGCAATGGTGGAGACTGTTGAAGGGGGAGGCCACAAGAAGAAGGGGGGAGATTTTGCAGCACCCTTGCAATTTTTTGACGACAAGCTACATTTGGGAGGGGGAGACTGTAATGTTCGTAAATTAGCTTCAGCTAATTGGAACATTAATTTTTCCTTATTTATTTTGTATTTCACGATTAATGAATAAATTGTGAAGGAGGACATGTAAAACTCCTAAAAACTAAAAATAAATCAATGCCCATGTGAAAAGAGACATATCTGGGATATTTGAATATACTCCTACAGGTGTGAAGGGGGCTAGATCACAAGAGGACATCTTAGACTGCGCAGTTCTAGAAAGAACTTCTAAATGTGAAAGGGGATAAACCAATGAAGTGGTTTAGGGTTTTGCAAAGACTCCAATATTATAAAAGAAGGAGGAGAGAAACAAGGAAGGGTTGTTGAAGATATTTCAAATTTGATGTTTCTTGGGCAACTCGAGTTCTCTTGGCTGTTTAGCCAAAGGGAAGAGGGTTTCATGTTTAGGAACCCTCTCTCCTTCCATGGAGTAGCTCCTTGGAGGAGGTTGTGTTGCATTTCTCCACTATCCGGCATTTTGGCCAAGATTCTTCTTGCATCTACAACAAAATCCTATTTAGGGCTGAAATGTTTATGTGAGCTGCAGCAAGTGGAGATTAGATCTCTTCAGATCTAGGGAGTTCTAGCACCCCTTGTCATTGGGAAACTAATCTATCCCATTGATAAGTTGGTTTTAGACTCATTGGGCTTCAGATCTACATCTTGGCAACATGCCAAACCCATTCCAGAAGAGGAAGCACAGTATTTTCCCCTAAACTGCGTTATTTGCAGATCTACAGTTGTTGGGTGTTTTGTCGGTCCTTTGGAGGAGAGATCTCCGGTGTTAGGATTCTTCCTCTCACTGTGGTGATCGATGGATTGGCCATCCAATCCATGTTAGTTTCAGATATGATCTGTGGTAACATGTTATTATTCATAAATTTCTGAATCATTCTGCAGATTTGCAATTTTAGATCTCAGATCTACTTCCTGCATTTCATGTTTTGCACAAAACCCCAAGGGGAATGTATAGATCAACATTTC
The DNA here is from genome assembly GCA_034641835.2 of Pinus albicaulis. Taxonomy (NCBI): domain Eukaryota; kingdom Viridiplantae; phylum Streptophyta; class Pinopsida; order Pinales; family Pinaceae; genus Pinus; species Pinus albicaulis. The sequence continues at coordinate 735,814,291 of CM076574.1, forward strand.
TTGTACTTATTTTTGTATTAGATATATATTTTTATGTACTGATATGCTTCAGATATGAATATTAATGAAACACTACTTCAGCCCAAGAAAATAATGTTGTCATGGTCATGCAGTCTTTTCTTATGTGTTGCAGCATCTTATTGCGGGGTTTTTCCTTATGAAAATGCTTGTTTTTCTTAGTATAATCCATATTATTCCTATTATAAACTTTCATAATAATATTCATGCATAAAATCACTAAAAAATTTAGAAAATCACCCTGCTGAAGCTTCAGTCCAATCTGCATACTTGAGGTCATGGGGAATCGGGGTTTTTCTTGACTAGTCGGGAAGGAGGAACCGTTTAACATAGAAAAATGCATTTTTTTGAGCTGATATTTTGCATGGAGGTTCCATATAACCCTATTTAACATATCCCAAAGCATTTTCCCTTATTCCTATGCATATTTCCTATTACATCCATTTTAGTGCATAAATCCTCATTTTTCCCCACTATTGGATGAATGGATTGAACATATTTCTTGCTGCTGTAGTTCCAGATCTGTATTTATGTCTTTTAAATTGGTTTCAAATATTATTATTCAAGTTAGGACCGTTATACAGTTTTCAGATTGTTGCAGTCCCTTATTTTGGCAATTTTCAAAGCAACTAGGTGTGGGAGATTTGTTTAACCCACCTAGAGCGATTTTTTTTTAAGCCTCCTCTTGGATTTCAGTCTTAGATACTCTGATATAAGGAATGTAAGGGCTTTTATGAGCTTATGTATCATAAATTCCTGAAAAATGCATTTTTCAGGCATGTATTGCTGAGAAATCCCTCTTGGGGATATTACCCTTCGACAAAGTTCTATAGACAGAGTCTTTACAAGGCTAGATAGCCTCTAGATCTCACCCTCTTTTCAGAGGTGACATATGTAGTAAATTCCCCTACATTAAATCTCTGGAATATATCCAGTTGTTGATTGGTAATGTTTTCGAAAAAGGATTCTCATTTGCAGGATTCATGAGCAGTTTCTAAAAAGGAACATTACACCAATGGGAGTCTCTTTTTCCCATTTTTCCTACCTTTTTACCCTAACTTGTGTTGTTTCACCTTGCTTTCGTTACTTTGCCAATTCACCAATTATTATGATATATTATACCCTTTTATGACTAATTGATGGTGAATGTTTGGAAAAGGTCGATGGTCTTTGTGTTGTCCTTTCAGATGTCATTTGTAGCACCAAATATCTTAGACATGGAATTCACAGGAGCAGATCAGATAGTGTTGTTACAAGAAATCAATGTTGTTACAGACCTGCCAACAAATGTTGTTACACTCTGCTATTACAGACTCGTTGGAAAACTGCCGATACAGTTGTACCATTAACTGCTCTTGTCTAAATTGATGTTGATTTGTCCTCTGGAGGTTGCACTATAGCTGATTTTTTGTGATGATAGTTGTAGGAGTTGTTAACATTGTATTTTTGGGATAACAACCCAAGGGAAGTTCTATTGTAATATTTTTAATTCCTAATCAAAACTTTATTAGGGAGTGGTTATAACTGTATGAGTTCTATTTCAATCAGCATGAGAATCATAATATTCTCATGACTGATCTATTCATGGATTTTCTGATGTAACCACTATATACCTCTTAGCACTAGAGGTCGAGATGTTAGCGGAGAAAAATGTTGTTTTGGCTCTGTAATTGTGCTTATATTAATACATATGATCTTGTTATTGCTGTTACATGTGTGATTCTATTTAGTTTCAGTTAAATTTCCTTCTCTAACTTCACCCTGCTAGGGAGGAAGGGCCCTCCTTCTTAGCAGGGATTGTAGCGATTAAATTAGATGTGTGTACGTAATTGTATTTCATTTTATGTATCATTAGAGTGTTTTTGCTGCTGTTCAGCTGAGAATATATCTACTTCAATTTCTATACTTTATATGATGTTACACATGTGATAATAGAGACACCAACTGGGTACTTATTATGTGGCAAGCTAGATAGATCAATTGAAGTGTGATTTCAATCTTGTGGATTCTTTTATTTCTGCATGAGTGATTTATTTCCAGCATTTTACTTCAGCAACGATGTCTTTTCTTTGAGATTACTTCTGGTTGGTGTATCGGCACAAACAGTGCAACTATCATTGGAATAAACAGACGTCCCTGGATTGATAATTACATGTGTCATGTTCAGTCATTTACTAAGTGATTTATATAGTCCAACAGTAGTCAGGGTTGTAACTAGGACCGGTTGGCCCACGTGAGTCAGCCTCACATGATCCACGCTCGTTTGACTCTACCTCGCTTGATCCACACTCGCTTGAAGGGTGTCTTCTTTGATCTCGACAGCCTATAGCTCGGATTGCAAGAATTCTACTGCGGCCTTGTGATGTTATTCCCAAGCAGTTCAGCGATCTAGAGACGCAATGGTGACAACATCGGCAATCTGCTCAAGGTCATCCTCTATCAAAGCAACCTTTGTGTCAGCGCTGGGGTCAATAGTATTATGTTTCTTCCTAGACCCCTTAGGGGGTTCGCAGGTACACATTAGACCATGCGGGAATGACGTGTCTACGCCATCAAGACCATTAAGGTTATGATCCATCGAGGATTCTGGTTCTGCCTACATGGTAGTGCTTTTGGGGGTCGCCTGCTACGTTGAGGCAGGTTTCACCGAATCTGTCATTGGGGTGGGAAAAGATGTAGATTTTGATGTTGTGTTGTAGCCAGATGTGCCTGCTGCATCTAAGCTAGTCGGCTGGGCTGCGATCTTCCACTCTGGTGGCCAAGTGGAAATTACCAGTTTGATCTCGGCTTCGTTGGTCATATATGGAAGGTTATACCAGGCGGGATCTTTATGGGCCCGAATCCACACAGTATGCATGGTCACTTGGAAGATTGCAATATGCTTGTATTTTTTGTAGACCTTCTGGGACAAGCGCGGCTGTGAATGAATGGTCGCATAGTAGTAGAAAGCTTTTCCCTGATCCTGAGCCTTGCACACATTGTCAATAAATTCGTCAACCAGGTACTACAACCAATTGAAACAAACTCCCTTTTTTCATCTTCCAACGAGTTGAATTACATGGGTGGGGGCAGTCATCACCTATAATTTGTGCATCAATTTGTAGGCAAGAAGTAGGCTACCCATGCGCGTTCCTAGATCACTAATTGTATCAATATGAAAGCCCTTGTTGCGTGTGACATGGTACCTTTCCTGAACATCTTTAGCAATATGGTGCCCGGACTTCTTGCAAGTGCCATCCCTAAGATTAGGTGCTTGCCTAGGAAGGCTGGTTATCCAATGAATTAAAGCAACATCAATTGGTATGGGGCCTTGGAGTGATAAGCACCCATCATGAATGAGCACCAAAAGCTGGAGAACAACCAAGCTGGTGATGTTGTAGCGGCCAAAGTGGGGGAGGCACAGCAAGTTTAAGATGCCCGATCTGGCTAATCCTTTGACCCATGGAATGAGATCCACCTTTATTACATCGTCTTCGAGTACACATTCCAAGTATAGCTCCAGAGCTAATGAAGGGGAGGCTTCCTAGTTTCCCAGGTCATGGTCATCGAATTTTATATGGCGGAGGGTGCCAAACATTTCTCCCTATTGGGGCACTTCTTCTAGGACCAGAGACATATCTAGGTAGGCATGGACGAAATCAATATTGGAGGTGTGGGTTTCTTTCCTACATGGCCTAACATAAGGTGGTAGCCAAGTCAAAAAAGTCGCTTGCAGGCCTTCTGTTGTGAGCACCATTGGGTGCTTGGGTGCAGCAGGCGATCGTCCCTTAGACGCTTTCTGAGGGGAACGCACAATTAGAGGAGACGTACGAGGCTTCCCACCAGCCCACTTCGCCTATTTTACCTTCTCTTTCCCCTTCTGCTTTTCCGGGGTAGAGACGACCTCCTCTGTTTCAGGAGTTACTTCAAGGACCTCATCAGATCCTATTTCCCCAGAATTTGTGGCAGGCAAGGCTCGTTAGGAATTGTAGCGGTCGTTCTCGCTCGGAATATGAACTCGATTTTGCTACTCTCAAACGGAGTGTCTTACTCAGTCATGGAGATGGAAATTAGACAAACGAGATGATATTTATCAAGGAAGCTGAGGCGCGATAGCATTGGACAACAATTCAATCACTTGGGGCCAATCGTCCACATCTTATAGCCCATGAAGGTGAAAAATTGCCTGTTTAGCCTTAATTGCATTTCATCATTACGAAAATGGTAAAAAATCTTTGTAAATTGCCACATTAATTTCCAATTACCTGCTTCATCGAATAGTAAGCATGGTTTTCCATAATCATGATCTGTTTCAATGGTTAGTTTTTTCCACTGCGCACAACACATGCGCCTGTATCACACCCACTCACACTTCAAGTCTCGCATATTATCCCTGCGTGTCCATCGCTCTTGTCCTCATTTTCATGGCCAAGCATGCACACCATCCATTATACAGCTACTTTGGCCATATATTCATTTGATCGACACCAAGGAGTCCCTATAGGGTTTCAAACGACTCCCATTAACATATCTTGGCAGAGAATTTCCATGTAATGTAGCCAATCTAACCGCACCACCATTGGTAATTTCGTTCACTACATACAGACCTAGCCAATGTTGACAGACCTTCCCCAAGTGTCGCAAAAACTGGCTATCATAAAGTAGTACCAATTCATCCTCCATAAAAGCCTTCTACCGAATATGTCGATCATGCCAAGATTTTTCTCGTGCCTTCTAAACATGCTGGTGGAATTGAGCAATGAACTGGTCTTCTTTCAGGGCCACCAGCTATGCCAAGAATTCCTCCATGATATCTGTATCCGCCATATTTGTGAAAGTCGAGATGCGCAGGATGGGAATGATGTATTCCATAGGCATGATGGCCTCCTTTCCGTATACCATTCTGAAGGATGTTTTTCCCGTGAGCTTCTTACATGCAGTCCTATAGGCCCAGAGTACAGAGGGGATGTGCACATCCCAGTTGCTTCGTTGCACGTTATAGACCTTGGTGAGTGCATGTTCCAAAATTTTGTTAAAGGCTTCTATAGTCCCATTCGCATGCGAATGATATGAGGTACTCTTTGCATGCTAAATCTGGAACTCCTCAGTCAGAGTCTTAATAGTTTCATTAACAAAATGCATACCTTTGTCACTCATCAGGATCTTCGGACACATAAACCTGGTCAGAATATTTTCAAAAATGAAGTGCGTAGTAGTATCTGCAGTACAATCCTTGACAGATTTTTCTTTCGCCCACTTGATAACATAATCTGTGGCAGTAATAATGTACTAAGGACTGGTCTTCTTTCTCGGGGGATTAATGGGGCCAAAAAAATTGATGGCCAATTTTTCGAATACTTGCAGGGCCATCTGTGGTTGCAGGGGCATCTCATCATCATGAGGGCTTCCTGGATCGTTTGCATGTGTCGCAGTCCCAGTAGTACGCATGAGCATCAACGTGTTGTGTGGGCCACCATAGCCCAACCCTTAATACCTTCTACATAATATCTTTACCTACGTAATGTCCTCCCGCAATTCATCCACAGGATTTAGCTAAGATAGCCTGTCTCTCGTGTTCAAGTGTGTACCTTCGCATCACCTCATACGCTCCCAACTTGTAAAGTTGTCCTAAAATTATAGTAAACTTAGCTGCACGGGCAACCAGTTCCCTTTTCTGTGGTATTGAATAACCATCGAGGGCCTTGCCTATGGTCAAGAAGTGGATAATATCGACAAAGTACTCATCAATTATCTTGATAGAAAATAGTTGCGTGTCAGGCAACCTGTCATCTAAGTTAGTTGGCTCTTCCCCATTTTTGATCCTAGACAAGTGATCTAGTCCAACGTTCAACCTACCTGGTTTCTGTAATATTCCCAATTATTCATGAGGTAATTGGAATATTCATTTTTGTTTTATTTCCTTGTTTAAAGAATAAAAGTGTAAAGGAAGCACACACTACTCCTAAATCATGAATAAATCAATGCCAAATGTGAAAAGGGTGAATCTTGGCTACTAAATCAAGCACCCTTAGGTGTGAAAAGGGGCTGGAAATTTTGACTGGGTCAACCTTGACCAAATCTACAACATTGTCTTGGAGGAGAGGCCATCAGTGAGGCACAATGCAGTTTTAGGTGGAGATGCCTTGTGTGAAAGGAGTGATATCATTGGAAGTGGTTTAGGGTTTGCAAGATATTAACTTATAAAAGGAAGAGGATGGCAGCATTAGAAGTTTGTTGAATAACATTGGATTTTGATATATTGTCTATTTAGACATATAGCTTTCTTTGGCTGTTTAGCCTAGATTGAAAATGATGTTTAGCATTGGGTGTTCCTGATCGGAAATCCCACCTCTTCCCATTGAGTAGCTCTTGGGAGAGTCTTGTATTTCATAGTCCACTATCTGGCTGAAGGCCAAGCTTCTTCTTCCAACTATAATGCAGATCCTATTGAGGGCTTGTTTGTCTTTGAAAGCTGCAGCAAGTGGAGGCTAGATCTACTCAGATCTAGACCATTTTAGTGCTCCTTTTCAGTGGGGAAGGATTCTAAACCATTGGGAGGAGAGTATTGAACATCTTGAGCTCAATTTTATGATCTTGGCATGTTTCCAACCATGTTCTAAACCATACAACACATTTTTTCTTCCATATATGCGTTATTCCTATAGGTGTTGTTGCAGGGTGGTTTGGCACACCATTTAGAGAGCTGGTTTTCAAGTGTTGGGGACCTGCCCTTCACTTTGGAGATCCATTGGAGGAGATCTACTTCTTGTCATATCAGTTCTGATCTGGAAACTTCTGAACATTTTTGAATATCTGATTATTTTTGTAGATCTGCAGACTTAGATCTTAGATCTACTACTTGTACATGGTGTTTTGCTAAAAACCCCAAAGGGGATTGACAGAAGAGCCTCTATAGTGTATGGATTTGTTATAGATCTGAATTTTCATGCAATTATATGATCTAGACCTAAAGTATAATATTTAGTTGTTTCAACCCAATAAAATAAAGTTGTAAAGGCATTTCCAGTCTATATACATGGTTGCAACACCTCTTTTTGAGGATTTTCTTCTATTGGTGACTTGTATTTCCAGTTATGCATCTTATGGGCCTCATTGTACATCTATTTTTCTGTTGTAAATACATTGAAAAGGTCTCCTTATTGGCCTCCTGATGTATCTTAGATGAACTACGTTATTTTCCTGCATATCTGTCTTGTATTGCTGCATTCCCCATTTGGGAATATTACAGTGGTATCAGAGCATCATCTTGGCACAACCAGTGCTTTATAAGAAGCCAATATATCTTCTGAAGAAGAAGAACCTCTTACTGACATAGAGAAGAGGTATCTAAAGTGAATACAGAAGAGGAAATTTTATTACACAAATGAAAATGAAGACAAGGGTAAAGCCCCTGTATCTGGAAGTGAAGAAGAAGAAAAGGATTTTCCTAAGATCCTTCTTAGAGCCATGCAAGATCTTGCTAGAGAGTTCAAAGGGATGAGATTGGACAGAATCAAATAATCCCTTAAATTATTTCATCTTGGAGAAGTCTCTGGCATGTCTCATCACTGGAATGATCAACGATTGCATCAACCACAAGTTTCCCAATTCTCTACCATGCCTATAGTTTTGGCTGTGGGAAATGAAGGGTTACACGAGCATGAATCCCTTGAAGACTATTTTGAAGAATATGAGTCTCAAAATCAGAGATTCAAATATCACTTGAGTTTTCAGGAGTTTTTTCACATAAAGGACAAAAGAAGACCAAGGCATCATTATAGAGGTGGTGGATTCATTCAGAATCATGATTGACACCACTCTATGGGTAGATTATTTTTACCCAAATTTGATGGGTCATCCAATTGTTCTGCCAAATCTTGGGTAGAAAAAATTGACATCTACTTTTAGTTGAACAGGGTCCCAGAGATGGAGGCTATCAAGATTGTAGCACTACACTTTGAAGGTGAAGCACATGATTGTTGGTTCCATGGCTTGTCTACATTGGGTCATTCCAATGTGACTACTTATAAAAGTTCACTAGAAGGCTGGTGGAAAGGTTTGATAGAAGAGATCCAGAGGCAACATTCATGAGCCTTAAAAATTTGAAACAATCAGGTAATACAAAATCTTACATATCTGAATTTTTAAGATTATCTGTTATGGTTCTTGATTTTTCTGCAGCAAGAAGGGTGTACATGTTCATCGATGGTTTAGATGAACCTCTTCATGGGTTGGTTAAATCTACCAAGCCCACTACCCTGAATGATGCTATTGAAAGGGCTAGAGACCTTCAAGATGCCTTTCCAAAAGCAAAGGCAATATTTCAGCATAAGCCCTCTTTTCCTTCAAAGGGAAAGGAAGAAAAGTTTGCTTCCTTCTTCTTATATCTCTCCAGAGTTCATCATCAAGAGGCTTCTTGTATGAGCTCTCCTTACCAAGAAGAGGTCACAATGCTGACACTGCAGGAGGAGAGCCAACACAGATGGGAATGGAGCATTTGATCCTATTGGAGGGGCTCTTGCATCTTTGAGAGGAGTACCTAAGTACTTGACCTTAAGAGTTCAAGGTTCCATCTTGAATCAGAGGGTTTATGTGTTGATTGATAGTGGGGCTACCCACAATTTCATTGATGCCCAACTAGTGCAAAGGAGGGAAATACCCACTGATGCTTTTGAGGGATTCTCTGTTTTGGTTCCATGAGATAGAATAATGCAATGAATGCATTATGTCCCATCACTTTAAGTCACCATGGGGACTTATACATTTATTGATCACTTCTTTGTGGTTGACATACCTGGCACCAATGTGATTTTGGGTGTTCAATGGTTGATTACATTAGGGAAAGTCATCACTAATTGGGAGGCTTTGCAAATGGAATGGGTGGATAAGAAGAGTGGTGAAACTCAAATTATCAAAGGCATGCATACATATCCCTCACATACCACTTCCACACAAATATAAGAGATGTATTTTCACAGTGGAAGCAAATAAATTACAGTCCCATCTATCATGCTCATGAGATTATTGCATGGGACACTTTATCTGGTGGCAAACCCTCTAGGAGGCCACCTGATTCAGATTTTGTGGGAGATATCTCACAACATGATGCTCCAAGATTAGATCTATGAGGGATGGGAGTATTAGAGGACAATTATATAGTGCTAGGGGTCTTGGGTAGGCTCAAGGAGGAGGGAGATCTTCTCCCAATATCATCATCACCCACTCTCATTTCAAATTCCGCGTTGTGGGAGGAGAAAAAGGGAAGCGATGACCTTATAACATACACCTTTGGCATGGGATATTTCAAGGAGGAGAGAAGCCACATGAAAGGCATTTCAGTTGATACATCATTAGCGTTGTCATTGTTGGAGAGTCTATATCCATATTGGAAATCCCAACTGTTGGTGGATTATTCCAAGGATCTTCACACTTGCATGATACTTGATGACCAACTGCATGAAGAGGTATATTTAGTCCAAGAGGGATTCATCTATCATCATGGTAGGATCTTCTTGTCTAGAGCCTCCAAGCTCATGGAGAAGTTGCTACAAAGAGCCTATGAAGAGTTCTGTTTCAGCCACAAATATTCCATGAAGATCTACAACATCATCATGAGGAGCTTTGATTGGGAAGGATTTGATGGAGAACTACATCAAAATTTTAAAGAATGCATGAACCATGTAGATTTTGGATAGCTACATGACTCTATGAAAGATTTATTTTAGCCATCTCTTCCTTATTTTGATAGAGGAGATAGTTCTATGCACCACTCCATTTGTATGAGGAGGATTGTTGGTAAAGAACATACTCATGTAAATCATGTTTTATTTTCTGATTGTATGTATTCTTTCACCATTTTTATGTTGGCCATGACTCCAAGGAGGAGTATTATATCTTATAAACTTCATGGCCAACTCTGGGCCACAAAAATTTCTTAACTTGGCCACTCCCTTGGTGGACAAAGGGAGATCTTGTTTCATGATGGGTGCATTCCTAAGGCACCAAATATATCTCAAACTTTCAGCCATAGTGAGATGACATGGGCATCAAGTAAGTGGTGGGAAAACCACTTACCACATCTTGATCTGATGCAGGCAAGAGATGCACTACGCTGGTTCCACATGTGGGGCTATGACCCACCTCCAATATATGCACAAATTTATGCCTGTTTGTACATAGTTTTACTCCCATACATTGATGATGTACTTGTAATTTTTATGGGAATATATGGAGGGAGGATGAGAGGTATGTATGTGCCTTATGGGATGGATTATTTACATCTCATGAGAACTTTGGAGGAGCAAGTCATGAAGGGCTAGATTGGTGAACACTTAGCTTATGGAGGAAGCTTATCACATGATGGTTTCACCTATGGAGGAGGAGGAGAGTTGCAACACTCACCTTAGCAGTTGCTTGAGGACAAGCAACATTTGGGAGGGGAGGACTGTAATATTCCCAATTAGTCATGAGCTAATTGGAATATTCATTTTTGTTTTATTTCCTTGTTTAAAGAATAAAATTATAAAGGAGGTCCATAATACTCCTAAATCATGAATAAATCAAGGCCAAATGTGAAAAAGATGAATCTTGGCTGCTAAATCAAGCACCCTTAGGCATGAAAAGTGGCTGGACATTTTGAATGGGTCAACCTTGACCAAATCAACAACGTTGTCTTGGAGGAGTGGCCATCAATGAGGCACAATGCAGTTTTAGATGGAGATGTCTTGTGTGAAAGGAGTGATCTCATTAGAAATGGTTTAGGGTTTGCAAGATCTTAACTTATAAAAGGAAGATGATGGAAACATTACAAGGTTGTTGAATAATATTGGATTTTGATATATTGTTTGTTTAGACATATAGATTTCTTTGGTTGTTTAGCCTAGATTGAAAATGTTGTTTAGCATTGGGTGTTCCTGATCGGGAATCCCATCTCTTCCCATTGAGTAGCTCTTGGGAGAGTCTTTCATTGTATAGTCCACTATCTGGCTGAAGGCCAAGGTTCTTCTTCCAACTACAATGTAGATCCTGTTGAGGGTTTGGTTGTCTTTGAAAGTTGCAGCAAGTGGAGGGTAGATATACTCAGATCTAGACCATTTTAGTGCTCCCTTTTAGTGGGGAAGGCTTATAAACCATTGGGAGGAGAGTATTGAACATCTTGAGCTTCATTTTCTGATCTTGGCATGTGGCCAACCATGTTCTAAACCCTACAACCCATTTTTTCTTCTAGATCTACATTATTCCTGTAGGTGTTGTTGGAGGGTGTTTTGGCACACCATTTGGAGAGCTAGTTTTCAAGTGTTGGGGATCTGGCCTTCACTTTGGAGATCCATTGGAGGAGATATAGTTCATGTCATATCAGATCTGATCTGGACACTTCTTAATATTTCTGAATATCTGATTATTTCTGAAAATCCGCAGACTTAGATCTTAGATCTACTGCTTGTACATGGTGTTTTGCTAAAAACACCAAGGGGGATTGACATAAGAGCCTCTATAGTGTATGGATCTGTTATAGATCTAAATTTTAGTGCACTTATATTCTCTATATCTAAAGTGTAATCTTCAGCTGTTGCAGCCCAATAAAATAACAATGTAAAGGCATTTCTAGGCTATATACATGGTTGCAACACCTCTTTTTGAGGATTTTCTTCTATTGGTGACTTGTATTTCCAGTTATGCATCTTATGGGCCTCATTGTACATCTATTTTGCTGCTGTAAATATATTTAAAAGGTCTCCTTATTGGGGTCCTGCTGTATCTTATATGAACTGCATTATTTTCCTGCATATTTTTCTTGTATTGCTGCATTCCCTATTTGGGAATATTACAGTTTCACAATGATTTCAAAATCATATTCCTGAAATAGTAGTAGCCACTGACATATCCCCCCCCCCCCCAACATAGGCTTATTAACCAGGTATTTCAAATTTGAATGATCTGTGAACATCTTCAAGTGTCCACCTAGAAAATAGTGCATGTAATTTTGGAGGGCATACACCATTTCCAACCCTTCCCGCTCCGTGGTAGAATATTTACGCTCTACGTTCGAAATATTCCTACTAGTGAAGACCACCGGGTGATCGATATCCCCTTCTCCAAGTTGTGCCAAGAAAGCTCCCAATGCGATCCCTGATTCATCTACATGGACGTGGAAGATCTTTGTCTAATCAGGGAATATCAGAATAGGTGCAATCACCATCTTTTCTTTTAATATTTCAAAGCTTTTATGGAATTCATCATCCCAGAAGAATGATACATCCTTTTTCAACAATTTTTCCATCGGAGTAGTGATCAAAGCATACCCCTGAATGAACTTTATGTAGTACCCTGAGTGGCCAATGATGGAGCGCAACTGTTTCTTAGTAGTTGGAACGACCAAGTTGATGATAATCACGATCTTGGCTGGGTCAACCATAAATATCTGCTGACATAATATGTGTCCTAATAGAATCCAAAACGGGACACAAATATGCATTCCTAGATGTTTAGCGAAATCTGGTGTTTCCTGCAGGCATCCAGCATCATGCGCAGATTCGATACATGGTTCTTTACTAATCCAAACACTGTCTAGTCATCAAAGTAGACTTCTAGGAACTTGTGAATGAATTATTGGAACACGGCTACCACAATGCGTGAAAATATGGTATGAGAATTCTTTAATCCAAATGGCATAACAGTGTACTAGAATGAACCCCACTCCATTGCGAAAGCTATCTTGGTGCGATCTTTAGGTTCTATGCAGATCTGATGGTACCCCAAGAACCCATCAGTAAATGAATAAGCTTCTTGACCTCCCACATTATCTAGGATCTCATCGAATATTGGTGTGGGGAAAGGATCATGTACACAACCATCATTTAACTTGTGCAGATTGATGCAAATCCTTATCTCTCCTTTATTTTTATTTTCCTGGACCACCATGGGGCTTACCCAATCTGACTGTTCTTCTGGTTCAATGATACCTGCGGCCACCATTTTCTCGATTTCCTCCTTAAATTTCTGTTTGTATTTCGGGTTCAAGCGATAGGTCCATTGTTTGACTGGCCGCACATCTAGCTTCAACGTAATCCTCATGACTCCCATGTCCCCTACGATCCCCTTGTGTTTAGAGAAATTGGTCGGGAATAGATCCTGATATTTAGTTAGTAGCTCTGCGACTTTTCCCACCATGTCATCATCCTAGTAATCCTGAATCTTGGCCATCTTGGGCTACTTTTCCATGCCAATATTGATTTCCTTTAGTTTCAGAGGTTTGGTGACATCAATTTCTTGCAGCAACGGACCTGCAACAACACATTCCCCTTCTGACTCTGTGATAGTGATATTCCGAGGATCCTCATCGCATGCTTCTATTGATAAATTTCTACAATTTACAATGTATTGTATTTGTGCATCCCAGGATGGCACAGTATGTTCCTGCTTAGGGAGGGACTCATTGAAGACTAGAGCATCTATATCCTATAGGGCTTCGTCAAGTCGCTCGGTGCCTCCTGTCAGTCTAAACATCGTTATAAAGCCTTTAGTCATTGTATTCCAATGCTAGGTATGTTGATGTAGTTCCGTGTCCAAATACCAAGTGGTAGGGATTGGTCCTAATGTGTGAATAAACCTGTGGAACCATTCATTCCATGTGTCCTCATTCCATACTCCTAGCCAGAGAGCCAAGTTCCTGTGCAGATCCCCTCGACCTGAGAAGAATTATTTTGGAAGTTTTATTGGTATGTTAAATCATAAGATCATCATCTTTCAACATTCCCCCAAGTCCCGAAAATCTCCCTTATGAGTTTCCCACCAGCACGCAGCAGTTGCGCGCATGGTCAAGTAAAGGGCCCAAAATCACTATTATTCAGGGACGTTTGCTTCAATTTCTTCAAGGAAATTTTCAACATTACCAGAGACATCAAAGTAGGTTAGTTCTCTTACGTCTGAGGAAATGCATCGAAAGCTTTTCATGACCCTAAGACACCTTAGTGCAGATACGTCATGCAGTTGCTTCTGCTAGTTTTCTATCTCCCCGTCCGAGTCAGATAAGCACTCGTTATCTTTTTCCTAGCATAACATACCATCAGATGTGGGGTTCATCCAGTCATCGTCTCAGGTGATTAGTTTGTATATGTGATCGACATCCTCTTCCTCCCGTATTGATTCAATGTACCACTCGCCTTCTACTGGATCCAACGGGACTATCACCCTTGTGCATTAATTTTCAAATATCATGCTCCTTATTTAAAAATTAATTATACCTCCAATGTTAATAGCCCAATCCATGCCCAATAGCATAGGATAAGGATCTGTGTCATCCACTATCTGAATTACCTCAAAATCAGCGTAAAATTTAACACCCACAATATCTACCACTACCTTCGTTAGTCCACCCAATGGGATGATCTTCTGCTGATTAGCCATCCATAGCTGAATAGTCAACCATTCCAGTTTATGTTCACCCATTCGTTTCTAAGTCTTCTTAGGTAAGACATGTTAGTATCAGTCTTTTCATACTTCCACCAGGGATCAAAACACATTTTCATGTGCATCTTAGGTGTCTCATACTGAATAAATTTTTTGTAATATTCCAAAATGGAAAAGATAGGAATATATAACATATGCACAATTCCAACTACGGTAAAAGAAGAATTAAACATGTAGAATTGGAAAAATGTTGGAATACATCAAAACATCATAAACATGGGTAGAAAATAGTTGATCCATCTCATTATATATCAACATCAAATGAAATTACATAGTGCTCCAAAATGAATGCACTCAAGCCACAAGATGGCTAAAATACACCAAAGAAACCAAGCACTAGAAACGTGTGCTGCTATTGCTGCTGCTGCTAGAAACCACTGTTATTATGAAGAAGAAACATGTTCAGAAGGATGTTATAGTGCTCAGAATGATCCACTCTTTCAACCACGAACTCTACCTACAAAACCCAGAAAAACCCAGAAATGGTTTGGCCAGATTTTAAGTTTGGATTTTCGGCCTTTTTTGAGTTGCCCACTGCATTTCTACTGCCTCACTTACGCACTCCCTAGGAATGAATGATGATATGGGGCTTAAGGAATGATCTATCAGCTACAAAAATACCCAATCAACTCAATAGGTGAAGGGCTGGTCCCCTCACTAGAAAATAAGCTCAAAAATTCGAGATTTCTCTCCTCCACTGCTACACCCCTACAACACAACCCAAATCTAAACATAACTGCATTTTACATGAGATTGAAGCTTGGAAAAATGCGTGATTGTGGAAGTATAGTGAAAAATCCTCCAAGATCTCCTCAATGGAAGAGGTGGGATTCCCAATCAGGAACACCTTGTGCTAAACAGCACAACAATCTCAACTAAACAGTTGAAGAATGCAAGTAGTCTAAACAGACCATACACAAAATAATAATCCAAAACATGAATACAATGGATATCCTCCTCTCCATATATAGAAAGTGCTCCTCTCCACAATGGTTCCCATCCATATGTGCCACCTAGCCCATGCAAGTTGTCCTCCATTCAAACTGCGCAGTCCATCATGAAGATACAATATATCTAGACAGTGCATGTGGACTTGGTCAAATATGACTGAATCAACATGATCCAATATTTTTCACACCTATAGGTGCTCAATCCAGCCGCTTATTCTTCCCTTTTTCACATGAGGAATGTTATTTTTCCCTCTAAAGAGGTTAATGGCCCCCCCTACCCATTTTATTCATCTAATGCTAACTATAATGTTCCTTTTAGCTTGAGGCTAAAATTTGGGAACATTACATTTTCTCATCATTCCATTAGGTCATGACTTAAAAAATTGTTTCGCTGGTGATTGTCCTTATTAATAAACTCCACTCTCCCTCCAAAATTCATATTTCTGACTCATTCCCATGTCTCATTGAGCATAAAAACACCTATGAATTTCTCTTTTCACTTGAAAATATTTTAAGTCAAAATCTCATTCAAAATTAGGTCAAAAGCAGTCTCATTAGGTCATTAGGGTTTTTCATTTATCATGGTCACTCCTTCATTCCGATGAGGTCAACACATATATGAGAGGGATTAGTCAAGATCATCATGATGGTTTCATTATGTTTTAAAGATTTTATTTTCAGTTTTAGGACTTTTTATCAAAATGTCATTTTTATAAAATGTCACTTATGTAATTTATTTTCATTTTCTAAAATGTAATTTTATGCTACTATATGTAATAATTAAATCCCAAAGCTATTAAATCCATTATGTCAAGCCTCAGTGATAAAAGAAGAAGACTTCAAACATTAGAAAAGTGGGTATTCATAGTTAAATCAAAATCCACTTGCCTATAAAAGCTCATCAAACATTTCAAAAGAGTCATTGTCACCTTTCAAAGTGTAAGAAGCATTTAGCAAAGAATAATTTTTTGATTTTTTAAGTGAAATCGTGTTAAGTTTCTCGGCGTTGCGCATTATGCACTTGGCGCTGCGCACCTGTACCTTTGCGCTGCAACCTTGCCCAAAATTTTCAACGTGATTTGTGAAGGCACTGCAGGCCTATAGACTAGCGCTACGTTTTTGTAAAAGTGTTGCGCGCCTAGCCAGGGAAGGTTGTTGAGTGATCTAACAACCGAAATCACTTCAAAACTTCTTCAAATTTTTCCAAAAGTCCTCCAGGCACTTTTAAGAAGTAAGTACATTTCATAATCCCTATTTTCTAAGCTATTTCTTCATTATTAAATGAATTGAAATGGAAACCCTAATGAAACCTTAATTACAAGCTTGTGATCACTATTTTTACACTTGTTTTATCCTCTAAAAGAAATATCAGTCATAAACAGAGTAATTTCATTGATTTAGGGTTTTTATTGATTTAGTTTTCCCCTTCACTCATTCCGTACATCCATTCCATTTCACTCATTCCCTTCACCTTTCAAGCTAGTCATCTCATCCCCTTCCCCTCATTTCATTTCACTTACACCCTAGGGTTTCCAAATCAGAATTTGAAGATGTTAGAGGAAGAAGACAGTGGCATTGTTGGTGAGGAACAAATGCCAAGGAGAAATGAACATAAGGGAGGGAAAATAAGAAGGTTTGAACCCATCACCACAAGGGAAATCATGGCCTTTCCTCTCACTGTTTCTTGCTTTAAACATGTGGACTACTATGAGTTCTTTGAGAGAGTGCGGCAAGTCCAAAATCAAATGGAGTTAACAAGTTATTCATCATCAATCTACATGACAATTAGGTCAATCTTGTTGGGGTTACTTTTGAAATTTCCACCAATGCCACTGCAGCTGCTACAGGGATACCTAGTGTGGGAGAGAGGTGGTTTAAATAAGAAAACCTGGACATGAGTTATTTTGAATCATACCTCAAACCTAGCTATAAAGATCACAACAAGTCCATTTTCCATTTTTCTCATCCCCTTGACCATTATGTGCCCATGATGAGGATAATAATGAAATAATTCACTTGTCAGGGAAGGTTTTCCCGCCTCTACTCATACCATATCTATCTTCTTATGCATTTCACTAGAGTTAGAATGCTACACATATCATACTATATTTTCCATAGCATTGACAAGATGGCTTACATTGTGAAAAAGAGGGATTACAATTAGAAAA
The DNA here is from genome assembly GCA_034641835.2 of Pinus albicaulis. Classification (NCBI taxonomy): domain Eukaryota; kingdom Viridiplantae; phylum Streptophyta; class Pinopsida; order Pinales; family Pinaceae; genus Pinus; species Pinus albicaulis. Next base: position 735,831,875 of record CM076574.1, read on the forward strand.
TGCAGAGCCTTTTTCATCATTCACTCATCAAGATGGTGGTCATGCATTAGCTTCAGTAGAAAAACATTCCATGGGATGCATTCATTGAAAATGAGGTTTTCACTACCCCACCTATTCATCATGCCAAGATATTCCTTCATCATCTCATCCTCCCGTATCCACTTCTCCATCACATCCCGCTGCTCATACATCACCACCCACTCACATTCATTCACCTCATGTTGATCCTACCTCATCACCTTTCTATAACCCTTCACCACCACATCATGATACTAGAACATCAAGCAGTGAAAGGGACATTGCGGCAAGTTGCACCAAATTGACTGATATTGATCCATTTTCCTTGACATATCAAAGAGACCACAGGCATGTGTTTTCTTCACATGGCATGAAAGGGGCCATGCTTTCTTCATCAGTAAAATAGGTAGACAAGGGCAAGGAAAAGGCTACAGAGCCTATCATTCTTGAGGAGGAGGAAAAACATGAAACTGAGGAAGAGTTTCAGTTAATTGACCTTGATGATGAGGATGAGGTTCAAATCAACAATGCATTGATCAGAGGCAAGGATGAAAATATTAGTGAGCTTCAAGCTAATCTTGGTAGAGCAAGGAATGTGATTGACTTTCTTGAGCTAGAGAATCAATAGCTAAAGACAAAGCAAACCATCAGTGAGGTCAGGGAAATCAGAGCTCAGAGAGAGGCCGGAAAGGCCAAGGCCTTGCTAGACGAGACCTTGGGTAGATCTGATGAAAGTGATGATGAGGAATATTAGCTTCCTAGGCAGAAACCAAGGACCATTGGAATGAAGAGGGCTTTAGCCCGGGAAAGGTAGAAAGAGGCAGAATTGGCAGAGCAGCTTACTCCAAGTGAGCTGCTTTCCATAGAGATTGACGGAGACAGAGAGTCTTGGCTTGAGAGATCAAATTTTCATTTGGATATATTGTTAGAGAAATCCAAGAAGGACACTGATATTTAGAGGAAGATAATTGCAAGGGCCAAGCTCAAATGTGCCCATGCAAAGATTCAGGCTTTTACCAAGTCAAAGGAGAAAGATAATTTGAATATTCTTGTTGAGGTGTCCCACTATGCCTCTAACTTCTAAATCAGAAATAAAATTCACAATTTTGGCACATGTGGCACTTTTGTGCAAATTTTGATTTTTGGGACAGTTTAGCATGCAGAAATGTGCTGAACACGCATCTCCACTGGCGCTGTGATCTTTTTTGGGCCACCCAAATGGAAAATGGTTAACATATTCATGTTTCTAGTGATTATTAAACCAACCTCAAAAAGTTTCAAGAGATTTGGAGCAAAAATGGTCCCTCAAAAAGGCCAAAAACCATCAAAAAATCATGTTTCTGCCCTATTTTTGGCCTTGGCGTTGCACGTTTACCAGTCTTGGAAGAATAGGTTTTTTATAGGTCAGATGGACACCATTTTGTAAAGTGAAATAATATATGGAAACTAGACTCAGAGAGCTTTCCAATGAGCTATCATGGAGCTCATTTTGACATTAGTAAGTCCTCCAAAAATTAGCTGCACGACAAGTCATTTTTTCTATCATGGCGCTGCGCGTTTACCAAGCAATTGACAATCTTCACTGTTTTCAACATTTTTGAATTTTTGACTTTTGATTGGGTAAATGGGAAAATTACTGATGTGAATGGTCAATATGGATGTAAATATCATTTTTTCACTTTTATCTAGGGTAGATTCATAAGATAAGTCTACTAGGAGGTCAAATGAATCAATTTCCTCTCTTTTAGAGGCAAATTGATGAGTTTTCCTAATCTTCAGATTCTTGTTTGGGAGTAGGTGAAATAGCTCCTCCTCTCATGGATTCGAATCCCTGAGGCTAGGGAAAGTGGTTTTGAAGTCTATTTGATGTATTTTCTCAGTCGTTGGTAGAGGTTGGACTCACTTGGAGCTTTGGCATATCAAGAGGCATCTTTGTATATCAGTTTGGCTTGGACATTAATATAAATTTGCAGCTATTTTCTTGGGATCCATGTGGTATGAGTTTTAGACATATTTTCCTCTCTATTATCAATTTTTTTGAATGCATTATTAATTCATAAACCATTTCATGTCTATAATATACTAGATTTCAAGTTTGAAAGGCAGAATCCATATGTATTTATGGTCTGTGGGAAATTTGGAATAATGTGTTCATTTTCTTCAGTTTAGGGAAAATACATTTCACATGATTTCCCTGGCACCTCACCATTCTCTTAACCTCACACAATCATATTTGAATGTATAAACCTTTACCTACCTTGCCCTTTGAAACCCCTGCATATTTTGACCTAATCTCCTTGCCTTAGCTGTTTGGCTCCTCCTGATCCAGAAAAACCTAAAAACAAAATCAAAAACCCCTGTACTCCTTAGCTAGCCTAAAATATTTTTCATCCAGCCCTCTTGGCTGTGATTTTATCGAGAGATCCCTCTATGAATTGGTAGGGCTAGATACCAAGTCCAAAGTTTGGTTTGATGTTACCTCGGGATTGCCTCTCTCAGCCTTGAGGTTCAATCTGAGTGACAACATTTTGGTGAATCCACTGGGGAAGAAAAGAGTAAGATCATATCAACCCTAGTAATTAATTTTCATTGGAATTCTTAAACTTGTGGATGATAAGTTTAGAATTTATTCAAAGGCTGAATTGAAAAATTCGTAAAGTGCATATTTGGTGTTGAAATTGGACATACTGACTTCTTGAAGATATACCAGATCCAACCCCGATAAAAATCCTCCTACTATTGTTAGTGATCCTCAGAAAATTGAAAGAAAAGGTAAAGCTGTTATTGAGACTTCTAGTTCAATTGGAATTCAATCAGAAGGAAGTTCCATCACCAGAGCTCATTCATTTCCCGAAGGGCTAGAAAACTTGCAAGATATTGAATCTGATATAAATTTTGAGCAAATTTTATTCTAAAGTAAATATTTGAGTTGGATTGATGAGAAAGTTGTTGATTCCTCGATTTCCTTCCACAATCCTATTAAAGATCAATTTTCACACTCTCAATTAGGGTTTCAATCAAGGTCTCAATCAGAATTTTTACAATCCCTTAAAGATTTACAGAACTACTATTCACAGGTAAGTACTTGGAAAGCAGACCTGAGACCTTAGCTTCTTCTTCCATCACTTCATCTACTAGTTACTCAGAATATCCCTTTTCCCCCTCCTTCTTCTTCATATGCTATTCACACTATTTAGTGGGGGACAAGTCTTCCTTTGATCATCTCAGGCATCCAAATCCATATGATTAATATTTTTGTTAATCCTCCACCCCACCTCCAGTCATAGCTACAAAATATGCCCCTTTTCCTCCCTAAGAATCTAGGTCAAATTCCGGCAGATTACCAAACCAAAATCCCTTTGTTTGATGAATCTTAGTCTATAACAGCTAAAAATCACATAGATAAGATGAATGACTTCTTTGACCTTCATGAAATTGATATAGAGGATGTGAAGATGAGACTATTTGCACAAAGTCTAGGAGGAGAAGTGAGAAAATGGTTCAAAGCTCTACCGACAGTGGCACTATTGACACTCTAGCAGTTTTGCATAATCAGTTTGTAGAAAGATGGGAACAAAAGAAAAATCCTCTTCAAATCTTGTCCGAATATGAGAACATGAAAAAGAATGTTGGTGATTCTATTCAAGATTATTGTGTGAGATTTAATGAAGTGTACAATTCTCTTCCTGCACATATGAAACCACCGAAGGGTATGGTTTTGGTCAAATTCCCGAATGTATTTGATGCTGATATGGCATATCAGTTGTGTGAACTTGATCCTACAAATTTAGCATACATGCAGAAGAATGCTATAAGTATGGAATCAAATTTTTTGGCCAAGAGAGAAAGGATGAGATCAGAAAGAGGGTGATTATCAAAAAAGAGACTTCTACTTCTAAGGCAAAGATGGATTCATTACTCCGAACTGTGGAGAGAATGGTTGACAGACTATCCATCTCAGGTAGACCTGAACCACAGGTTTGAAATCCAAATTTCAGAGGGAAGCAACAGCCTCAGTTTAGAATCAAGCAAAGAGAACAGAAAGCACCTGACCAAACAACACAACAACAATAGCAGATTTTGACCTCGTTGCAGCAGAAATTTGTCCAAGGAGTAGAAGAAGAGGAAGATGAAGATCCAGTGGTTAAAACAAATCATTTCTTTACAACAGATGGCTTGCACATGTTCCTGATTGAAGATGAGGAATATACTAAAAATATGGATTCTCCAAAAGATGAAGACTATATCTTGGAAAATAATGATGATTTGGAAACAAAATCAGATGATTACCAACATGGATATATGAATGCTTTGATTGCACAATAGAAACAATATTCTCTAAGGAGCACAGATGTACCTGTCAATCCCATTCAGAGAAGAAAAGAGTAGTCAAAGAATGATCTTCCTAATAATCAGAGAAGGGGTAAAGAACATGTAGATCAAAATAGTAACAACAATCAGCCATCAACAAGCTCAACTACTAAAGAGAAAGACACTCAGAAAAAGGAGCCCGTGACAAGGAATCAAAATGATAGAAGAGATACTATTGTTAAAGAGCTAGATAAAGTCACAACTTTTAATTTAGAAAATGAAATAGCTAAATTGAAAGTGTCCATTCCTTTGACAGAGTTAGTAAATAATAGTCATTACAGAGATCAAGTGTCTAAAATAGAGCTAGTTGATACTTTGTCGATATCATTAATGTTGAAGATGACCACCCTGAACTCATATTTGGTCCAGCTATAGATGGTAAAATAGGATTAAGTGAAGTTTCTCCATTTTATTTGAGCCTAAGACTGCATGAGTACATACTTCACAATGATATGATTGATTCTGGGGCCTCTCACAATCTGATGCCTAAGGATATTATGGAAAAAATGGGCATGGATATCGCTCGACCTTATCATGATTTGTATTCATTTGATTCTGGTAGAGTTCACTGCATTTCTCTCATTAAATATTTAGTGGTTTCTTTGGATCAAATCCCAACCAAGAATGTTTTGATGGATGTGGTGGTGGCTGACATACCACCTCGTTTCGGCATGCTACTATTGAGATCATAGGGAGCCAAACTAAAAGGTACTTTACAACTGGAATTTTCCTATGCTATTATTCCTGTTTTTAGGCAATTGCGTAAATTGTACCGGGAAAAGAAAATGAAATATATGATAACTAGTAAGGAGACACCTATAAATCATCCCATACAAGTTGTACATACAGATTTGGAATATTTTATTTTGTATAATGATGGTGATTTGAATGATGTAAATAATCAGTTAGTAATAGCAGAAGATGTTCCAGAAGTTTCAGAAAGTTTTAGAGAAAATCTTGATAAAGAGAAAGAAGTGGTGCCTTCTTCATTGGTACCTTCCTTCGAACAGACTCTTGAAAAGCAACAAATTAGTGCAGAACAGAAAAATGAAGTTACTGGCCCGAGTAAAGCAAAACCAAAACTTGATTTTCAGCATTTAGAAGATGAAGTGGGCTTATGGAGCATGGATTTTGACAGTGCTTTGGGTAAGGAAGGTGTAGGTATTGGTATTTGGATCAGAAGTCCTATTGGTAAGTCAGGTGGAATTCCAACTAGTGTTAGAGAATGCTCGTATAAATTTCCTTTTGGTTTTTCTAATAATGAAGCAGAGTATGAAGCCTTGATTACAGGTCTTAAAATTCTGAAGAAAATTGGTGCGAAAATAATTTATGTTTATGGTGATTCTGAGCTTGTCATAAAGCAAGTAAAAGGAGAGTATCAAGCAAAAAATTCGCGAATGAGAGCCTATAGAAATGCAGTCTTGGATGTCTTGAAAATGTTGCTTGAGTATACATTAACAACAGTGCCACGAACTCATAACATCATTGCAGATTCTCTTGCTACATTAGCAAGTAATCTTAAAATTCCAATGAATTCCAATAATAAATTTGAAATTCATGTTAAACATAGACCTAGTGTTCCAGATACTGGCAATTTTTTTGGGATGACAAATATATTAATAGTTTATTGCAGAATGAAGGAAATTTTAAGGATGCTTTTATTGATGATGTATGTGATGTTGATGATCAAGAGATAGAAGCCAATCAGATGAAATTTTTGCAGCTGAAAGATAATGTTATTCCTAGAGGTTTGATACCTTTTGAAGATCTGTTTGATTAGGATGACGTGGCCATGAAACCAACATTGACTCCTACAGAAAAGGGTGTGTAATATGTGAACATTGGAACATCAGACAAGCCCAAGTTGGTTAAGTTGTCTAAGACATTGTCTCCCAAGGCCAAAGATAAGTATATTAAATTTTTGTCTGAATTTTCTGATATTTTTGCATGGGATTATGCAGATTTCAAATTTTATGATAAGAATATTATTTAGCACACTATTCCCATCAAGCCGGATCAGAAATCCTTTAGACAGAAGTTGGGGAGGATAAACCCAGGATTTCTTCCATCCATTGAGAAAGAGGTAAAATGATTGTACAAATCAGGTATCATTGTGGCCATTAGGTTCTCTGATTGGATTTCAAAGTTGGTGTCGGTAAGGAAAAATACTGGAGAGATAAGATTATGCATAGATTTCTAGAATTTCACTAAGGTATCTTTAAAGGATAATTACCCCCTTCCCAAGATGGAACATGTTCTACAAAGGGTATTTGGAGCATCACGGATGTCACTACTTGACGGATATTGAGGTTATAATCAGACTTTGGTACATGAAGAAGACCAAGGTAAGACTACTTTCACAACACCTTGGGGAACCTTTCAGTATGTTACAATTCCATTCGGACTCAAGAATTCATGGGATAATTTTCAGTGGGCAATGAAATCTAGTCCCCAATGGAGTCTCCAAAATGTTATCACTCAGATTGAACCTCAAAGGCTAAGAGAGGCAATCCCGAGGTAACTTCAAACCAAAATTTGGACTTGGTATCTAGCCCTACCAATTCGGAGAGGGATATCTTAATAAAATCATAGCCAAGAGGGCTGGATGAAAAATATTTTAGGCTAGCTAAGGAGTACAGGGGGTTTTGATTTTTCTTTTAGGGTTTTCTGGATCAGGAGGAGCCAAACAGCTAAGGCAAGGAGATTAAAATATGAAAGGGTTTCAAGGGGCAAGGTAGGTAAATATTTATACATTCAAATATGATTGTGTGAGGTGAAGATACTGGTGAGGTGCTAGGGAAAGCATGTGAAATGTATTTTCCCTAAACTGAAGAAAATGAACACATTATACAAAATTTCTCAAAACAGAGCATAAATACATATGGATTTTTCCTTTCAAACTTGAAATATAGTATATTATAGACATGAAATGGTTTATGAATTAACAATATATTCAAAAAAATTGATAACATAGAGGAAACTATGTCTAAAACTCATACCACATGGATCCCAATAAAATAGCTGCAAATTTCTATTAATGTCCAAGCCAAGCTGATATACAAAGATGCCTCTTGATATGCCAAAGCTCCAAGTGAGTCCAACCTATACTAATGACTAATAAAATACATTAAATAGACTTAAAAACCACTTTCCCTAGCTTCAGGGGGTCGAATCCATGAGAATAATATGTGTTTCACCTACTCCCAAACAAGAATCTGAAGATTACGAAAACTCAACAATTTGCCTCTAAAAGAGAGGAAACTGATTCATTTGACCTCCTAGTAGAATTATCTGATGCATATACCCTATATAAAAGTTAAAAAATGATATTTACATCCATATTGACGATTTAAATCAGTAATTTTCCCATTTACCCAATCAAAAAGTCAAAAAGTCAAAAATGCTGAAAACAGTGAAAATTGCCAATTCCTTGGTAAACGCACAGCACCATGATAAAAATAATGACCTGTCTTGCAGCAAAATTTTGAAAGCCTTCCCGATGTCCAAATGAGCTCCATGATAGCTGATTGGAAATATCTCTGAGTCTAGTTTCTAGATATGCTTTCAATTTCCAAAATGGTGTCCATCGGGCCTATCAAAAATATGTTCTCCCGAGACTCGTAAATGTGCAACGCCAAGGCCAAAAATAGGGAAGAAACATGAATATGATGACCATTTTCCATTTGGATTTCCCAAAGCATTTAGCTCTTTTCTGCATGCTAAACTTTCCCAAAAATCAAAATTTGCACAAAAGTGCCACATGTGCCAAAATTGTAAATTTGCTTGCTGATTTATAGGTTAGAGGCATGGTGGGACACCTCAACAAGAATATTCAACTTCTCTTTCTCCTTTGACTCGGTCAAAGACTGAATCTTTGCATGGGAACGTTTGAGCTTGGCTCTTGCAATCTTGTTTCTCATGGCATAGTGCTTCGACATCTTCCTTTGAATATCAGTGTCCTTCTTGGATTTCTCTAGCAAGCTCTCTAGATGAAAATTGGCTCTCTCAAGCCAAGAATTTTTGTCTCCACCAATCTCTATGGCAAGCATCTCACTTGGAATAAGCTACTCTACCAATTCTACCTCTTTCTTCCTTTCTCGGGCTAAAGCCCTCTTCAGTCTAATGGTCCTTGGTCTCTGTCTTGGAAGCTGATCTTCCTCATCATCAATGTCATCAAATCTGGCCAAGGTCTCATCCAGCAAGGCCTTAGCCTTTCCAACCTCTCTCTGAGCTCTGATTGCCTTGACCTCACTGATGGTCTGTTTTTTCTTTAACTACTGATTATCTAGCTCAAGAAAGTCAATCAAATTCCTTTCTCTACCAATATTTTCTTGAAGGTCACTAATCTTGACATCTTTACCTATGATCAATGCATTGGTGATTCTAACCTCATCCTCATCATCAAGGTCAATCAACTAAAACTCCTGCTCAGTTTCATGTTTGTCCTCCTCCTAAAAAATGATAGGCTCTGTAGCCTTTTCCATGCCCTTGTCTACCTGTTGTGCTAATGAAGAAGGCATGACACCTTTCACTTCATGTGAAGCAAACACATGACTATGGCCTCTCTGATATGTCAAGGAAAATGGCTCAATATCATTCAATTTCATGCAAGTTTCCTCAATGTCCCTTTCAATACTTGATGCTCTAGTATCATGATGTGGTGGTGAACGGCTATAGAAAGGTGATGAGGTAGGATCAGCATGAGGTGAATGGATGTGAGTGGGTGGCGATGTATGAGAAGCGGGATGTGATGGAGAAGTGTGTAATATTCCCAAAATTTCACATCATATTTGGAATATTAGAGTCCTTGATTTTCTTAATAATTAAGTAAATAAAAGGGTGGAGGGACCCACAAACCTCAAAGATGAATAAAATCCACTTTTAATGTGTGTATGTGGATATTCTAGATCTAGATCTAAAATCATGGAGTAGTGGAGAAGCTCCATTAATGGAGATCATGTCTCATTTATGAGATAGATTACGGAGGATGAAACAGTCAAATATGATCATGGATCTTAAATATAAAATCATGAGGATCTTTGATAAGGTCAAATAAGATCATAATTCATTCAAAGAAGATCATGAAGCACTTATGATAAGATAGTGGAAGAAGTGGTGCATTTAATGCACATATGATGGAGAGGGTGATCACCCCATGTGAAATTGATGGATGAAATGAGGCCATAGCACAGTCAAACATGGAGATTATGTCCACATGTACAGCGCAAATTTGTATTGGGCCTAGGCTATGGAAGGCTCATGCATATAATGAAGGTGAAGGCACAATGGAAGGGATGATTTGAATTATTCATTTCTAGATCTCTTTAGATCTAGATTTGTCTTAGGACATTTCTATGCAGACTTGGGATATTTAGCAGAGTTTACAGTGTTGTTTAGCACAAGGTGTTCCTGAGTAGGAATCCCACTTCTTTATTTGAGTAGCTTTGGAAAGAGTATTGTTCTTCATTCCTTATCAGGCATCGGTGCTATCTTGAGGAGGTTGTTTCTAACATTCAACTAGGAAACCAGTGGAGGATTCATCATACCACTTTGTTCTCCACATTCAGTTTTCTAGGAGTAGCAGAGCTATATCCGATATTTAGGCCATTGGGTTTTACCTCCATGCAGAAACAATCCCTTCAAGGATTGCGCAGTCCAGTCCTATAGATCTATTGGAGGAAGGAATTTTCCAGTATTTTAGCTGGAAATCCAGTGAGGAATCATCTCCTCACAGGATCTATTATTTCCATCATTCAGGAGATGATTTGACATATCCAACAATAGGCTATTGAGCCTCCCTCTCTAACAGCATAGTTTCTAAATCTGTTGTTCATTCAAAAACTATTTTCAGTGGAGGAGATTGGAGGAGCTAGATCTTGAGATTTTAGCCCAAGGATCTAGTGAAGGGATCAACCCTTCTTGCATAGATTTGATTGTACATCATTTCAGCCATCATATCATCAGATCTAGCTTCAGATCTGCATTCCCAGCAGCATATATGTGAATCCATAAGAGGGTGGTTTTCTTAGACTTATAGATCTGAGAAAACATTCTAGGTTATCTTGGGAATCCATCATTGAGCCCAGATATACAATTTTAGCATCATCAGAGCTCCCATTTTTCCTAGATCTGAATTTTTATCTTTTAGGCAGTTGTAGTCCCAACGTTTGCAGCAGGGACAACACATTTTACCTTCCAGAAGATTAGCATTTACACAGTCCCTCTTGGGAAATCATTGCAGGGTCATTCTAGGCCACCCTTGTGGCTTGAGTGTCTAATATTTTGAGCACTATTGTACTTTCTTTTTCACCTCCAATATAATAAAATGGCTCAGCTATTTCTGTTCATTCTGATATGTATATAGATTTATTGTTTACTTTGTATAGTTCTTATATTGTGTTTCAGTATTACTGCATTCTCCCTTTTGGGATATTACAGTGGTATTGGAGCATGATCTTTGGCTCAGCTTGTGGAAAATTCATATTTTTCATTAAAAGAAGAAGCAGATAGATGAGATCTATCATGAAGGAGGATAATTCTGTCACTCTTTCCTTTAGATCCATGCAATATATATCCAATGAGGTCAATCAAATGAAGAAGGAAAGGAAAAAAGAAGATCCAAGAAGAATATTTGATGAGGAAGACCCAAGCACTTCCTATCAGCAAAGAGGAAAACCGAATAATCATAGATCTCCTCATAGATCCACTATGCCCACTTTCTTTGGAGAAGGTGAAAGGTGTAGAAATGATAAAAGAAGAGAACCTGAGACTCATGAGATTGAGATATCTTGAAGAGTATAAAGAATAGTCTAGAGCATTCAAAGAGAGTCTAACTCTCCAAAAATTCTTCCAAATCAAAGAAGAAAGAGGATCATATAGCAGCAATAGAAGAAAGAGGCACAATAGATTCTATTTGCCTACATTTGATGGATCTTCCTCAAGCACTGTTAAGGCTTGGAGGAAAGAGTTAGGTGCATTCTTTAGGCTACATCATGTAGTTGAAGGAGAGCCTATCTCAATTGTAGCACTTCATCTTTATGGTGAAGCCAATGATTGGTGTTTTGGTCACATGGAGCATGCAAAGGTGACTAAATATTGAGATTTCTTTCACAAGTTGAGGAAGAAGTTTGATGTGAGAAAACTAGAGATGTGTCACAAAGAGACATTTCCTAAGGAAACAAAGGAGGATGTCAATCTTGTCACTCTGGATAAGAAGTCACTTCATTCACCACCAGTTGCAGAAGTACTTGCATCTGGAGAAGAGACACTTGCAACTTTGCAACATAGTCTTGAGATCTTAACATATAGAGTTCCATGCATTATTCAGGAGATGCAGGAGGGAGAGGAGGAATATTCCAATGATGGTACACTTGTAGAAGAGCATTCATCACTCTTACCAGCAGTTGGAGACACTATTTTCCTAGTTGGAGGAACTCTTGTGTTCTAGCAAGAGGTTCCCACACATCAGTTGATCCAAGTTATGCATGAAATTTCATCACATATTGTTTCATTAGATCTTATTGAAACTTATGAGTACATGCCATCAGGGCTTATGCATAACCAAGGGTTAGAAAAAAATGCTAATTTTAATCAACAACATATCACAGTGCAGAGGACCCTTGATATAATCAAGGAGGAGATTAAGAACTATCCCAGTTCATCATTGTTGAGCTACATTCAACCCTTTGAGTTGAAGTGTAGAGTTTCATAAAATGGGATGAGCATGATTTTGTGTACAATAACTGGCTATGAGATCAGTGTTGTGCCTTGATTTGAGATAGCACATGTATTACCATGCAGATATACAATGCTGTCACTTAGTAGCTGTGAAAATGAAGAGGCCCCATCATTCTTGGAACATTATGAAGGTAGCTTCACTCATGAAGCAGTGGAGGTAAAGATGGTAGATGGTAGACATATTGAGATGAGGAATCTTTTCTCCTTTCTAGATGACACTTTCTCAATAAGCATCTCACTACTCAAAGAGAAACTTCTACCTACAGCATATCCAAAACTTCATTGGTTTTGGAGGGCCTTTGATGAAAAGAGAATCTTGTTGAGAGATCTCATTGGAGGTGCACTTCAACATCTCATGAAGTGAAAAGTTCTTCATCAGTTTCGGGAAGATGGTATTCTACAAAGAGAGGATACCATGATTATGAAATACATCATTCATCATCCACATTGGGATGAATGGGTGAGGATGAAAATCAAGGGGTTGTATGACCACTTGCAGATATATGATATGGGCTAGCAAGCTTGGTTACATTGGTTTCTCTTGGGAGAATATTGTCACTACCCAAAGGCTAATATTTCTTTGATCCATGCCTTGAAAAATACGTATGAAATGAAGAAGGAGGCATGGCTGCGCTGGCTGCTCTTGGGTGAGTATGGTTACCACCCAATAGCTCATATTTTTATGATTCATGCCTTGGGTATCAATGATAGAATGCAACAAAAGAAGGCATGCCCATTTTGGTTTCCCTTGAGGGATTTTGGCCACCACATTACATCTCCTATATCTATGTGTTTTGTATTGGGTAAAACTTCGCATGATGCTCTCATGATGTGTATTGATGGTGTTTGTTTGTATTGCACTGATGTGACATTCCACATGTCTATCAGTATGTTTTTACTCCATGATGCACATGAGGAGGAGAAAAGAAACAAGATCTCTTGTTTCTTTGGTTGCTTTTGGGAGTATTTGGCTTGTCCATATTACATGGAGGAGATGGAGGATTGTAGCAAAGGGCCTTACTCTGGTGGCTACTATTGGGAGAATATGGTTTGACATATTTGTCTACCCATATATCTCCTTTTCTTCTTTTGCATAATGATGGAATGATGCTTGGATCCAACAAGGCCAACAAGGCTAAGGATGAGAGCATGTTAGTGCTCAATCAAACTCATAAAGTATGGGATGAAGAGATGTATTGTGAGATGGAGCTTTTCCTTTATGGAAAGAGCCACTTTATTTTATGTATCTCATGTATTAATGACGATGCTTAACATCATATGATTGTCACTTGGTACTTCATGGTGAAAGGGGGACATCTAACCATACAGTTGGAGGTCACTCTATATATTTTTGAAAGACAACTTTGGAACCAAACATGCATAACACATTGCAGCAAATGGAGGAAGCCTTCCTTATCTGGATGCCATTTGGAGGGGAATAGATGGCTTTGCATCTACTTTTGGAGTTTCTTGAGGAAAAGAAACATTTTGCTAGGGTGGGGGACTGTAATATTCCCAAATTTTCACATCATATTTGGAATATTAGAGTCCTTGATTTTCTTAATAATTAAGTAAATAAAAGGGTGGAGGGACCCAAAAACCTCAAAGATGAATAAAATCCACTTTTAATGTGTGTATGTGGATATTCTAGATCTAGATCTAAAATCATGGAGTAGTGGAGCAACTCCATTAATGGAGATCATGTCTCATTTATGAGATAGAGTATGGAGGATGAAACAATAAAATATGATCATGGATCTTAAATATAAAATCATGAGGATCTTTGATAAGGTCAACTGAGATCATAGTGCATTCAAAGAAGATCATGAATCACTTATGATAAGATAGTGGAGGAAGTGGTGCATTTAATGCACATATGATGGAGAGGGTGATCACCCCATGTGAACTTGATGGAGGACATGAGGCCACAACACGGTTAAACATGGAGACTATGTCCACATGTACAACATAGATTTGTAGTGGGCCTAGGGTATGGAAGGATCATGCATATAATGAAGGTGAAGGCACAATGGAAGGGATGATTTGGATTATTCATTTATTGATATGTTTAAATACAATTTGTCTTAGGAAATTTCTATGCAGACTTGGGATATTTATCAGAGTTTGTAGTGTTGTTTAGCACATGGTGTTCCCGAGTGGGAATCCCACCTCTTTCTTTGAGTAGCTCTAGAAATAGGAATGTTCTTCATTCCTTATTATACATTGGTGCCATCTTCAGGAGGTTGTTTCTAGCATTCATCTAGGAAACCAATGGAGGATTCATCCTACCACTTTGTTCTTCAAATTCAGTCTTCTAGGAGTAGTAGATCTATCTCTAGCCTTCAGGCCATTGGGTTTTACCTCCATGCAGCAACATTCCCTTCAAAGATTGCACAATCCAGTCTTGTAGATCTATTGGAGGAAGGAAGTTTCCAGTATTTCAGTTGGAAATCCTATGAGGAATCATATCCTCACATTGGATCTATTGTTTCCATCATTCAAGAGATAAATTTACATATCCAGCAGTAGGCTATTAAGCCTCCTTCTCTGAAAGCGTAGTTTCTGAAGTTGTTGTTCATTCAACAACTATTTTCAATGGAGGAGATTGGAGGAGCTAGATCTTGAGCTTTTAGCCCAAGGATCTAGTGAAGGGACCAACCATTCTTGCATAGATTTGATTGTACATCATTACATCCATCATATCATCATATCTAGCTTCCGATCTACATTCCCAGCAGCATATATGTGAAGCCCTAAGAGGGTGGTTTTCTTAGACTTACAGATCTGAGAAACCCTTTCTAGGTTATCTTGGGAATCCATCATTGAGCCCAGATCTACAATTTCAGTATCATCAGAGCTCCCATTCTTCCTAGATCTAAATTTTTATCTTTCGGGCAGTTGGAGTCCCAATATTTGAAGTAGGCCAACACATTTTACCTTCCAGCAGTTACGCAGTACCTCTTGGGAAATCATTGTAGGGTCATTCTAGGCCACCCTTGTCGCTCGAGTGTCTCATATTTTGAGCACTGTTGTACTTTATTTTTCACCTCCAATATAATAAAATGGCTTAGATATTTCTGTGCATTCTGATGTGTATATAGATTTATTGTTTACTTTGATGTAGTTCTTATATTGTGTTTCAGTATTACTGCATTCTCCCTTTTGGGATATTACAAAGTGGATACGGGAGGATGAGATGATGAAGGAATATCCTAGTCATGATGAATAGGTGGGCTAGTGAAAACCTCATTTGCAATGAATGCATCCATTGGAATGTTTTTCTGTTGAAGATGATGCATGACCACCATCTTGATGAGTGAATGATGAAAAATGCTTTACATTTGCTAATTGTAATCCCTCTTTTGCACATTGTAAGCCATGTTGTCAATTCTATGGAAAAGATAGTATGGTATGTGTAGCATTCTAACTATAGTGAAATGCATAAGAAGATGGATATGGTATGAGTAGAGGTGGGAGAACCTTCCCTCACAAGTGAATTATTTCATTATTATCCTCATCATGGGCATATACTAGTCAAGGAGATGAGAAAAAGGGAAAATTGACTTGTTGTGATCTTTATACCTAGGTTTGAGGTATGGTTAAAAATAACTCATGTCCAGGTTTGCTTGTTTAAACCACCTCTCTCCCACACTAGGTATCCTTGTAGCAGCTGCAATTTCATTGGTGGACATCTCAAAAGTAACCCCAGGAAGATTGACCTACTTGTCATGTAGATTGATGATGAATAATCTTGTTAACTCCGGGTGATTTTGGACTTGCTGCACTCACTCAAAGAACTCAAAGCAACCCACATGTTTAAAGCAAGAACTAGTGAGAGGAGAGGCCATGAGTTCCCTTGTGGTGATGGGTTAATTTTTTTTTATTTTCCCTCCCTTGTGATCATTTCTCCTTGGCATTTGTGCCTCACCAACAATGCCACTATCCTCTTCTTCGAACATTTTTAAATTTTGATTGGTGAAACCCTAAGGTGTAAGTGAAATGAAATGAGGGGAAAGGACATGAGATTACTAGCTTCAAAGGTGAAGGGAATAAGTGTAAGGGCAAACTAGATCAATGAAATCCCTAAATCAATGAAAATACCTTGTTTATGACTGATATTTCTTTTAGGAAGATGAAATAAGGGTATAAATAGTGATCACAAGCTTATAATTAGGGTTTCATTAGGGTTTACATTTAAATTCATTTAATAATGACCAAATATCTTAGAAATAGGGATTATGACATGTACTTACTTCTTAAAAGTGCCTAGAGGACTTTTGGAAAAAATTGAAGAAGTTTTGAAGTGATTTGGGTCGCTAGATCACTCAGCAACCTTTCCTGGCTAGGTGCATAGCGCCACTGGTGAGCATGTAGTGCTTTTACAAATGTGAAGTGCAAGTCTACAAGTGCGCACCACCTTCAAAAATCATGTTGAAAATTTCGGGCAAGGGCACAACACCAAGGTACAGGCGCGCAACGCCAGTGTAAATTTGTAGTGCCAGGAAACTTAACACAATTTCACTTAAAAACTCACAAATTTATTCTTTCTAAATTCTTCTTACACTTTGAAAGGAAAAAATGACTCTTTTGAAATATTTGATGAGATTTTATAGGCAAGTGGATTTTTATTTAACTTTGAATACCCACTTTTCTAAAGTTTGAAGTCTTCTTCTTTTATCACTGATACTCTTTGACACTTTTTGCATTGCAAGTTGCTGAAGTCATGGAGTTGGATTTTCATTTTCTCACTGAGGCTTGAAATAATGGCTTTAACAATTTTTTTATTTAATTATTACATATAATAACATAAAATTACATTTGAAAAAATAAAAATAAATTACATAAGTGAGTTTTTATCAAAATGACATTTTGATAAAAAGTCCTGAAACTGAAAATACAATCTTTAAATCATAATGAAACCATCATGATGATCTTGTTTAATCCCTCCCATATATGTGCTAACATCATCGGAATTAAGGAGTGACCTTGATAAATGAAAAACCCTAATGACCTAATGAGACTGCTTTTGACCTGATTTTGAATGAGATTTTTACTTAAAATATTTTCAAGTGAAAAGAGAATTTCATAGGTGTTTTTATGCTCAAAGAGACATGGGAATGAGTCAGCAATATGAATTTTGGAGGGAGAGTGGATTTTATTAATAAGGACAACCACCAAAAGAACAATTTTTTAAGTCACGACCTAATGGAATGATAAAAAAATTTATTCAGTATGACACCTAAGATGCACATGCAAATGTGTTCTGATCCTTGGTGGAAGTATGCAAATACTGACACTAACATTGGCCTTATTGGGGATGGAAGCTCCTTGGAGGTGTCAAGAACACTGTATACCAAGTGCCTAACCATTGGGTAAATATGGTCAAAAAATCCAAAAGACTGCAGATAACTTTAACTGACTCAAAGACCATTTAAAGAAACTAAAAATGACTCAAAACCTGACTCTGACACTAACTAAAACCTGAATCTAAAAATATGAAAACAATAGAAAATCAAAAAAATTTATAGCCTTCACTTCAGGCCCCAAGCTTAGATGACCTTCTGCCTCAAACCTTGCAAGAAATATAAACTGGTATTTGCAATGACAGTGAATCATTCTTTCAGAAGTTTCATCAGAAATAATAACGTTTCAGAAGCTTACCATTGACTGGTCCTCCTGAACATTCCTCTCCATTCATTTCTTTTATAAAATAGGAATTATGTCCTCGATAATCCAAGATCTTGTAGGGTCCCTTCCAAAGGTTTTCAAACTTCACGTGCTTACCTTTATCTTCATTTCTTGCATCCCATCTTAGCACTACATCCTCCAGTTGAAATTTATCTACTTTGGTTTTCCGATCATAAATATTCTTAATTCTCTCCTAAATCTTAGAAGAAGTCTGAGAAACTTCCTCTCTTGTTTGTTGAAGATGAATCATTTAATTGATTTGGCATTGCATATTATCTTCCTCAGTATCTGCTTCCCGCAATAACCTCATAACTGGGACTGCAAGTGATGTAGGA
The DNA here is from genome assembly GCA_034641835.2 of Pinus albicaulis. NCBI lineage: Eukaryota > Viridiplantae > Streptophyta > Pinopsida > Pinales > Pinaceae > Pinus > Pinus albicaulis. The sequence goes on from CM076574.1 coordinate 735,850,024, forward strand.
AACACTGTATATGTACTATAAACCAATTCAAAAGGTGACATACCTATAGATTTCTTGGTGCTCACTCAGTCTTCCCACAAAGCATTGGTAAGCTTCCAGTGCCAATTTTTCTTGTTCTCCTGCAACATTTTCTTAATGATATTCACCAAATATTTATTAGAGGACTCAGCTAGTCGATTGCCCTATGGTTAATATGCGGTGGAATGGCCCAATCTGATATTTTACTTATGAAAAAACTCAATCATATTCTTTGACTTAAATTATACATCATTATTTATAATAATCTTGTGAGGACAACCAAAATGAGACAGAATATTAGATTCTAAGAATTGAATGATTACCGTGTCCGTAGCTTGCCTTGTAGGAATAGCCTCGATCCACTTAGTGAAGTAGTCGGTGGCTGTTGGATCCATCTGTGTTGTTTCGATGATGTGGTATGAATTTCCCTAATAAAATCAAGTCCCCACTATTGAAAAGGAGAATTTACTACAATAGGCTTCAATGGAAGAGGAAGGAGCTTCCTTTTTTCCTAAGAGACCCTGTTAGTCATCCATAATTTTCACTATCTAAAGATGACTAAGTATCGATTCCAGATTTCTAGAAACAAATTTCATGAACATTGTCAGTTCTAGAAATCTCACAGCCTTCATTACCCTTAGGATAAATTTTTCCTATTTTTCCATCATCCTATCTAGCCATCACTAGCCCACCACTCCTCGAAGACCCATCCTGGGTTCAAGCCATATTATTTTACCCCAAATATCTCTCATTTTTCACCATGTCTTGCCTTTTGGCCCAAATCCTTTGTTTTTCTTATCTACAAGATTCCCTACTCCTGATCAAACCTACCAATCCAATAATCTTGATGACTCTTCCATAATATTCCCAGACACTGATTGTCTCTACAAACCCTCTAGATAATCAAAATGCTAGATCATAGGTCTTCAAAACACATTAAGCTTATCACAGGTCCTATCTTATACTTGGTAATTCCTAAAGTCCAAATTCCTATCCAAAATCCAAATCTAAAGGTCCCCATTAGGTCACCAAAGGTTTCACTGAGTTATAGGATGGATTTGGTGCCCAGCAAGTTATGCCTTCCTTCATAAAGAGGATTGCACGCAAAGGATCCCCCTTGGCTTAAAGTAAAAACATTGCAAGGGACAGCTGCCCTTGTTCACACATTTTGACCACCAGCAACAAGAGGAGGCAAAGTAATAGGGCATAATCATCACTAAGAAGCAAACCCAAACAAGACAAAAACAACAAGCATATAGGTTGTTGTACATATTCTCCTCTGTCTGTGATTTTGCTCCGCTGCCCCATTCAAACCCATTCTTAACCTCTGCCATGGCCCAAAATCTCATGACCCCGCTTGATATTAATATCCCCCCTCCGAAAATCTACTTTACGGTAGCTAAAACCCAAATTTGGATAATCAGGCCGAGTCCCTAAAGAGTTAGATGCCCTACCGCTTCGGCTTCCATATGACCCAAGTCTGAAAACCATAATTCAAAGCAAGAAGGGGCCTTTTGTTTAAACGATCGGACACAATGCTGACCGCCCGATTCGGTCCATATCGACGGTGCGGCAATCAACTTCTATGGAGGGTCCGCACGCAATCGATCGGTGGTTTTCATGGCTCCACCACTTTATTTTCCTCTGATGCAAGCACAGCCGTTGATCTTGTTTCAAGATCGAACGGTCCTGGGTTGATCGCAGCCCTGCTTTCAATCACAATCAGAACTTAAAAGATGTGCCACTCCCGGTCTACCCGCTCCACCTTCCGATTGCGATTTCTGATCCGGGTCCCACCTCCTGCGGTCGTGTCATCATGATCCACAAGTGTACGTCGTTTTCTTCCTCCACCATTCCTACGTCCTGGTGACGTGTTATGAACCTTTGTCCTGTTTATCCATCATCGCTCCATTGTGTCCTGCATCGTCATCCTCTATTTCTTTCGTTTCCTATCACCCTACATCTTCTCAATATCTCGCCTAGTCTGTGTTACCGATTCCATGGCCGCTGTTGTATCCATACTCCCTGTCACCGAGTCATTTTTCTCTAAAGATTTGCGGGTTTTGCAGGTTTTAATTTGGTTTTGTTGGCACTTTAACTTTCCGCCTCCGTTGAAAAGATCTGGAGCATAACAAAGGACATATCATACTGGCGAAATTAAAGGAAGGAGCCGAGGGTAGGTGGGAGAAATGACCGCCATTAAAGAAGACATAGATATGGACTCTCAGAACTCTCCAGATGCATCCGCCCCGTATTAAAGATCCAGGATTCAAATCCATAGCCGAAGGCCGAGAGTACAGTAATGAAATGCAGATTGTTCCAAATCTCTTACGGCAGCAGATTTTCTCTCAGCCGTGGGCACCAAATTGTATATATTTTATTATTCCCATCTTGTACACAAGGAGATTTTATCTCCCAGCATTTATTTCATGAACAGGTTGTCCAGTACCATCATTTATAGTTAGCCATTCATAAGAGAAGGCGGGAATATTTTCCACCATTTTGGTTGAAGCTGAGTCATTAATTGTGTCTCGTCTCCCTCCTCCTCTAGAAGTTTCTGTCTTCTCTATAAATACTAAAAAATAAGACATTGTAGAGGTTCCAGATTTCTGTCAGCAAACTGTGCAGCGAGAAGACTACTGTATTCATCTTGTAATATTTGTGTATGAAGTTTCAGAGCCCGTAGGGTCTCAGTGAGGAGGGGTTATAACTGTATTGAGGATTCTGGTCTTTGGTATCTCACAGTATGTAACTTTTCTTATGTGTTAATACATTATCTCTTTTCATGCAATTTGTCTTCTTGTATCATGTTCTAGAATGCGAGTGGCTCACTAGTTTGCAGTAAGGATTCATCTTAAGTGGTGCCCTTTCTGGAATTAGTCAAGCACTTTAAATAGGCCTAGTCATGATATGTTGTTCCATGTTCACTACTTCCATATTTTCTTCTATATTAGTGACTTAAGGATTTGTAAATTGGTGCGCCCTTATGCCTGCTAATATCTTCTTATGATTCCTCACTGCACTCATTTCCTGATATCTGGTTTCTGTGATATATTAGTTGAATCGGCCCTCTTTATAGTAAGCGGTCTCTTAACTGTCTGATGCTTTCATGCTGAAGTTTTACATGACGTTTTTTTTTACATTACTCTAATCTTTGCATCAGCTTCTGAAAGAGATTGGTCCCATTCAAATTTAGTTTCCTTGTTTCAAACAAGAGATAGTAAGTGAGCTCCTTGGACTGACAACCCAAACTATAAAGAGCTCCTTGCTATATTAAGATGTCCTAGGCACTAGTCTATGGCAACTCTAGGATGTCTCTAGGGGGGTGACAAAATCATCCACAACATCTTTCTGGCGCCGTTGCCGGGGAACGAATTCAAGAATATCTGTTTCCCTGGGTCCGACATCTTGTTTTCACTCTCTAATCAGGTGAGCACAGAGAGGTGAAGAGTTGCAGATTTCTCACCTTGGCGACTCCACCGGTCTTTATTTGATAAATTTTATTGGTATTCCTGGCTCCTCGTAAGCCGCATTTGAGGTCAGATACAGCCCAACTGAAAACACCTTACGTGTCTGACCCAGAAAAGATTATTCACAAAAGAGTTTGGAAGGAGAGGAAGTCAGCCCGTGCTGAAAACCCTGAATATTCTGTTGAAGATTATCCGCCCTCTTCTTCTCAAGAAGTTAGAACAGAAAAACCCGAGTTTCACTCAGAAGCTCCACGTAGAGGGATTACCTGGATTGAAGGAGAATCTCACCCTTATTTCGAGGCTGAGGAAATTAAAGAGGTCACAGAAGTAGCTGCTGTTAACCGTGAGTTATTCCCATCTACACCTCAGGCTTCTGTGCAATATATTCCCATTGTTATTCATACTCCTCTTCCTCCTACTCCTCTCCCTTCATCGGTATCTCAAACTATTGTGCAAACCCCGCCTCCCCCAATGGCCAATGTTCCTGCATTTCTCTTGAACAAATATGCGCCTCTGGCCTTACCCCAAGTGCTGAATGATATGCCGCAGGATTACCTGAAGATTTTGCCAAGATTTAATGGTGAGAATGAAGTTGACGCTCAGAAACATCTCGAGACCTTCTGCTCTTTTGCAGAAAATTTGAATGTTGAACATCTGGATGTGGTTTTGAGACTGTTTGTGCAGTCTTTAGAGGGTGAAGCCAGAAAATGGTTTAAGACATTGGCAAACCATTCAATCACTACCTGGGACCAGATGGAGAATGCTTTTCTCAGGAAGTGGGGAGAAAAGAAAGATCAAGGGCAGTTCCTCGTTTAATTTAACACGCTAAAGAAGAAACACAATGAGGGAGTGGCAGAATTTATCAAAAGGTTTAACAAATTATATCTGAACCTTCCTGCTGATATGAAACCTCAACAAGCTGCTGCCAAAGTTGTTTTCATAGCAGCTTTTGATTCTGATTTCGGTTTTTCTCTGCGGGAAAGGATGCCTGTCACCTTGGACGATGCTCAGACATATGCTCTAGAGTTGGAGGAAAATTTTGCTGCCACTGGAAAGTTAAAAGGAAAAGTCGAGCAAGATACTAGAAGGAGAGGCAAAGAAGAAGTTTCTACCTCTAATCAAGAAAAGGATTCAGATAAAATGGATGAGATAAGTAAGATGGTAAAGAAGATGGTCAAGCTAGAACTGGAAGCTAAGAGTGCAGCTCCCAAGAACTATTATAACGCTCCAAACAGAGGATATAATCCTCAGTACCGAAAGCCCCCGTTGCAAATATTGCCAAGGGAAGCGAAAGAACAGCAAGATCAGGTGCCTCATCCCTTGTACCTGGAAGGACCGGCAGATGACTCCGCTGGAGACGCAGCTTATAGACTAGAGGATTCAAATCTGGCTTTTTCAAATAATGATGATATGGAGTGCCCCCTACAAGAAGAAGACGAAGAAGCAGAGATTGACCATTACTGCAAGCAATTTGCTGATTTCATGGAAGCACAATTTAACGTCAAATATGATCTCAGATCCTCAAGAAAGAGGACCAGAACTCAGGAGCAAGAAGAAGAACCACCTCAGAAAGAAGCATCTGCTCAGAAGGAATCAGTAGCAAAGAGATGTATAGAAAAAGGTAAGGATCTCCTGAACACCCCCTTGCAGTCTAATGATTTGATTCCCTCCTCTTCTAAACTAGTCGGTCCTCCTAATGCTGAGCCAGTGTCAAAAGAAATCAAATCTTTAGTCGAAAATAAGGAGTCCAAAGAAGCTGCGATAGAAAAGCCCACATCTGCTTTCAATTTGCAAAAATAACTTGAGAAGATTAAGATTCCTGTCCCTCTGACTGAGTTGTTAAAACAACCTGCATATCAGTCTCAAGTTACCTCTTTTATTCTTCCTCCTGAACTACCAATCGCACCTGATAACTTAAATCTTCAAGAAGAAAGACCCATGGTAGTCTTTGGCCCACATGTCGAGGATATAGACCCTTCTACTCCCCCTTTTTATGTATCCCTAGTCATTCATGACCTGCTGTTACATAATTTTATGTTAGACTCTGGGGCCTCCCATAATCTCATGCCCTTGTCTGTCATGGAGCAACTAGGACTGTAAATTACAAGACCATACAAAGATTTATATTCGTTTGATTCTAAAAGAGTAAAATGCCTGGGAATGATTAAAGACTTGGTGGTTAATTTGGCTCAAATCCCAGCAAAAAGTGTGGTCATGGACATAGTGGTTTCTGATATCCCATCTCGCTTTGGCATGCTGTTGTCAAGGTCATGGGGTACCAAGATTGGGGGGTCAATTAAATTGGACTTAACATATGCTACTGTCCCAGTCTTCGGAGGTCAAGAGAGGAGGTTGTACAGAGAAACTCAATTTGTTAAGATGGTAACTAAGGCTAACTGCTCAGATAATTCCCCAATTTATGACAAAGAGGGAGACTTTTCATGTTTTATGTTAGAAGAAAATCAAAGTTACGCTCATGAGCCCCTTTTTGGTCAAATTCAGGCTGAGCAGCCTAAAGAAAGTCAGGAATCAGAAATATGGACCTTGCATTTTGATGGAGCCAATTCAAAGGAAGGCAATGGAGCTGGGGTATTGCTGATTTCTCCTACAGGAAAATGGGTGCCACTGTCTTTTAAACTGGAGTATGAGGCTACAAACAACGTAGCTGAGTATGAGGCATTATTACTGGGATTACAGGCAGCTAAAAACATGGGCATCCAGTGTCTAAAAGTGTTTGGAGACTCTGAGCTGGTCGTAAGGCAGATTAAAAATGAATGCCAAACTAAGCATCCTTGGCTCAGAGCATATAGAAATGAAGTATGGTACATGATAGAAAACTTCTTTTCAGCGTTTAACATACAGTTCATGCCCCGGGAGCAAAACAGAATAGCAGACTCTCTTGCGGTAGCTGCCAGTACTTTCCGTCCTCCTCAGAACCCGCTTCTCAGATATGAAGTGGAGGTACGGTACAGACCATCCATTCCAGACAATATAAAGCATTGGCAGGTATTCGAAGATGATTAACAGATGAAAATATTTATAGAGACTATGGGAGAATTCTCCAATATGGAGATTGATGATAATGGAGAAGAAGAAGTTGAAAATATTGCTGAAAATAAATGGGAAGAAAGAATAGCAGGTAGTAGAGTGCTGCAGCTGAAGGGTAATGTGATACCTAGAGGATTGGTACCTCTAGAGAGGTTATTCAATAAAGATGATGTACCCGTGCAGCCAAATAAAGTAGTAGAAGATAATCAAGTAGGAGATTTGAATCTGGGTACTTCCACTGACCCCAAAATTGTCAAATTATCCAAAAGAGTCCCAGAAGAATAAAAAGAAAAGTATCTGAAGTTATTTCAATATTACAAATATGTTTTTGCTTGGTCCTATGAGGACCTAAAAACTTTTGATGTAAATATTATACAGCATAAGATTCCACTAAGGGAAGATGCAAAGCCATACAAGCAGAAGCTCAGGCAAATAAATCCTTTGCTTCTGCCTTCTATTGAAAAAGAAATTAAGAAGTTGTTGAAGGCCAAGATAATTGTACCATTAAGATACTCAGAATGGATAGCGAATCTTGTTCCTGTCCGAAATAAGAATGGAGAAATAAGGTTGTGTGTAAACTTCAGGAATTTGAACAGAGCATCTCTCAAAGATAACTATCCACTGCCTAAAATGGACCACATCCTGCAGAAAGTGGTGGGAGCATCCAGAATGTCAATTATGGATGGATTTTCTGGCTACAATCAAGTAGCTGTGTTCCTAGAAGACCAGAAGAAGACCGCATTCACTACACCATGGGGAACCTTTATGTATGCGAGGATGCCATTCGGATTAATCAATGCATGAGCTACTTTTCAGAGGGCAATGGACATAGCCTTTGTCGGAGAACAGGACAAGTTCTTGGTGGTGTATCTTGATGATATCACAGTGTTCTCAAAGAATGATGATGAGCATATCGAACATTTGAAGAGAACTTTTGAAAAATGCAGAAGGTATGGCCTTTCTCTTAACCCCCGAAAATCTTTATTTGCATTAGACGAAGGAAAACTCTTAGGACATATTGTGACTAAAGATGTTGTAAAAATTGATCCTAAGAGAGTTGAAGTGATAAACAACATTCCTTTGCCAAGGAATAAGAAAGAAGTACAGGTGTTTTTAGGTCGGATTACTTTCTTGAGAAGATTTATCCCTAACTATGCAGAGATAGTTAGGCACATAACCAATATGTTGAAAAAGGAAAATGAAGTAAAATGGTCCCAGGAATCGAGAGATGCATTCACAAGGATAAAACAGGCATTTTCTGAAGCTCCTGTATTAGCGGGACCAGATTATAGTAAGCCATTTATGATATTTTCATTTGCTTCACCTCATACAATTGCTGGAGTGTTATTGCAGAAAAATGAAGAGGGATATGAACAACCCATAGCATTCTTCAGTCAGGTGCTGTATGATGCTGAATTGAAATATAATATATTGGAGAAGCAAGCATATGCCCTAGTAAAGTCCCTTAAAGCTTTTAGAGTTTATATTTTGCAATCTCATATTATTGCTTATGTTCCCACAGCAGCTGTAAAAGACATTCTAGTTCAGGGAGACAGTGAAGGCAGAAGGGGAAGATGGATTGCAAAAATTCAGGAGTATGATCTGGATATAAGGCCTAATAAATTGATCAAAGGACAGGGACTTGCCAAGATGTTATCTGAATCAAATCATCAAGCTCTGGGCATTAACTTATCCATGGTAGCAAAAGAAGAATCAGAAAAAGAAGAGGAACAGCAAGGACTAGAAATGGCCACTCAAAAGATACATGTGAAATATCTAACTAGTCCTTGGTATAAAGAAATTGTTGAATATCTTTTAACTCTTAGTTGTCCATCGGGCTGTGACAAAGTAAAGTACAGAGCTGTAAGGATGAAATCTCAGAAATACGTCATTGCCAATGGACATCTCTATTGGAGAGACCCTCTAGGTATACTGCTGCTATGCCTCACAGAAGATGAAGTGCAAAATGTAATGACGGAATTTCATGAGGGGATATGTGGAGGACATTACAGCTGGAAAGCTACCACCCATAAAATCTTGAAGGCTGGTTTTTACTGGCCAAAATTGTATTCAGATACTTTTGCTTGGGTTAGATCGTGTGACAAATGCCAAAGGTTTGCAGAAAGGCATAAATTAGCAGCATTGCCCTTGATCCCTATTCATGTAAATGAACCATTTCAGAAATGGGGATTGGATTTTATAGGTGAAATACATCCCCCATCGAGTGGCCAACATAAATGGATTCTAACAGCCACAGATTATTTTACGAAATGGGTGGAAGCCATACCTACCAGAAAGGCTACAGATGTTGTAATAATGAATTTTATAGAAGACAATATCATGTCCAGGTTTGGTTGTCCTGCAAGGATCGTAACCGATAATGCACAAGCTTTCAAGTCTGCTAGGTTTGTGAAGTTCTGCCAAAGATACAACATCATCCTCACGCATTCTACAGCATATTATCCACAGGGAAATGGTCTAGCAGAGTCATCCAATAAAACCCTGGTGAGAGCCCTGAAGAAGACAATAGTTGAAAATCAGAAAAAATGGGACTCTAAATTGAAGTTTGCTCTATGGGAAAACATGATAACCAGCAAAAGAGCAACAGGGAAGTCACCCTACGAGCTGGTATATGGACGGGCTGCAGTGTTTCCTTTGCAATTAGCATTGCCAGTGGCACGTTTCATGCAGGAGAACCAGGAAGAACCCGATGGCATGATCCGAAGAATTAATCAGCTGGTAGAATTGGAGGAAACAAGGAACCAGGTAGATCAGAGATTGATAGAATACCAAGAGAAAATGAAGAATGTCTTTGATCAGCACGCAAAAGATAGGAACTTTCAAGTCAGAGACCTGGTTCTTAGATGGGATGTTCGCAGAGCAGAAAAGGGCAAACATGCTAAATTTGATCCATTGTGGTTCGGGCCATTCAAAATATTGAAGCTGGGAAGAAATAACACTTTATATTTAGAAAATCTACAGGGTGATTTGTTGGATGCACCCGTGAATGGCCAGTTCCTCAAGCCTTATTTTCAATTCTGACCCAGGCCAGGAATACCTGATTGTATATATTGTATATAATTTGTTTTGGCTTTTATTTTTATATAGGACAAGAATGCTGATAATTACTTGAAGTAAAGGTGCAGGGGAATTCAAAATAAGATGAAATAATTGATGGTCTGCATGTTCTCGACATGCCCGAGGACAGGCATGCCGTCCCCAGATGGAGCCGATGTTGTACATATTCTCCTCTGTCTGTGATTTTGCTCCGCTGCCCCATTCAAACCCATTCTTAGCCTCTGTCGTGGCCCAAAATCTCATGACCCCGCTTGATATTAATATCCCCCCTCTGAAAATCTACTTTACGGTAGCTAAAACCCAAATTTGGATAATCGGGCCGAGTCCCTAAAGAGTTAGATGCCCTCCCGCTTCGGCTTCCATACGACCCAAGTCTGAAAACCATAATTCAAAGCAAGAAGGGGCCTTTTGTTTAAACGATCGGACACAATGATGACCGCCCGATTCGGTCCATATCGACGGTGCGGCAATCAACTTCTATGGAGGGTCCGCACACAATCGATCGACGGTTTTCATGGCTCCACCACTTTATTTTCCTCCGATGCAAGCACAGCCGTTGATCTTGTTTCAAGATCGAACGATCTAAGGTGTCCAACGGCTCCCCTTTCAACTCGCAATCGGGCAAAAGTCCTCCCGGTCTGCTCCATGGGTCGTTCAGTGCGGGTCCACACTCCTGCAGTTTGTGTCTGTCTGAGCCACAGTATCACCATTTGTTTTCTCCTCCCTTCATTTCTCAAGTACGGCGGCGTGTTATGGGTCTGCTGCCTGTGTTTGTCACATCCCAGCAGCTCCATTGTCTGCCTTCGTCATCCTCTTCTTTATTCCTATACCTACATCTTATAATATCTACATGAAATCACCGTATTTACCGATTTTGTATGCCTGTTGTATCCACACTCCATATCACCGAGTCATTTTTCTCTAATGATTTGCGGGTTTTGCAGGTTTTAATTTGGCTTTGTTGGCGCTTTAACTTTCCGCCTCCGTTGAAAAGATATGGAGCATAACAAAGGACATATCATACTGGTGAAATTAAAGGAAGGAGCCGAGGGTAGGTGGGAGAGATGACCGTCATTAAAGAAGACATAGATATGGACTCTTAGAACTCTCCAGATGCGTCCGCCCCGCATTAAAGATCCAGGATTCAAATCCATAGCCGAAGGCCGAGAGTAAAGTACTGAAATGCAGATTGTTCCAAATCTCTTACGGCAGTAGATTTTCTCTCAGCCGCGGGCACCAAGTTGTATATATTTTATTATTCCCATCTTGTATATAAGGAGATTTTATCTCCCAGCATTTATTTCATGAACAGGTTGTCCAGTACCATCATTTATAGTTAGTCATTCATAAGAAGGAGAATACCCACCATTTTGGTTCAAGCGAGTCATTAATTGTGTCTCATCTCCCTCCTCCTCTAAGTTTATGCTATCTCTGTCTCCATCAGACATTGTGGGGGTTCACGTTTGTAATTAATGAACGTAAATGAGAAGACTATCAAGACTATTTGTATTCATCTTGTAATATTTGTGATGAAGGTTTTGAGCCCGTAGGGTCTCAGTGAGAGGTTATAAGCGTATTGAAGTTATAGTCTTTGGTATCTCACAATATGTAACTTTTCTTATCAATAATTAATACATTATCTCTTTTCATGCAATTTGTCTTCTTGTATCATGTTCTAGAATGCGAGTGGCTCACTAGTTTGCAGTAAGGATTCATCTTAAGTGGTGCCCTTTCTGGAATTAGTCAAGCACTTTAAATAGGCCTAGTCATGATATGATGTTCCATGTTCACTACTTCCATATTTTCTGCTATATTAGTGACTTAAGGATTCGTAAATTGGTGCGCCCTTATGCCTGCTAATATCTTCTTATGATTCCTCACTGCACTCATTTCCTGATATATGATTTCTGTGATATATTAGTTGAATCGGCCCTCTTTACAGTAAGCGGTCTCTTAACTGTCTGATGCTTTCATGCTGAATTTTTACATGACGTTTTTTTTTACATTACTCTAATCTTTGCATCAGCTTTTGAAAGAGATTGTTCCCATTCAAATTTAGTTTCCTTGTTTCAAACAAGAGATAGTAAGTGAGCTCCTTGGACTGACAACCCAAACTATAAAGAGCTCCTTGCTATATTAAGATGTCCTAGGCACTGGTCTATGGCAACTCTAGGCTGTCTCTAGGGGGGTGACAAAATCATCCACAACATAGGTAAAAGAGTATCAGAGTTTGCTTTGGTGGATTAACAAAACATTGATGACAAGAGAAGAAGCCTCATCCTTAAGGTTTTTTCCAAAATAACACGATTTTACCTTCACTAGGAGAAGAAAGACAAAGGGTATTAGGTTAAAGAAGACCATATTTTGCCAAAGGATAGAAAAATAGAGTTTTTAAGGTAAAAGGTCAAATTATGAGTTATTGTCAAAGAAAGGGAAACTCGATTTCTGCATCTCAAACTCGATTTCTGCATCTCAACGATAGGCTCCCAACAAAGGGCCTCTATGCCAAAAAATATTTCTCCCCAAAAGATTGGCAGAGGCAGGAATAAACATATTTTCCGAGAAATATTTAAAAAGGGTGTTCACAGAAGAATTACACATTGAAAGATAGGAAACCCCAACCTTACAAAAGTGGGTTTGGGATTTTTCAATTTATTTTTCAAAACAAGTATAAAGGCCAAGTGAACCTTCCCCATGCATCATTTGCACTTTAATAAGGAGAAGAAGCCATTGAGAGGAAATTTTCTGGGTTTTCGGGCAAACTGTAAAAATTTGGCAGGCGCTACGTGCTGAACACAGTGCTACGCCCCTGGACTCTGGCACTACGTGCAGAGACGAGGTAGGTAGTGTAATATTAAACTGCGTTACGCGCTCGTGGGGTGGTGCTGTGCACCTGGGTTGGCGCTACGCGTAGGCATAGGAGTGACCATCGAAGCCTATTTTTACACCCGACACTACACCCTGATGGCCCGACGACACTACGCGCTGCTGCTGCGCCCCTGGCAGAACTTCAGGACAGTGTGCCAAAGGTTTTCAAAATTGGGTTTTTGCCTCCACAAACCCTCTGCAAGTTGAAACAAGGTTGGTCAACCTTCCTTTCCTTTTCCCAAATATTTTTTATTAAAGAGGTCATCCATGATTAGAAATTAACCAAAACCCTAGAAAATGCAAAAACAAATTGTCACTGTCTTTGAACTAGGGTTATAAGAAAGATTGTTGTTCATACAAAGAAAAGACTAAGTTGTATAAACATGACCTCTACCACCAAGTCCAAGCTTTGAAAGCTGTCCTCACCCTAGCTTCCCTCTTTGCAAAATTTTGACCTACACCACTTATTTTGCTCCAAATACCCTAAAGAAAACTCAAGGTTCCTTCTGCTGTTTGGACTAGCCATCGTGTCAGAGAGTAATAGTCACACTAGTGGTGATGAGAGTCATACTCCCACGAAGCCAAAACATCATGGAGGAAAAGCCAAAAGATTTGAGCCCCTAGACACCACTCCAATTACTTCCTCTCCTATGATCCTTTCATGCTTCCAGGATGTAGGATGCTACCATTTTTGTGAGAAGGTGAAGCAATTTGAATACCATCTAGACTTAACCAGATTGTTTTATTATAGCCTACAAAACCACCAAGTTAATCTTGCAGGGGTCTAATTTGATTTTTCAGTTGAAATCATTTCCAAAGCAACTGGTATACCAGATTTTGGTGAGCTTTGGTTCAAACAAAAGAAATTGGATTTGGGTTATTATGGGCCTTATTTGAAACCCACCTATCAACAAAATTTCAAGGCTATTTTTCCTTTTTCTTATTTGCTAAAGAGGTATGTAGCATTAATGAGGTAGATTATTAGTTTTTTCACATGTGAGGGAAGGTACTTCCGTCTCTATTAATATCATATCAGATTGCTGATGCATTTTTTTAGCCATTAGTAAATTTTAGACCAAGAAAATGATGGCTAAAAATAAGTCCTAAGCCTTCAAGAGATTGTTTTCATAAAAAAACTCTCGTTCTTGAAGTCTTCGTGTGCTGTTTGAACTTTGCAAGTAATCTTCACTGATGTTTCATTATAAATAAACCCAGTTAAAAACTATTTCCCTCTGCAAAATTGTTCCCTAAATAACCTCCTCTTTCATCATTTCATTCACTCATTATTTCCCCTTTTTATCCTCCATTTACCTCTGAAAAATCCCCTTTTACCCTTCATTTTTACCTTCAAAGCTAATAAAATTTCCTTTATCAGCTTTGAAACCCTCCTTTCCCCCCTATCGAAACCACTAAAAAGCCTAAAACCCCAAATTTTAGGCTAAAAACCCATTCTTCAAACACAGGCCTGAAGCCCCGTTAGTTTTTTAGCCCCCAACCCTTTCCTCCATATAACCTCGCCCTGCGACTAGGTGCCCAAAACTTCAACCCCTTCATAGCATCGGCATTTCCTTTTATAAGCCCGTTGTTTACTTACATTTTTCTCCCGATGCGATAAACTCTTCTTCCATCGCCCCCTAGTCACATACCCCTCCACGTGACCATACCTCAGCGCCTATGTTAAACACCCATTGCATCGGCACTCCTGCAAAAACATACCTTTCCTTCATTCTTTTCGACCTCCGATAACGATCCCTCGATGAGATCTCAGCCGTAGATCTTTATGATCTAATGGTCCACATTAAAACCCAATGACCCAGTTCCGCCGGGGCCTACCATCCACCATATAAAAACGCCTGCCCAATATTACTGTGACACCTGGCCTCCACATGAACGACTCATCATGCAACTCTTTCATCGCGCTCATTCCACATCATTGGATCTGGAGCCTCTGATCCAATTGTTGACAATGCATATCGCATAATTTTTGCACCCGGACTTTAAAACTCCAAAAAAATGTGATACCGGCAGTTTTCCAAAAACCACGTGTCAAGTGGTGAATGGAATCGCATTGCCTATGGGCAAAACCATTTACCGCCCAAGGGTCGTGCGATAACCACTCGCGGTATTGCTAAACCACTTTTTTCCCAGATCGTGCCAAATACAATTTCAATTGCATTTTCTCCCGTTTTTTCCCATAAGCCTCCTTCGCCTGCATAAATCATCCCTCCTCTGCATCGCTCCTCCGCTCCGCCCAGCCTCTAAAAGAAGTTTAACCTCTAAATGCAGGATTTATCTAAGAATTTGTTGTATGTTGTAGGTTTCATGGAAAATAAGCTATACAGCCTTCCCACAGTCATGATAAGGTGACCAAGGGCTAATGATGATGATCCTCATGCAAATATTCACGTAGAAAAGGAATCTATAGGGTTCAAAATCATGGTTTGACCAGTGCCTTATGAGCATTGGTTATACCATGAAACCCTTGACACGCCCATGCACTTTCCAGTGAACGGAAACACAGTGAGCATCAATTAATTGAAGGATCAGAGCATAATCAAAGGATTAAAGGTGTTAAAAAATGATTAAAGATAGATCAATGCTTAAAACCACAGAAGAAGACAAATCAACAAAATATGCCTACGAATGCCACAACATCAAGGCCATAACTCCTACACTGACACCTGTAGTTTTATTTTCACAAAATAATGCACAATGAATGCACAGTGGGAGATATTTTGCCAAAGACAGCTCATAATTTATGATCAGCCTACTAAAGCCCCCAAAGTCAACAATAATAACTAAGGTTGATGAAACTTAATTAAAAAATCATTAAAACAGAGATGAGCAATCAAAATATTCTCCCTTAGGCCTGCCAAAGGTCAAGGTATCATTACTTTGTATTAATTGAACTAATGGACCCTCCTTACACTCCACCTCCTCATTCTTTTATAAATACTACTGTAGAGGACAATATAGAGGTTGGTCTCTGGATATCTGTTGCATGTAAATAGCTTCTGTAGTTGTTGTAGCTCTGTTTGTAATTGAAGACACATAAGCTGAGATGAGAAGTTTGAAGCTGTAGAGACCCATTGGACTTGAAGATTGTAACTGGTTTGAACATCCAATAAAAATAGCTGATTTATGGGATCCTGGTCTATGTTAATGGTGATGTGTTTCTCACTGTAAATTGTTGTTTTCTTTTTTTTTTCCATTCTGTCCACTTTTCTCTGATAAAGAATAACAAATATAGATTAGGATTTACTTCTGAAGTACCCTAATACTCACTGAAAATCTTTATCCTTTATGTTTTATGGTGATTGTTTATTTAAATATGATTCAATAGAGTATAACCAGTGAAGTGTTGGTGAGCCCATGTTTCCTGAGTACAACTTGAGATATTGTTTTTGAATGTTTTAGATAAATTTTCTAATTAAAGATTGAACTAGGGAAGTCTATGGTTAGCCCTTTCCTTTGGTTTCTTCTCCAACAGTTGCTTTAAAAGTTCCCTTAAGAGTATGTTTAAAGAAGGCTAGTTTCAAAGTACTTACCTAATCTTAGACTACTTTTTGTGTTTATCATGAATTTTTCACCCTTTGAATATGCTGAAAGCAGGCTAAGTTAAAAGTCTTTACTTGATCTTAAGCTATTTTGTGTGTTTTAAATGTTTTCTCTTGAAAGTACATCAAAAGCAGGCTAGTTTAAAAGTACTTACCTGATCTTAGATTACTTTGTGTCTTTCCTTAAGTGCATGCCAAAATCAGGATAGTTTCAAAGTACTTACCTAATCTTAGGATGTTCTTTGTTTCTTCATTTTTTTGATTGCCCTCACTCCACTTTTAGTGTTTCATTCCTTAAAATCAACTTAAAGAGATCCTTTGACATAGATGACTTGCCCCATGGACCACTCTTGAACCTTGTTGTTTCAATTAAACCCTATTATGACTCCATAGCCCAATGGATTGATGTTGCTCCTTTCTTATTTTATCAACTGAAACATTCTTTCAACTACCCACACCTTCACCCTTCATAAAGACTTCCTTCATCTTCATTATATCCTTGCCCAACCAAACAAAATAGAAAAAAAACCTTGTTCTTCATAACTAGCCTAATATCATATCACAAAACTTAAAGATCATATCCTTGAACTCATACATAGAGAGATCCCTCTCTAAATCTAGGATAGCTAGGTCCTCAGATTCCAAAGCAGTTTTGATGTAGGCTCTGCAGCATTTTTACTTGCCAATATTGCAAACTACGGAGACCATGGCATACTGGCAACCATACTGGGGAGTCTGAGTAAAATCCTTAAAACTAAACACTCAGTATTCAGTACAGAATGAATAGTTTTCTTCAAGCACTACCAAGCATGTTGGTAATCATGACAGGGCTTGTCTGAATCAGTGACAAACTAAGTAACTCCTAGGATTCTAACAGACCCTTATCAAACCTTGAAGAAATAAGCTAAGTAAGCCATAGAGTAAACTCTATTTGTCTCATCACCGTAGCTAAGTTCTGAAATATATTTAGGACACTCTCATAAACCACCAGACCGTAAAAACTCAGAAAACCCAAAAATATTTCAGATTGGTATTCAAACCTATTAATGGTGGTGGACCATAAAAAATTTTACCTTCTAAAGCTAAAAATTTCCACCTGGTGACTCCACAATCCTGAATAGACCTAAAGACTCCACTTGGGAACCCTTTAATATCATAACATCATATAAACTTAGTTAAGAGAACTTTGATGATTGAGTTTTCATGTTAAAATATCACTTAGCCTAACAAAGATTGTCATATTTGGGTAAAATTTTCTTATTATTGCGACTGAAAACATAGCATAGTGGCTTCTAGAAGGATTCATACTAGAGCCTATCCAACCCAAACCCTCCTGAGATAGTTGATAATATAGAAAGTATACTTAGGAAATCTCCTAAGGCTAAAGCTTCAACTGTTGTCAGGCCAGTCCATAGAGCTAATTCTGTTCCTGAAGACCTTACAGCTCTACAAGATTCACAAGTTGACTTAAGAAACCCATTCAGAACTAGGTCACTTGATGATATAGATCAAATAGATTTTGAGTCTCCACCTTCATCCCAAGATAGAGGTGAACATCCTGGTAGCAGAGAAACCACCCCTCCTGATTTCCATTTCATTCATAATTTTGGTTTCTCTCATCCAATATCTGCTCGAAAGTCTCTTGATGATCCATCCATTTCTTTTATCCATACACTCACTGTTCAAACTACCCCATTCCATCAACCCCATCCCTTCTTACACCCTCCACTTGTAAACCCCCCATTTTTCCCACAACCGCCTATCATGGCAACATGGTATGCCCCTCTAGTCCTTCCTTTACCTTTAGTCAATTTGCCACAGGACTATCAGTCCAAAATACCATTATATGATGCTAGTGGTACAACTACTACTTCACAACATGTGGATAATATGAATGACTATTTTGACAGAAATGAGATTGATGATGAAACTATCAAACTCAGATTGTTTGCTCAAAGCTTAGGGGGAGAAGCAAGAAAATGGTTTAAAGGGTTAACCCCTCATAGTATTAATGATCTTCAAGCCCTCCATCAGTCATCCCTAAAAAAATGGGAAGTTAGAAAAAGCCCTCTCCAAATACTTTCAGATTACAACAATCTCAAAAAAAACATTGGGGAAAGTGTTCAAAATTATTGCACTAGGTTCAATAGTGTTTATAATGCCCTAGCCCCAGACTTGAAACCTCCACAAGGCTCAGCCTTGGAAAATTTTCCTGAAGGATTTGATCTTGAAATGGCCTATCAGCTAAGAGAAAGAGACCCCTTGACTTTAGAAGACATGCAGAAGGGAGCTCTAGCTGTGGAAGTGAATCTGATTGAGAAAAGAGCTAGGATGAGGAATGAAAAGAAAGTATCATTTAGGGAGGAAACTACACCCTCCACATCTAGCTCAAAAATGGAAATAATGATGGAGGAAATGATGAAGAAGATGAGCATACTTGAGAGAGCACAATCTAGAGAAAACCAATCAGCTCCTCAAAACAGAAATCAATCTCAAAATCAAAATCAGAACATTAGGAGAAATCAACCTCAAAACAGAAAAAGAGAGGATGATCCGCATATCAAACCTCCTTTCCAAAAAAATTATGTTAATGAGGATGAGGAAACCAATGAACAAACAGAAGATGACAACATGAATATGTTGAGAGTAAGTAATGAGGATTATGATCTCATTTATGAAACAAAACAAGGTCTATATACACCTTATGATGAAAAAAAATACAAACTGATTATTATGAACAATACTCTGAAAATGCCATCATAGGGTCACCTAAACAATATGACCTCGGAAGCAAGAAGAATCAAGATACTCCTAGAAACAAAACCTCTGACAAATATGCCAAAAATGGCCCTGAAAATACACCCAAAAAGACAGTTGAAAATCACAGAACAGTGGCTGTAAATTCTGATTTAAACCAAGGGAAAAATGCTCAAACCAATTAAAAATAGAGTATTAACCCCAGTAGCACTAGCACCTCAGCTAACACTCCTGAAAAAACCATTCTAACTGCTGTAAATAATAAAAATCAGCAAGCTGATTTTGTTGATGAAATAGTGACTAAAAAGGCTAAACTAAACATGTTGAAAAAACAGATTCCCTTCAGCCTAGAGAATGAAATATCTAAAATCAAAATCTCTGTCCCAACAATTGAATTAGTCACTCAGAATGTATATAGAGGTCATATTTTGAAGGCTTTAAACATAGAAGACATTCATGACACAGTTAACTTAAATGATGATACCCCAGAACTAATTTTTGGACCAAAAATTGAAGGGAAATTTCAAGAAGGAACCACCCCTCCATTCTACATTAGCTTAAACATTCATGACAATATATTTCACAATGCCATGCTTGATTCAGGAGCATCACACAACCTCATGCCCAAGGTGATAATGGAAAAGTTAGGCTTAGAGGTAACTAGACCCTACAAAGATTTATGTTCCTTTGATTCAAGTAGGGTGAGTTGCCTAGGCCTAATAAAGGATCTGTGTGTTAACTTAGCCCAAATACCAACCAAAAGTTTAGTGATGGACATTATAGTGGCTGATATCCCCCCCTAATATGGCATGCCCCTTTCAAGGTCATGGGGTGCTAAGTTGCAAGGCACAATGCAGATGGATATGACTTATGCCACCATCCCTGTCTTCAGTCAACCTAGAAGATTCTATAGGGAAACACACATGAAATACATGGTGAGTAACCAAGAAAGACCAGAAAATTCTCCTCTCTATTCCATACACACTGACCTTGACTCTTTTATTATTTTCAATAATGATATTCATAAAGAGAAAGAACTAATCAGTGAAAAAACATCAAATGATATGGTCACTTCAATTTCAAACATAGCTACAGCCATTGATCAGGAGGAAAATAAAGAGAAAATTAAAAAAAAAATCTGCTGATTTAGAAATTCACAGCAAACAGATTAGAAGTCTTGAGGTCCAATACAGTCATATAAATAACACAGATCATGAAAATCAAGGGGTAAAACCTCAAAACATTGAAAACCTTGAGGAACAAAACACAGAGAAACGTAGTACAGACCCTGGTAAAAAATAGGAAAATGAAGAAGACAAAGAGGACAACAATGAAATAAATCTTAAAGATGATAAAAATCCTCTTTGGAACATGAATTTTGATGGGTCTTTCACTAGAAATGATGCAGGAGCAGGCATATGGCTGCACAACACTGAAAATAATCATGCTGAGGGGCATTCCTTTAAATTGAAATTTTAATGTACCAACAACATAGCTAAGTATGAAGCTCTCCTTTTAGGCCTGCATTTATTGAAAAAGTTAGGGGCCAAAAGGATAAAATTTCATGGGGATTCTAAATTGATTATTAGGTAAGTAAATGGGGAATATAGTGCTAAACATCCCAGAATTAGAGCCTATAGAGATGATGCCATGGAATTGTTAAGAACTTTTGATGAATTCTGAATTATATTTGTCCCAAGAAACCAAAATGTCCTTGCGAATGGTTTAGCCTTTGCTGCTAGAACCTGTATTACACCTTATGAAACCAAGCAATGCACCACCCAAGTCAAATTTAGACCAGCTGTCCTAGACAATGAAAGATACTAGCAAGTTTTTGAGGGATATAAACAAATAAAAGACTTCTTATAGTCCAAAAATGAATTTGAGACATCAAACCCAGATTCAGACTTTGATGAAGACCGTCCTATTGAAGAAAATCCACTTGTTGAAGAAGAAAAGTCTCCCAAGATTGCTAAAATAAATCTGTTAACCTATGAACTCAATCATAAAACAAAGAATATCACAGATTTAGAAAATGAAGACTTAGAAGTGCTGCAATCTAAAGACCAAATCTTTCCAAAAGGACTGGTCCCTTTAGAAGAACTATTTGACTTGAATGATGTTGCCAAAAAGCTAAAACTAGAACCCATAGGATCTGAAGTAGAAGACTGCAATATAGGCAGTGAAGAAAAGCCCAAACTAATCAAAATATCTAAAACACTGCTTGCTCACATTAAACTGAAATACATTGAGCTCTTTAAGGAATTTTTTGATGTTTTTGCATGGAGCTATGGAGATCTGAAATCATATGATATAGAAATAATTCAGCATAAGATACCCCTCAAAGAAAACCAGAAACATTTTAAAAAGAAATTGCACAGAATCAAACCTGTTCAATTACCTCCGGTAGAGAGAGAAATTAGAAAAATGTATGATGCTGTAATTATTGTCCCTGTTAGATACTCACAGTGGGTGTCTAATCTTGTATCAATGAGGAAGAAAACAGGAGAGATAAGGCTTTGTATTGATTTTAGAAACTTAAACAAAGCCTCACTGAAGGAAAACTATCCTTTGCCTAAAATGGATCATATTTTACAAAAGGTAATTGGTTCCAAAAGAATTTCTTTGCTAGATTGATTCTCAGATTACAATAAAGTCTTGGTACATCTTGATGATCAACTTAAAACAACCTTTACTACACCCTAGGGTACTTTCATGTATTTGAAAATGCCTTTTGGTTTAATGAATGCTGGTGCCACATTTCAGAAAGCCATGGATATTGCATTTTCAGAATAAATAGGTTACTTCATTATAATTTACCTTGATGATATAATTTTTTATTCTAAAACAGATGAAGAACACCTAATACATTTGAGAAAAGTCTTTGAAAAATGCATGAAATTTGGACTATCCTTAAGCCCAAAGAAAACATTGTTTGGTCTCCAAGAAGGAAAACTCATTGGGCATATCATATCAGAATAAGGGATAAGGATAGGCCCAAGAAGGATTGATGGCATATTTCAAATCATCCATCCCATAAACATCAAGGAACTTCAATCTTTCATTGGAAAGATTAATTTCTTGAGAAGGTTCATACCTAATTTAGCTAAACTCCTTAGAAACATAACAAACATGCTTAGAAAGGAAGAAGGAGTTAAATGGACCTTAGAAGCAAAGAAGTCATTTGAACTGGTAAAACAAGCACTCACCAAAACACCAGTTCCTATCAGTCCTGATTTTTCCAAAGATTTCTTCATTTTTTCATTTGCATCAGAACACACAGTAGCTGCTATCCTATTACAGAAAAATTTAAATGGAAAAGAGAAGCCCATTGCATTTTTTAGCAAGGCACTAAGAGATTCACCTCTAAAGTATAACATAATGGAAAAACAAGTGTTTGCCTTAGTCAAAGCCTTAAAGGACTTCAGAGTTTACATTCCACATTCCCACATCATAGAATTTGTGCCTCACTCAGTGGTGAAAGACATATTGACCCAAGATCCAAATGGCAAAAGAGGAAAGTGGATTACTGTAATTTTAGAGTATGACTTAGAAATCAAGCCCACTAAACTCATAAAGGGTCAAGGACTAGAAAAAATTATGGCTGAATCTAACTTCCAAGCTCTTCATATAAACATGTTTAATGAATTAGATGAACAGGAGGAGTTTTCAACTCCAATTATTGAAGATCATTTTATGAATTCATCTTGGTATGTTGACATTTTGTATGTTTTGCTAAATCTAAATGTTCCTCCTGGTTTTTCTAAGACAAAGGCAAGATTTTTAAAGTTAAAAGCTGTAAATTACTGCATTTTGAATAAATGTTTGTATTGGAAAAATGCTAGTGGATTATTGCTTAAATGTTTTCCTGAGAATGATGCAGATAATATCAAGCATGAGTTTCATGAAGGAGAATGTTGAGGCCACCTCTACTGGAAATCAACTGCCAACAAAATCCTTAGAGCTGGTTCTTACTGGCCCAATCTCTTTCAAGATGTTCATAAAATTATTATTGCCTGTCACAAATGCCAAATCTTTGAAGGCAAAAGAAAACTGCTTCCCTTACCTCTACAACCAATCGTTGTTGAAGCTTCTTTTAAACAGTAGGGTCTAGACTTCATTGGGGAAATCCATCCTCCCTCATCTGCCCAGAATAGATGGATCCTCACAGCAACAAACTATTTTACCAAATGGACAGAATCCATCCCCTCTAGGAATGCCACAAACTCAGTCATCATATTATTCCTTGAAAACCATATATTATCCAGATTTGGTTGTCCTAGAAAGATCATAACTGATAATGTTGCTACATTTGGATCTAAAAATATGGTAGAATTATGTCATAAGTATCAAATCATATTGGGTCATTCCACAGCTTATTACCCTAAAGGTAATGGGCTGGCAGAATCATCAAATAAAATTATGGTTAACATTATCAAGAAGTTGCTGGAAGATAACAAAAACTCATGGCACAATAAGCTAGTACATGCTTTATGGACAGACAGACTGACCATTAATAAATCCATTGGAATGTCTCCCTACCAGCTAGTTTATGGAACTGATGCAATATTTCCAACCAGTTTAGGGGTTCCAGTCATAAAGATGGTCCAAGAAGTACAGTCTGAAGATGATGATGTAACAAGAAGAATAAGCAAGACTATACATCTACAACAAACTAGAG
Organism: Pinus albicaulis; assembly: GCA_034641835.2. Lineage (NCBI taxonomy): Eukaryota > Viridiplantae > Streptophyta > Pinopsida > Pinales > Pinaceae > Pinus > Pinus albicaulis. The sequence continues at coordinate 735,873,501 of CM076574.1, forward strand.
AGGAAGTATACATTAGAGCACAACAACTACAAGAAAACATCAAGAAGATGTTTGACAAAAGAACCAAGGCAAGTGATTTCAAAATTGGTGATAAAGTTTTGAAATAGGATTCAAGAAGAGAAGATAAGGGAAAACATGGAAAATTTGATAACTTATGGCAAGGACCTTATCTCATCCAATCTGCTATTGGAAACAATGCATTTTTTCTACAAGAATTGGATGGAGCTGCCTATTTTGGAGGTCCTGTTAATGGCAGGGTCCTCAAACATTATTTCTGTTGACTGATATTTTATTTTCAATGCTTTTTTCCATTGTATATAACACTTTTTTTCAATTTGAAGGAAGAGAAAAGACAAAAAAAATATAAAAATAAAAGAGGGAAGGAATAAAACAAGAAAGGTATAATTCCATACCAAAAAAGAAAAGAAATTCTGAAAGTGTGCAAGCTTAAATTCCACTACCAAAATCAACACTAATATTTTAGTCATACAGCCTAATCATGATTGAAATAGATTTCAATTTTTCTGCTGATAGGTTAGTGAAGAATATTTTCCAAACTGTTTAATCTTGGCTTATCAGTAGATTAGATTAGGATAGAAAACATTGGTTCTAATTTGCTCAAAATATGAACCAAGAGAAAAGAGAAGAACAGCTCAAAAAGACAAAAATCAGAGCTGCAAAAAAGATGAGGGATGTTTTAAATTTCAGATTTCAAGCCTTCATATTTTTTTAAAAAAATTTGCAAATAAATTTTGTGTGCAGCTTGTACATACAACCACAAACACCACAGCAAATCAGACTGTTGAAACCTGGTTTGGCTGTGTTTAAATTTTTGTTTTAGAAGATAGAGAATAAAATTTGCCAGACAGTCTAATCCTGGCAGATAGTATCTTAGGTAGAGAATTTATGAGTTCAACAGCCTAATCTGAACTCATGGAAGAAATAAAGGTAGACTTTGATTATTTTTTCCTGTTTTCAAAAAGAATAAATGTTGATGTTTAAGGTCTGCAAGTCTAAATGCACCTTTTAAAGAGAAAATGATAGGAAGTAGGCTGTGTAGGTAGTTGTTTGGGAAATAAATTTGTTTGATATAAATACTGATCATCTTTCAAAGTTGCATGATCAAAGAAGAAAAGGTTGTCAATGGATAAGACATAGGTATACATCCCAGAGATCAGATTCTGAAGATCCTTGACACCTCCAAGGAGTTGCCATCCCCAAGTGGAGCAACTATTAGCCATCAGTAAATTTTTGACTAAGAAAATGATGGCTAAAAATAATTCCTAAGCGTTCAAGAGATTTTTTTTCATAAAAAAATGCTCATTCTTGAAGTCTTCTTGTGCTATTTTAACTTTGCAAGTAATCTTCACTGTTGTTTCATTATAAATAAACCCAGTTAAAAATTGCTGCCCTATGAAAAACTGTTCCCTAAATAACCTCCACTTTCATCATTTCATTCACTCATTATTTCCCCTTTTTATCCTCCATCCACCTCTGAAAAATCCCCTTTTACCCTTCATTTTTACCTTCAAAGCTAATAAAATTTCTTTTATCAGCTTTGAAACCCTCCTTTCCCCCCTATCGGAACCCCTAAAAAGTCTAAAAACCCCAACTTTTAGGCTAAAAACCCATTTTTCAAACACAAGCCTTAAGCCCCTTTAGTTTTTTAGCCCCCAGCCCCTTCCTCCATATAACCTAGCCCTGCGACCGGGTGCCCAAAACTTCAACCCCTTCATCGCATTGGCCTTTCCTTTTATAAGCCCGCTGTTTACTTACATTTTTCTCCCAATGAGATAAACTCTTCTTCCATCGGCCCCTGGTCACATACCCCTCCACATGATCATACCCCCGTGCCTATGTTAAAACCCCATCACATCTGCACTCTTGCAAAAACCTACCTTTCCTTCATTCTTCGTGACCTTCAATAATGATCCCCCGATGAGATCTTAGCCGTAGATCTTTATGATCTAATGGTCCGCATTAAAACCCAATGACCCAGTTCTGTCAGGGCCTACCATCCACCATATACAAATGCCTACCCAATCTTACTGTGACACCTGGCCTCCACTTGAACAACTCATTGTGCAACTCTTTCATCGCGCTCATTCCGCATCGTTGGATCTGGAGCCTCCAATCCAATGGTTGATGACGCATATCGCATAATTTTTGCACCCAGACTTTTAAAATCCAAAAAAATGTGATACCAACGGTTTTCCAAAAGCCACGTGTCGAGTGGTGAATGGAATCGCATTGCCTCTAGGAAAAACCATTTATCACCCAAGGGTCGTGCGATAACCACTCGAGGTATTGCTAAACCACCTTTTGCCCAGATTGCACCAAATATAGTTTAAACTGCATTTTCGCTCGTTTTTTCCCATGAGCCTCCTCCACCTGCATAAATCATCCCTCCTCTGCATCACTCCTCCGCTTTGCCCAGCCTCTAAAAGCAATTTAACCTCTAAACACAGGATTTATCTAAGCATTTGTTGTATGTTGTAGGTTTCATGAAAAATAAGTTGTACAACCTTCCCACAGTCATGATAAGGTGACCAAGGGCTAAGGATGATGATCCTCAGGCCAATATTCACGTAGAAAAGGGAATCTACAGGGTTCAAAAGCATGGTTTGACCCGCGCCTCATGAGCATTGGTTATACCATGAAACCCTCGATGCGCCCATGCACTTTCCAGTGAATAGAAACACAGTGAGCATCAATTAATTTAAGGATCAGAGCATAATCAAAGGATTAAAGGTGTTAAACAAAGATTAAAGATAGATCAATGCTTAAAACCACAGAAGAAGACAGATCAACAAAATATGCCTCCGAATGCCACAACATCAAGGCCATAACTCCTACACTAACACCTGCAGTTTTATTTTCGTAAAAGAATGCAAAATGAATGGACAGTGAGAGATCTTTTGCCAAAGACAGCTCAGAATTTATGATCAGCCTACTAAAGCCCCCAAAGTCAACAATAATAACTAAGGTTGATGAAACTTAATGTAAAAATCATTAAAACAGAGATGAGCACTCAAAATCTTCTCCCTTAGGCCTGCCAAAGGTCAGGGTATCATTACTCTATATTAATTGAACTAATGGACCCTCCTTACACTCCACCTCCTCATTCTTCTATAAATACTATTGTAGAAGATAGTATAGAGGTTGTTATCTAGATATATGTTGCATTTAAATAGCTTCTGAAGCTCTTGTAGCTTTGTTTGTATTTGAAGACACCTAAGCTGAGATGAGAAGTTTGAAGCTATAGAGACCCATTGGACTTGAAGATTGTAACTGGTTTGAACATCCAATACAAATAGCTGATTTATGGGATCCTGGTCTATGTCAATGGTGATGTGTTTCTCACTGTAAATTGTTATTTTCTTTTTTTTTTTTCCATTCTGTCCACTTTTCTCTAATAAAAAACAACAAATATATATATTAGGATTTACTTCTGAAGTACCCTAAATCTCACTGAAAATCTTTATCCTTCATGTTTTCTGCTGATTGTTTATTTAAAGATGATTCAATAGAGTATAACCAGTGAAGTGTTGGTGAGCCCATGTTTCCTGAGTACAACTTGAGATATTTTTTTTGAATGTTCTAGATAAGTTTTCTAATTAAAGATTGAACTAGGGAAGTCTATGGTTAGCCCTGTCCTCTGGATTCTTCTCCAACAGTTGCTTTGAAAAGTTCCCTTAACAGTATGTTGGAAGCAGGCTAGTTTCAAAGTACTTACTTGATCTTAGACTACTTTTTGTGTTTATCATGAATGTTTCCCCCTTTGAATATGCTAAAAGCAGGCTAAGTTAGAAGTCTTTACTTGATCTTAAGCTATTTTGTGTGTTTTAAATGTTTTCTCTTGAAAGTACATCAAAATCAGTCTAGTTTAAAAGTACTTTCCTGATCTTAGATTAATTTGTGTCTTTCCTTAAGTGCATGCCAAAAGCAGGATAGTTTCAAAGTACTTACCTAATCTTAGGTTGTTCTTTGTTTCTTCATCTGTTTGATTTCCCTCACTCCACTTTTAATGTTTCATTCCATAAAATCAACTTAAAGAGATCCTTTGACATAGATGACCTGCCGCATCGACCACTCTTGAACCTTGTTGTTTCAATTAAACCCTCTTATGACTCCATAGCCCAATGGATTGATGTTGCTCCTTGCTTATTTTATCAACTGAACCATTCTTTCAACTACCCACACCTTCACCCTTCATAAAGAATTCCTTCATCTTCATTATATCCTTGCCCAACCAAACAAACAAAAAAAAACCTTGTTCTTCATAACTAGCCTAATATCATATCACAAAACTTAAATATCATATCTTTTAACTCATACATAGAGAGATCCCTCTCTTAATCTAGGATGGCTAGGTCCTCAGATTCCAAAGCGGTTTTGATGTAGGCTCTGCAGCATTTGTACATGCCAATCTTGCAAACTACGGAGACCATAAAACATTTCACCAAAGTCAAAATGATGAACCTACCCTATTACCTTTTCCGGAGTATTGATAAAATAGCCTCTGCTGTCAAGAGGAAAAGCTATGACCACCAAATGAATAGCCTTTTTCATCACTCCCTGATCAAGATGATTTTCCTATACCAGCTAGAGAAACAAGGTATATCTTGGGAGACCTTCATCTCACATGATGTGTTTTCAGACCCTCGGGCCTTCATCCAACAGAGCTTACCTTCCACTTCACAACCTTCTACCTCCACACAACCATCATCTCCCCACGTGCCTTCTCCACAAATAATTTAACCTATTACTTCCTCCCCTGATTTACCAAGTGAAGGGGATGACAGTAGCCCTAGTGAAGGGAAAATCGGAGGTAACAGTGAGGAAGAAGATGAGACAGATAATGATGATGAAGGAGAGGACAGTGAAGAAGAAGCTGATGGAGAGGAAGAGGACAGTGAAGAAGAAGTTGATGAAGAGGAAGATGACAAAGAAGAAAATGAGGAAGAGGAAAGTGGCCAAGAATAAAGAAGCAATGGCCAAGGGCAGCAAGATGATCAAGAGGATAGTGAAGAAGAGAATGAAGAAGAAGAAAGTGGCCAAGAAAAAATCAGCAATGGCCAAGGGAAAAAAGACAGTGAAGAAGAAAACAAAGATAAAACTAGTGATGATAGTCACAAAGATAAAAACAGTGAACATGATGATGAAGATGACAATGACAATGATGAAGGAGAAGAAGATGACAATGAGGAAGAAGAGGAAAACAGTGAAGAAGAATAATAGCTAGATGAGGAAGGTAGCTATCTAAGTGCCCAAAACAGTCCAGGAAAGAGTCGTGACAGTCATGACAGCTATCATGAATTTCTTGAAAAATATCAATCCATAGAAGACATAGAAAAATCAGAGCATACTGAAGGAAAAATGATTTCAACATTGCCTTTGAGACTCCCATGATTTCCCCTCTCTCATGCACTTATCATAGAGGGAAAAGGAGTGTGTTTGCTGCCTCTAAGAAGCAAAGGGCCACCTCCTCACAAAATATCAAAACATTGGACAAAGGAAAAGAAAAAATTAAGAGTGTTGAGCCAAAGGCACCGGTCAGGAGAAGAAAAAGGATTAAAAAGGTTTCTCAAGGCCCTCTCTTTGTTGATCTAGACAGTGATAATGAAGACCAAGGGATAAACACAAAATTACTCCTCCTAGAAAAATATGCCCAGCTTCAAGAATGGGAAAAAGATTTTGAAAGAGCACAAAGGGTCATCTACTATTAAAAACAGGAGCAAAAACATTTCAAAGAGGTCAAGAGGGGCCTTGCCTTGCAAAATAAAATGGTCAAACACTATGCAAGGAAGAGCATGATTGCCAATGCTAAATTGAGGCAAGCCCTCCTAGAGCTAGAAGAACTAAAAAGGCCCAAAGTTCATGACAACATCGCAATATTATCTTATGCTTCTCAGCAAGTGTCTAAAACTCCTTGAGGGTCTACCCACCAATTTTGAAGAAAATCCGGACACTTTTTGGTTTTTCCAAATTTGGGCCCCTAGGAGCGCAACACCCTAGGCACTATGCTCTTTTTTGGGGAAACCTCAGCTGCTAAATTTTATATTTTTGGGTTTTTCATGTCTCCAGAAGTCTCTACAAAAAATTTCAGATCATTTGGAGCATTGTTTCCCCCTCAAAAGGTCAAAAAACACCTCAAAAATGACCTTTCTGCCTCCTTTTTAGGCCTGGCGCTGTGCTTTGAGAAGTCATGTGAGATTTTATCTTTGAGTAGGTAAATGGAATCCATTCAGCACAAATCAAGTATTTCTGGAAATCATACTCTCCAATCTTTCCAACAAGCCATCACAGGCCTAAATCCGATGCCGGGAAGGGGTCCAAAACTCAGCTGCAACAGACCCCAAATTTTGATGATATGGAGCTATGCATAGAGATAACTTTTTGCCAAAAAGTCAACAAAAGACACAAATTAATGGAAAATTAGTTTTTTAATATTTTTTTGGATAAAAATCTCCTGATATGATTGGGGAGTTATGTTTTGGTGTGTTTCATTTATTTCGTTATCTCTTATGTGTCTTGGGCCTTGCATGGTCATTAAGCGCATTTATGACATTTATGGTTGAATTAGGGTTTCTGGAAGCCTCTTAGGGTTTCCACCTCCTCATTTTCTCCATAAATAGAGCATGAGGCTCTTGTATATTTTTTTGGATGTTGATGACTTATGCTGAAGTAATACATAGTCCCTTGAAGCCTTTGATGAGAAATTGATGTCTTGGAGCTTATGCATGATCTGATTCACTTATTGATGGAGAAGGACTGTTTGCAAGATCCATAGGCTTGGTTGATGGTGAATTTTTCTCTTTTTAATGATTTTCTAAGTTTCTCATATGTTTTCCATCCATCTATGTTGCAGTATGACAAAAAATTTAGACTAAGATATGCTTGTTGATGGCACCTTAGATCTGTTTGTTTCCTTCACTGCCTAAATGTTTTCTTCTACTTAAGATATGTTAGAGAATTCATCTTTTGCTCTCTAATAAGTTTTTGGATTCTCTATTTTCTTGAATGATTTAGATCAGTTAGTATCAATTATGATTTATGGCTAGCCCTGCATATTGTTACCTCTGAAGTACTTTATTCTTGAAATCATCTTTTGAAGTAGCTTTGCCCATAGTTTGTCAAAGAAGTCTATCTTAACCATGCTCTTTGCCTTACTTAGCTAAAATTGTCTCAAGGAACTCTCATAGCTGTCACTGTGGATGCTAGGGTTTGTCTCTTCTTCTATGGTTATAGTTACTAGTGCAACTTAAATGTTTTTCCTACTCTTGATGATAAAACCCATGAAAGATTAAATAATTTTTTTCATTTCTATGTTTTATCTGAATGTTGTCTTGGTTGATTATATACTTTCAGTCTGAAATCAAATGGATTATGTGTTTCTTAAGCCTTTGACTCTCTGTCTATGCTTATAAATATTCTAACTCCCTCAGTTTACAAGTATATAAAGGATTATGTTTCTGCCCTTTATTAGCTTGTTGTTCTCAAGTTTAATGTCCATCTCATGATCCTTCACAACCTTAAAGATCCACCAACCAAGTTAAATTTCCCTAAAAATGCTCTTGAAACCATTGATGAACTCATTCATGACCTTGTTTGACTCCATTGCCCAATGACTTGACAATCTTCCTTGTTTTCTATCTAGATCCATTTGAGCATCATACCCAACCAAAAACAATCAAAATAACCTGCACTTAACATCTAGCCTAAAATCAACCCTAATTAGCAAACAAGTTCACATCTTTTCACCTACTAGAGAGATCCCTCTCCAAATCCAGGAAGTCTAGGTCCCAGGATTCCAAAGCTTGGTTTTATGTTACCCTATACCTTTGTATCTCAATAAATCTAGCAAATTATAGGGAGCTAACATAATGGCGATCATGGTGGGACTCTGAGTTATAAACAAACTTAGACTTCCCTAAACCTTTCAAAAAAACCTTAAGAGTACTATCTTGTGGATTTATCCCGCCGCTCACACCAACATAATGGCAATCACGGTGGGAATCTGAGTTTTAAACAAGCTTAGACTTCCCTAAAACTTTCAAAAAACTCTTAAGAGTACTATCTTGTGGATTTATCCCACCACTCACACCAACATAATGGCGATCATGGTGGGACCTTCTGAGTTAGTGACAAACAAAGTATTCCTTAGATCTTAGAAAACTCACAAACATCCTTAGATTGGTATTTAGTTGTTGATGGTGGACAACAAGAACATCCTTAAAACAATAAACATCATCCACCTGGTGACTCCACTGGTCTTCAGTAGCCTTGTTGACCCCACTATCTCTCATAGACTCCCATGGGAATGCATTAAGAAATCCCAATCATGCTGATGGTGGACAGCAAAGTTAAAACCCTCCACCTGGCAACTCCACACCTCTAAATAGACCTAAAGACTCCACTGGTAGAGAACTCTAGACTGGTTGAAAATATTTAGTGACCATTTCTGATTTACAAACATGGATCCAAGAATACAACGAAGATATGCCCCAATGAGTAGGGATCATATCCCTGGATTCCCACACAAAATGCCTAAAATAAACTGGTTAAAAGACCTACCTATCTTTCAAGATGAAAAATTTGATGACCCCTTATTACATCTCATCAATTTTCATATACATGTATGGAGGTTAAAGGTTGAATGGCATGAGGACTACCTCATGAAAATGTTTATGGAAACATTATAAGGTAAGGCAAGAAATTGGTATGAATGGCTAGAACTTGGCATATTGTTTTCTTTGAAGGATTTCCACAAGGTATTCTATAGACACTATATAGGGTATTTCCCATCTCTATCATTAGTTGAAAATTGTTGTGATCAATCTCAGGATATCATACAGTACCTTATAGATAGCGATGAAGATTTGGAAAATTTGTATCCTGAAGATTTCTTAACATCCATTCATGAATTTCATTCTCAAGATAAGTATCATGAAAGCCTAGTTGAGTTAGTCGAGGAAGAAATCAATCAAGGTATAGAATAAAACCCATAAGATCTCTCTGAAGGCACAAGTGATGATTCATCACCCCTACTAGATGAGGCTCAAGAAGATATCCAACCTCAGAATCAGTCTTCTCTGGAGAAGGAAAACAATTGTTGCCCAATCAAAAGAAAACAGAAAATGCCTCCTCCTTTAACTGAAGAATAGATAGATCAGATGTTGAGAGTACAACCACCCTCTAAGCCTTCATGTAAACAAAAAATTCCTGTTCTTTCTCCTACTAGATCCATCTACCATAAATCATAAAGTGAACTTGTAGATCAATTCAAAGAAGAAAAAATTGATAATCCAATATGTTTGATTGGTGACACTACTTATTTTGATGAGTTTCCAAAGTTTGATCAATCTGATGATGATGTCCTCCAAACAAAAACTAACTTTGCAGAGAAATCAGTAGTTGGTTTGTGGGAAGAAGATCAGTATCATCAACTTGAAAAAAGTAATCAGCCAATACAAGTCACCTATGACACTGATGAGGAAAGCCTTTAAAGTTTAGAAGTAAGTGAGGAGTCTCTGACTCTTTTCTCTACTTCACTTCAGTCCTTCAGAAATAATTTTCATATGATTGGAAATCAGCAGTGTTTCAGTTTTGATGATGAGGTTGGGAAAGATAATGAGTTTCTTGAACCAGTTGTTAATGAAAAGCCTTTTCCTGAAAGGGATGAGGAAATAATTTGGGACACAGAATCCTCCTTAGCTTCAGAATTGTAGCCACCAAGTCCTATTGAATTTCAAATTGCAGATGAAGACTTGGAAAATGATAATCACATAAGAGTTGATTAAATGCCTTCACAAGAAGACTTACTGCCAAGGAGTGCTCCTACTCATCAACATGATGGCCTCTTCATAGAATTCAGCCCATTCATTCATAATACATCAGATTTTCTAGAGTACAATGTTGCAATCTATGATGAGTCTACCAGTTCAGATGATCATGAGGAAGAGGATGAGTTTCTTTCCCAAAGGAGTCCTAAGCTTAGCCAAGTGAAGGAAGAAGTAATCCTGGATCAAGCTTATCTCCCAAATCCTCTAAGCCAGGTATTGTTTCAAGATCCCTTTGCTGATTTGTTAGAGGAACTTGAAGAAGGAGTAAAACATGTCAAGAGAAGTTTGATGCAGAATTTCAAGAACATTTTAGGCACTACTGTTCGAAAACAAGTAAGGTGGAAGTGGCATTTTTATTTTTTCAGCACTCTCAAAGAGCTGAAACAAAATCCCTCATGGAATCATCTGCTTGATTGGATATGTTGGAAAAGAGATTTGACCAAATGAATGTATATTATGTATAGGTTAGATTAGGATAGATAGATATATATGCAAAATAAGCTCAACCTTGTGAGCATATTTTTAGTTCTAGATTGTTTGGAAAAAATGAAAAAAACAAAAAAACAAAGAAAGGTAGAAAAAGAGGGCAGATTTGAAAAGTGGTACAACCCCATACCTAAAAAATAGTGATGCTGAAAGTGTGCAAGCCTAAATGCCACTACTTGTGCCAAAAAGTCTTGTTCAGTCATCTAGCCTAATCATGGTTGAACATGTTTTCAATTTATTTGTTGATAAGTTAGTGAAAGAGAGCTTGTTAAATCATTCAAACTTGACTTGTAAAAAAGGATAGACTAGGGAAGGAAAAGATACAGGTTACACATGCTCAAAACAGAACCAAAGAGGAAGATGAGGATGCATAACAAATGATAGATCACAGCCCTTAGCTTTCTATTTTACTTTTATGCAAAATAATGTTTCTGTGCAGATTGTTCTTATGCCACAACTCATGGTAAGTCAGATTGCCTAATCTTGATTTAAACCATGATTTCAATTTCATGTTTATAGCTTAGAGAATGAAGTTTGTCAAACATCTTAGTCTTGATAAATGATTAGAATAGGTAGAGAATAAGAGAGTTCATTAGCCTAATCTGAACTCTTAAAAGAAATAAGGGTACAATTAGATAGTTTGATTTGTGTTTTCAAAAATAAAAATGTCAAGGGTTTGCTAGTTCAAATGCACCCAAGGAGGAAAAAATGTTAGGTAAGTAGGTTGGGTAGGTAGAGATGATGTTGATGTTAATCATTTTTTTTCATATTACTAAAGATCACAGCTTCAAGCAAGCATCAGCAAGTGAAAGAGGTAAAAATATGCCCAATGGATGAGGCACTAGTCTTCATAAACCAAGATATTTGAAAGTTCTGGACACCTCTTGAAAAGGAGCTGCCATCCCCAAGTGGAGCCACTGTTAGTCATCCATAATTTTCACTATCTAAAGATGACTAAGTATCGGTTCCAGATTTCTAGAAACAAAGTTCATGAGCATTGTGAATTCTAGAAATCTCACAGCCTTCATTACCCTTAGGATAATTTTTTCCTATTTTTCCATCATCCTATCTAGCCATCACTGGCCCACCACTCCTAGAAGACCCATCCTGGGTTCAAGAAATATTATTTTACCCCAACTGTCACTCATTTTTCACCATGTCTTGCCGTTTGGCCCAAATCCTCTATTTTTCTTATCTAGAAGATTCCTGACTACTGATCAAACCTATTAATCCAATAATCTTGATGACTCTTCCATAATATTCCTAGACACTGATTGTCTCTACAAACCCTCTAGATAATCAAAATGCTAGATCCTAGGTCTTCAAAACACACTAAGCTTATCACAGGTCCTATCTTATACTTGGTAATCCCTAAAGTCTAAATGCCTATCCAAAATCCAAATCCAAAGGTCCCCATTAGGTCACCAAAGGTTTCACTAAGTTATAGGATGGATTTGGTGCCCAGCAAGTTATGCCGTCTTACATAAAGAGGATTGCACTCAAAGGGGCCCCCTTGGCTTAGAATACAAACATTGCAAGGGACAGCTACCCTTGTTCACATATTTTTTTTAGCCAAGATGATCACCAGCAACAAGAGGAGGCAAAGTAATAGGGCATAATCATCACCAAGAAGTAGACCCAAACAAGACAAAAAAAACAAGCATATAGGTAAAAGAGTATCAGAGTTTGCTTTGGTGGATTAAAAAAACATTGATGATAAGAGTGGAAGCCTCCTCCTTAAGGTTTTTTCCAAAATAGCACTGCTTCACCTGCACTAGGAGAAGAAAGACAAAGGGTATCAGGTTAAAGAAGACTATTTTTTGCCAAAGGATAGAAAAACAGAGTTTTTAAGGTAAAAGGTCAGATTATGAGTTATTTTCGAAGAAAGGGCCAAATGTGACCTCGATTTCTGCATCTCAACGATAGGCTCCCAACAAAGGGCGTCTATGCCAAAAAATATTGCTCCCCAAAAGATTGGCAAAGGTAGGAATAAACATGTTTTCCGAGAAATATTTAAAAAGGGTGTTCACAGTAGAATTACACATTGAAAGATAGGAAACCCCAACCTTAAAAATGTGGGTATGGGATTTTTCAATTTATTTTTCAAAACAAGTATAAAGGCCAAGTGAACCTTCCCCATGCATCATTTGTACTTTACCGAGGAGAAGAAGCCATTGAGAGGAAAGTTTCTGGGTTTCTGGGCAAACTGTAAAAATTTGGCAGGCGCTACGCGTTGAACACGGCGCTACGACCCTGGACTCTGGTGCTACGTGTAGAGACGAGGCAGGTAGTATAATATTACATTGTGCTACGTGCTCATGGGGTGGCGCTGCGCGCCTATGTTGGCGCTGCACACAGGCACAGGAGCGACCAACGAAGCCTATTTTTACACTTGGTGCTACGCCCCGACGACACGACTGGCCCGGCGGTATGCGCAGGCGCTACACGCTGGCGTTGTGCCCCTGGAAGCACTTCAGAAAAGTATGCCAAAGGTTTTCAAAATCAGGTTTTTTCCTCCACAAACCCTCTGCAAGTTGAAACAAGGTTGGTTAACCTTCCTTTCCTTTTCCCAAATATTTTTTATCAAAGAGGTCATCCATGATTAGAAATTAACCAAAACCCTAGACTATGCAAAAACAAATTGTCACTGTCTTTGAACTAGGGTTATAAGAAAGATTGGTTTTCATACAAAGAGAAGACTAAGTTGTATAAACCTGACCTCTACCACCAAGTCCAGGCTTTGAAAGCTGTCCTCACCCTAGCTTCCCTCTTTGCAAAAGTTTGACCTACACCACTTATTTTGCTCCAAATACCCTAAAGAAAACTCAAGGTTCCTACTGCTGTTTGGACCAGCCATCATGTAAGAGTAATAGTCACACTAGTGGTGATGAGATTCATACTCCCACGAAGCCAAAACATCATGGAGGAAAAGCCAAAATATTTGAGCCCCTAGACACCACTCCAATTACTTCCTCTCCTATGATCCTTTCATGCTTCCAAGATGTAGGATTCTACCAATTTTGTGATAAGGTCAAGCAAGTTGAATACCATCCAGCCTTAACCAGATTGTTTTCTTTTAGCCTACAAAACTACCAAGTTAATCTTGTAGGGGTCCAATTTGAGTTTTCATCTGAAATCATTTCCAAAGCAACTGGTATACCAGATTTTGGTGAGCTTTGGTTCAAACAAAAGAAATTGGATTTGGGTTATTATGGGCCTTATTTGAAACCCACCTGTCAGCAAAACTGCAAGGCTATTTTTCCTTTCTATTATTTGCTAGAGAGGTATGCAACATTAATGAGGCAAATTATCAGTTTTTTCACATGTGAGGGAAGGTACTCCCAACTCTATTCATATCATATCAGATTGCTGATGCATTTCACCAAAGTCAAAATGATGAACCTACCCTATTACCTTTTTCGGAGTATTGATAAAATGGCCTCTGTTGTCGAAAGGAAAAGCTATGACCACCAAATGCCTAGCCTTTTTCATCACTCCATGATCAAGATGATTGTCCTATACTAGCTGGAGAAACAAGATATATCTTGGAAGACCTTCATCTCGAATGATGTGTTTTCAGACCCTCGGGCCTTCATCTAGCAGAGCTTGCCTTCCACTTCACAACCTTCTACCTCCATAGAGCCATCATCTCCCCACATGCCTTCTCCACAAATAATTTCACCTATTACTTCCTCCCTTGATTTACCAAGTGAAGGGGCTAACAGTAGCCCTAGTGAAGGGAAAATAGAAGGTAACAGTGAAGAAGAAGATGAGACAGATAATGATGATGAAGGAGAGGACAATGAAGAAGAAGTTGATGGAGAGGAAGAGGACAGTGAAGAAGAAGTTGATGGAGAGGAAGAGGACAGTGAAGAAGAAGATGATGAAGAGGAAGAGGACAGTGAAGAAGAAGATGATGAAGAGGAAGATGAGAAAGAAGAAAATGAGGAAGAGGAAAGTGGCCAAGAAGAAAGAAGCAATGGCCAAGGGCAGCAAGCTAATCAAGAGGACAGTGAAGAAGAGAATGAAGAAGAAAGTGGCCAAGAAGAAAGCAGTAATGGCCAAGGACAATAAGAGAGTGAAGAAGAAAACAAAGATAAAACCAGTGATGATAGTCACAAAGATAAAAATAGTGAACATGATGCTGAAGAGGAAAATGAAAATGATGATGAAGAAGATGATGAAAATGAGGAAGAAGAGGAAAACAATGAAGAAGAAGAACAGAAAGATGAGGAAAACAACTATCTAAGTGCCCAAAACAGTCCAGGAAATAGTCATGACAGTCATCTTGACAAAGATTAGTCCATAGAAGAAATAGAAAAATCAGAGCATAGTGAAGGAAAAATTGATGTCAACATTGCCTTTGATACTCCCATGATTTCCCCTCTCTCATGAACATATCATAGAGGGAAAAGGAGTGTGTTTGCTTCCTCTAAGACGCAAAGGGCCACCTCCTCACAAAATATCAAAACATCGGACAAAGGAAAAAAAAAATGAAGAGTGTTGAGCCAAAGGCACTAGTCAAGAGGAGCAAAAGGATTAAAAATGTTTCTCAAGGCCCTCTCTTTGTTGATCTAGACAGTGATAATGAAGACCAAGGGATAAACACAAAATTACTCCTCCTAGAAAAAGATGCCCAGCTTCAAGAATGGGAAAAGGATTTTGAAAGAGCACAAAGGGTCATCTACTATTACAAACAGGAGAAAAAAAATTTCAAAGAGGTCAATAGGGGCCTTGCCTTGCAGAAGAAAATGGTCAAACACTATGCAAGGAAGAGCATGATTGCCAATGCTAAATTGAGGCAAGCCCTCCTATAGCTAGAAGAGCTAAAAAGGCCCAAAGTTGATGACAGCCTCAAAATCTTGGCTTATTCTTCTCAACATGTGTCTAAAACCCCTTGAGGGGTCTACCCACCAACTTTGAAGAAAATCCAGACACTTTTTGTTTTTTCCAAATTTGGGCCCCTAGGAGCGCAACACCCTAGGCGCTACGCTCTTTTTTGGGGCATCCTAAGCTACTTAAGTTTATATTTTTTGGTTTTTCATGTCTCTAGCAGTCTCCAAAAAACAATTAATATCATTTGGAGTATTTTTTCCCCCTCAAAAAGTCAAAAAACACCTCAAAAATGACCTTTCTGCCTCTTTTTCAGGCCTAGCGCTGTGCATTGAGTAGTGATGGGAGATTTTATTTTCGAGTAGGTAAATGGCATCCATTCAGCACAACTCAATTATTTATGGAAATCAGACTCTCCAATATTTCCAACGAGCTATCACGGGCCTGAATATGATTGCCGGGAAGGGGTCCAAAACTCAACTACAACAGACCCCAAATTTTGATGATATGGAGCTACACACAGAGACAACTTTTTGCCAAAAAGTCAACAAAAGACACAAATTAATGGAAAATTAGTTTTTTAATATTTTTTTGGATAAAACACTCATGATTTTATTGGGGAGTTATGTTTTGGTGTGTTTCATTTATTTCCTTATCTCTTATGTGTCTTGGGCCTTGCATGGTCATTATGCACATTTATGACATTTATGGCTGAATTAGGGTTTCTGGAAGCCTCTTAGGGTTTCCACCTCCTCATTTGCTCCATAAATAGAGAATGAGGCTCTTGTATATTTTGTTGGATGTTGATGACTTATGTTGAAGTAATACATAATCCCTTGAAGCCTTTGATGAGAAATTGATGTCTTGGAGCTTATGCATGATCTGATTCACTTGTTGATGGAGAAGGACTGTTTGCAGGATCCATAGGCTTGGTTGATGGTGAATTTTTCTCTTGTTAATGTTTTTCTAAGTTTCTCATGTGTTTTCCATCCATCTATGCTACAATAGGACAAAAAATTTAGACTAAGATATGCTTGTTGATGGCACCTTAGATTTGTTTGTTTCCTTCACTGCCTAAATGTTTTCTTCTGCTTAAGATATGTTAGAGAATTCATATTTTTCTCTCTAATAAGTTTTTGGCTTGTATATTTTCTTGAATGATTTAGATCAGTTAGTATCAATTATGATTGATGGCTAAACCTGCATATTGTTACCTTTGAAGTACTCTATTCTTGAAATCATCTTTTGAAGCAACTTTGCCCATAGTTTGTCAAAGAAGTCTGTCTTAACCATGCTCTTTGCCTTACTTAGCTAAAATTGTCTCAAGGAACTCTCATAGCTGTCATTATGGATGCTAGGTTTTGTCTCTTCTTCTATGTTTATAGTTACTAGTGCAACTTAAATGTTTTTCTTGCTCTTGATGATAAAACCCATGAAATATTAAATAAGTTTTTTCCTTTCTATGTTTTATCTGAATGTTGTCTTGGCTGATTATCTGCTTTCATTTTGAAATGAAATGGATTAGGTGTTTCTTAAGACTTTGACTCTCTTTCTATGCTTATAAATATTCTAACTCCCTCAGTTTACAAGTATATAAAGGATTCTTTTTCTGCCCTTTATTAGCTTGTTGTTCTCAAGTTTAATGTCCATCTCATGATCATTCACAACCTTAAAGATCCACCAACCAAGTTAAATTTCCCTGCAAATGCTCTTGAAACCATTGATGAACTCATTCATGACCTTGTTTAACTCCATTGCCCAATGACTTGACAATCTTCCTTGTTTTCTATCTAAATCCATCTGAGCATCATACCCAACCAAAAACAATCAAAATACCCTGCACTTAACATCTAGCCTAAAATTAACCCTAATTAGCGAACAAGTTCACATCTTTGCATCTACTAGAGAGATCCCTCTCCGAATCCAGGAAGGCTAGGTCCTAGGATTCCAAAGCTTGGTTTTATGTTACCCTGTACCTTTGTATCTCAATCAATCTAGCAAATTACAGGGAGCTAACAGACCCGACATTCATGACAATTTGTGACTTTTTTGTACAAATCAGAAAATAAATTTGGCCAATAATACCCTGCTCTCAACACTTTGTTAGCTGTTGTTTTAAAAAACAAATGACCTCCACAATCTCCCCTATGAAAGTCATTCATTACCTGTTTAGGTTCATCTTCAACCAGAAAATTCAAAAGAACACCTCCCAGATCTTTCCAATAAAGGGCACTTCCTAGAATGTGGTATTTAGAAGATTTCAATTTCAAATACCTACCATGACATTTTGACTTTTGAGGAGGAGGACACAAGTGCTGAAGAACATATACTATATCAGAATACCATGGTGAAGTAAGAAACATTTATGATACATGTATTAAAGCGCCATATTTTGACATTGCTGCAATAAGGTTTATATCTAAAGCATGCAAGTTGGATTCAACCATTAGCTTAGCTAACCCTTGTCCCTTGATCAGTTTGGTAGGCCTAATCTCAAGATCATATTCAAGCATAGCTGCTATCCACCTACCTCTTCGACCTTCAGGATCAGTCTGTGTGAGAATATCTTTCACCGTTTCATTTGGAACATAGGCAATAGTATGTGAATGGAGAATATAGATCCGGAAATATTTCAGAGCTTTGGTTAGGGATAAATATTGTTTCTCAATAATGTTATATCGAAGAGCAACATCTCGAATGGCCCGACTAAAGAAATAAATAGGCGGTTCAACTTGGTATCTCTTTTGCATTAAAACTGCAGCTAAAGTATGCTTGGGTGCAAATGAAAATATTATGAAATCAACTGTATAATATGGACTAATAAAAATAGGGGTTGTGCTTAAAGCAGGCTTTACCAGGTTGAAACACTTCATAGCATCAATGGCCCATTTTACATTGCTGTCCTTTTTCAACATATTAGTCATTTCTCTCAAATGCTTAGCTAAATTTTGAACAAATCTGTCTAAAAAAGTTCATCTTACCAGTAAAAGCCCGAATCTCTTTTTTGTTATGTGGAAAGTCTATCTTCTGAATGGCTTCGACTCTGGAAGGATCAATGTGAATGCCATCTTTGGAAATTATGTTACCAAGTAGTTTGCCTTCATCCATGGCAAAAAGACTCTTCTTTGGATTTAAAGAAATTCCGAACTCCATGGATTTCTGAAAAATAATCCTCAAATGATACAAATGTTGATCGTCAGAACCAGAAAACATTGTCAAATCATCTAGATACATTACTAAGAAAAAATCCTTTTCATTATCAAAGGCTATATCCATCGCTCGGTGAAAAGTAGCCCCTGCATTCTTGAGTCCGAATGGCATTTTAACATACTGAAAATTTCCCCAAGGTGTTGTGAAAGCAGTTTCCAAAATCAAGGTCTCAATCATAATTTTTACGATCTCTTAAAGATTTTCAGAACTACTCTACGCAGGTAAGTACTTGGTTGGACTCACTTGGAGCTTTGGTATATCACGAGGCATATTTGTATATTAGTTTGTCTTGGAATTTAATAGAAATATGCAGCTATTTTCTTGGGATCCATGTGGTATTAGTTTTATACATAATTTCCTCTGTGTTATCAATTTTTTTGAATGTATTGTTAATTCATAAAAGGAAAAAGAAAGCTCCTTCCTCTTCCGCTGAAGCCTATTATAGTAAATGCTCCTTTTCAATAGTGGGGACTTGATTTTATTGGGGAAATTCATCCCACATCATCGGAACAACACAAATGGATCTTAACAGCCACTGACTACTTCACTAAGTGGATCGATGCTATTCCTACAAGGCAATCTACAGACATGATAATCATTCAATTCTTAGAATCCAATATTCTATCTCGTTTTGGTTGTTCTCACAAGATTATTACAGATAATGCTGCAACATTTAAGTCAAAGAAGATGATTGAGTTTTTTCATTAGTACAATATTAGATTAGGTCATTCTGCTGCATATTATCCACAGGGAAATGGACTAACTGATTCCTCTAATAAATATTTGGTGAATTTCATTAAGAAAATGTTGGAGGAGAACAAGAAAAATTGGCACCGGATCGAGTGAGAACCAAGAAATATATAGGTATGTCACCTTTTGAAATTGTTTATGGTACATATACAATGTTTCGTACATCACTTGCAGTCCCAGTTATGAGGTTATTGCAGGAAGAAGATAGTGAGGAAGATAATATGCAACACTGAATCAATCAAATGATTCATCATCAACAAATAAGAGAGGAAGTTTCTCAAAATTCTTCTAAGCTTCAGGAGAGAATTAAGAATATTTATGATCGGAAAACCAAAGAAAATAAATTTCAGCTGGAGGATGTAGTGTTAACATGGGATGAAAGAAATGAAGATAAAGGTAAGCACGGGAAGTTTGAAAACCTTTGGAAGGGACCCTACAAGATCTTGGCTTATTAAGGACAAAATGCCTATTTGCTAAAAGAAATGAATGGAGAGGAATGTTCAGAAGGACCATTCAATGATAGGCTCTTGAAACATTATTATTTCTGATGCAACTTCTAAGAGAATGGTTGACTGTCACTGTAAATACTAATATATATTTCTTGTAATGTTTGAGGCAGAAGGTCATCGAAGCTTGGGGCCCAAAGTGAAGGCTATAAAGCTTGTTGATTTTATGTTTTCTTCAGATTTTTAGAGTCAGTTTTGAGTTAATGTCAGGGTCATTTTTTGAGTCATTTTTATTTTCTTTAAGTGGTTTCTGAGTCAGTTAAAGTTATCTACAGTATTTTGGATTTGTTTTTACCATATTTACCCAATGGTTAGGCACTTGGTCTATGGTGTTATTGACACCTCCAAGGAGCTTCCATCCCCAATAAGGCCAATGTTAGTGTCAGTCTTTGCATACTTCCACCAGGGATCAAAACACATTTTCATGTTGTTTCGGGAAATAACTCCTTAAAGGTTTTTGGGTTGGAAACCTTCACAGATCAGGGGCATACCATTCAAGAATGACTCACTTAACCTATCTTTTATGCTAAAAATTAGATTTAAACAATTGTGGAACTTACCCGAAAGTCCTACGTTTGATGTAGATCCCGTAGGGTTCAAACCCCCAGCAATGCCTCGTGCTTCGTAACTTGTAAATAAAGAAAGAACGAACACGAAACACTAGTTGTACAACATATATTAATCCTATATGTTCATGAATAATATCATATAAGCAATGCTGAATGTTTAACTAACAATATTCACACATATATAGACACATGAATATTTCGGAACAAGATGGTTCTTCTTTATTATATATGGCATGTACAAGAATAGTAAGTGGAGAGATCACCTGAATCCTTCCACGGCCTTCGAGTAGACTGTCCTCTAGATTCGTCCAGTCCTCACCTTGCTAGGATTCTTCCAAGATGTGTGCACATGAGATGTCATATAAGATGATGATCATATTCAAGGAAACAAGGGTTTCCTGAATATACTTGGGAAGTGCAGGAGGCACGGGAACATCAGAATTGAAATAGGGATCCAACAAAGTATAATATCTATAATTTTCTCTCTCCCTTAGGCCATACACATGAGGGGATTTTATGCTTCCTCAAAGTAGTTTCAGCAGTTGGAAACAATTGGGCCACGGGCAGGGGTGGTTGAATTACGAGAATATCCATCACCCTTCCATGAAAATAATGAATTTATATATATTTTTAATGATTTAAATGCCATACGCAGAAAAGTACGAATGAAATCACGTATATACGCGGAAAATTCTAATGATAATCGCGTATGGGAATTTTAACACTGTTTTTTTATGAATTTGTTCAAGTATGGAAGGAAAGGGTGCCTAGGGCCAAAGAGACAAGAATTATTCACATGAGGGTGAAAATTGATGCTATAACATATGCCCCCTAATATATGATGTCAGAAGGGGTACATGATGGCCGAAATATATTATGTGCATAGAAAGAACCTGGCAAAGACAAGAGAGGACGTCACCAGATTTCAACCTGTCAAAAAACCAATGAAAGAAGTCAGAGAGTCAACTCATGTATGAGGCGGGAATCCCCATTCTTAGTGAAAGAAAAGCATGGCTATAGATCCAAAATGTATACAAGTATAACTGAATTGGAAAGTACATAGTGAATTATCTGAGCACTGCCCGGAAGTACAAGTCAAAAATCAAGTGCAAGTATCACATATAGAATACTGATCAATGATGCTATAGTAGATATCTGATCACTCAAGTAACTAAATCTCTAGGTACCAAAGCATAAGAGGTGGAAAACATGGTACAATCACATAACTCGGGGGCCAACATATAAGATGCTATTGTACTGAAACTACAACATATAATAATGGATGGTGTCACTGGCAGAAGCTGGATGAAATTTCAATAGTGAACTGATGCATGCTGATGCAAACCCGAGGTCTTCACCGATCACGATGGCACAATTATAAACAATGGGAATGAATGAGCTAAAGTCGACCATGTGAGAAATCATTTGATTACTAGTAAACAATGGAAACCGTTAAAAAATGCGAGACAACCCACCAATAATGATAATGAGTGTCAAATTAGATATTTGAGGTTAAATGCTGTTGAGATTCAGACTCAGTTAACTAAGAATTTCTGTGAGGTTAAATCACTCATCTCTATTTGTCTTGGTTCAAAGAGTGCAATTCTTGTCAAATTAGAAGATATTCCTACTTCAGACCCTGGGAGGACCTGCACGACATCAAGGCACAGGTTGTAAAGGTTTTCTTTATTTGAAGTTAATACAAATATACTCATTTCTCTCATTAAACTGTCTATTCATGGTTTATTTCATAAATTCCTTGATCATTATGATGAGTATGATTTATAATAATGTCTATACAGGTGCTGTGTAATCTTTTTGCTTGTTTGTGACTGCAGATTCACGAGGAACGTTCTTTCAAGTGCACGGGAAGGACTTCAACGAGATCAAGCAAGCGCTGGATATAAGGTAGGCCTTACACCTATATAGCATTTTTATGAATCTTGTATGCTTAGAGAGAGATTAGTATAATTGGTTGTTTGTTGCTAGTTACTTTTAGTACTAGAGAGATCGGTCTTGTCCGCAAGACGGATTAATCTACACAACAAAATGGCGACTCCACTGGGGAAAGAACTTGTTGTTTTTGGTTCTCTTTTATTTTTTGATTTGAGGAAACATTTTTTCCTGGTTTTTGATTGATACATATCTGTCTGGGTAATTTAGATTTTCCCTGTTTTTGAAAATTTAGAAATATTTTAAGTTTTTCTATAATTTTTCCTAGGACCGCACTCTGGCTTATTTTGACAGTGCGGGCAGGTTCGCACTTTCTGTTAAGAATACAGTGCGGGACCGCACCTGTCAATACTGGTTGCCTGCGGACCCTGTTAAAATTTTAGAAAATCTCTAGATTTCTTTCTCTAGTTTATTTTTATTTGGATTTAGCCTTTTGGTTTCTGCCCAGACTGATTATTGTTTCTGTCAAGAATTTTTTGTGAATGAACTCCAACAGTGTTGATGTTTTGATGATTTTCTAGAAGATTTTGCAGTTTGGATTGCTTTTTCCACTTGGTCTTTGTAGCGATTCGAACTTTCGACAATTTGCAGTATCTCAGATTACATTGATCTCTTTTCGTCTTTTGAATCCGACCTGATTGTGAAAACATCCTTTATTAAGAATTTGAGCCTTTTTGTTTCTTTGCAAGTCTTCGAAAAAACTTGATTGAAAGTTTTGAATTTCATTTAAAAAAAAAAACATATTTTGAGTGTTTTTGATATGTTTGTTATTCTGAACGAATAGATTCTTAGTTTGCTGAAAAACTAAGGAAAACATTCTTCAAAAAATCTTAAAGTTTTTACTCGATTTAGATTTTAGATCTCAAGATTAGATTTTGTAGTTTTGAGTAATTTTAATTTTTGTAGCTTTCTTTCGAAGGAAAATTGTTTTGTAGCTTCTAGTTTGGAAAGGAAAAAGATTTTTCTTATGAGCTTTGATCATTTATCTCATTATGGAAAAGAAAAAGTATTTTCTTTCAATTATTCTTCATGTTTAAAGAAGGAATTGTTTATTAAAAAGGATTGCATTCTCCAACTCTTTCTTTAGATAGCAAGTTCATTGAAAGAAAAAGAATTGAATAATCATCGTAGGTGCATTTTAGTGTTTTTTGGAAGTCGAGTCTTCACAGCATCCAAAGTTTCATTTCCGCACCCATTGACTTAAGAAACAACTCATAAAAGTAACGCTTAATTAAAATTCATTTAGTAATCTTTTTATTTCTAGGGCTCTTATCACCAACATAGCTTAGGCTAGTATCTTGGAGTAGGCAGTAATTAACTCTCCAAGATAGCTAAAACAAACAAGTAGACAAATATTGCGGTAGGAAGAATTCCAATTGTTGCATGTATGCTCTCGGAAGCTCCTCTTAAAGGAGTTAAGCACGAGATCATATCTGAACCAGTGGGGTAATCAATCCTTCCTCATTGGGAACGATAGAAGATATACACGTATTAAAAACGGTAAACCTCGGATAGACCATTGTCGAGGAACCAGGGGTCACTTGTCGGTAAACCTTGGATTATTTCAAGGAGCCTTCAAGGGGATTGAGCTTTGTTACTCTGCCCTTGCGTGTGTGTCGGATCGTAGACTGTTCCCCCAGGTATATTTGTTTCGGTTGGTAACCTTAGTGGCCATAATCTTTAGGATTCTTTCCTAAGGTGACGGTGGAGGGAAGATCCCACTGTACCTGGAACAGACGTCGGCTAGACTCACTTGGAATCTCCGGAGGGTTATCTTCACTCAAGATGGTATAGTGGAGAAACTTGCACCGGTCTGTTTCATTAAGCAGGTTGTCGGGGTAACTGTTCCAACTGCCCTTTTCGTATTAAAACTCTACTAAGTTGGATTTCATCACCAACTAGTGTTTTTAGTATGGAAAGTTACTATTTGTGTGTGGTTTGAGCTCCTATATTTTTTAAGCGTGTGATTCAATTGTTTGTTTCTTAGAGACTTTAGGTGTTTTCGTTGAAATTTTTCTTTGTTTGCGTGTGATTAGATAATATTTAATCGTGGCAGACTTGCCAAGACAATCCTGGAGACTACAAGGGAAACCCCCTGAATATTCACCAAGTCAACTTGAAGGGCTTCGTGCTTTGGTATCATCCAGTAGTGGTAGAATTAGATCAACGGAAATTGGAAGTTCATCTATAGTTATACATCCTGATCATCAAATACCTACAACAGAGTACATTCAAGAGCCGATTTCAGTTTCTGAAGTTACTGGTTATGTTTCTCCTACCAGTGAATTAGCTAACGAACCTGAAATCTCTGAACCTGAAACTGAATATTCTGTGTTAGAAACATCCTCAGGATTTATCACACCAACTTCTAGCGATCTTGGTTCACCTAGGGTAAGAAATATTGTCACTGACGATCTTCCAGCTGGTCTAATTTCTATTGAAGAACTTACTAATCTAGACGAAGACATATCTCTTCCCGATTCCCCTCAATCTATAAATCTTAGGGAGCGTGAATCTATTTTCTACAGCCCTATTCGAACTGATCCTTGGTATCTCTCTTTAACGAACTTTTTAGAGAATCCGGGACTAGCATTTCATCCACCTCGAATTCCATTTCATCCTAAACCCAGAGGTTACTATCCGCCATCCATTATGGCAAGAGAGTCGTCAATGTTTTCTCAGACTCCGGAATCATTTTTACACGGTGGTCCTTCTGTTCCTTCGGGATACCAAGCTCTATCTGGTACTTTTTCGGGAGCATCTCCTCAACCCATTGAAAATGAGTTATCATATGGTCTTAATGGTCTTAAAATTGAAACGTCGAACGCAGAGAAAATTTTTATGATGTCTGGTAATGTTCCCAATCCTCAAACACAAGGCAGTCAGTTACCACCTGGGGGGAAACCTCAAGGAAATCCGTTACCGCCTGGGGGGAAACCTTCAAGTAGTCAGTTACCACCTGGAGGACAACCTCAAGGTATCTTTTTCCCAGGACAAACTATGGAATCCTATTATTTTGGGGGGCAACCCCAAGGACAGTACATACCTCAAGGGTATCAACCTTCAGGACAGTACATACCTTAGGGACAACCCCAAACTCACTATGTTCCTCAGGGTCCTCAACAACCCCAGCCTCAGTACGCGCCTCAAGGTTATCAAACTCAAGGGCAGTACCCAATTCAAGGTTACCAACAACCTTCTAGTCAACCATCTGTTCAAGGAGCCGGAAATTTACCTTTTAATTATCAACCCTACGTTCAATGAGGTTTTGGTCCTTATGTTCAACCTTCTACGGGACAATACCCCGGAATGATGGTGTGGGATCCATCCCAATATCAACAACCTTTATAGCCTAATGTGCAGTTTCCTTATCAACCTGGCCAGCCATTGGTTTCTGGTTCAACCCAGCAACCTGTTCAGCCAACTATTCAAACTCCTTCACCTAGTTCATTTCAGCAGACTAGGCCTAGTACACCTCAGACTCCGCCTCAAACTGCTGCAACTGCTGCAATGTCTGTTCAACCTGTCACACCTGTTTCTGGAGTGTCTGTAGCCCCGAGCTCAGCTACCCCTGTATCCGTGAAAATCCCTCAAGTCTCTATACCTCAATCAGGAACTTCAGTTCAGACTTCGGTTCAGATACCTACAGGACAAACCGGTACAAGTACAGTTGTTACAAGTCAACCTCAATTTACGTATCAACCATACCAGGGACAGCCGCAGTTCGGTCCCTATGTACAGAATCCAAGCTATCAGTATCAACCGTACCCCGGTTATACTTATCAACAACCTCAGTATGGTCCGGTTCATCCTGGTTTTCCGGGAGGTTACACAATACCTAATGCAAATCTGATTCCTAGTTATCCTGGGTATCCACCTCCTGGATCTGCTTTGGCTTCTCAAGGTTTTCGTGACCCTAACCGTCAATTACCGTTTATCGCAACTTTGGACTTACCTGATTTGACGCGCCTTACAAATGATCCTATTTTTTATTATCAGAATTGGCCGCCAATGCCTCATAAGTTGCCCAGTGATATACCAAAATTCGAAGGTAAGTCAAGAGAGGATCCATCGAATCATGTTATGACTTATCACCTTTGGTGTGCATCTAATTCAATCATTGATGATTCGATTCGTTTACGTCTTTTCCAAAGAACACTTATAGGTCTTGCTGCCAAATGGTACATTGAGTTACCACGCGGCTCGTTTCATAATTTCAGTCAATTAGCAACATCTTTCTTGACTCATTTTCAGTTGCCTGTCAGATACGACAACGGCACAGAATTATTAACTTCGCTAAAACAATCTACGTCCACGTATATTTCTGATCATATTCATGAATGGCGACGTAGAAGACGTTTGGTGAAATTTTATATTCCGGATCAAATTTTGGCAGAATGGTTTGTTAAATCATTGTTACCCAAGATCACTGAAGATGTAGCTAAGGCTGGTGTTGTTACTGAAGAGCAAGTAATTTCTCAAGCTCAGTACCTTGACCTTGTTTATACACAGTCAGGTACTCTACATGAAAAAATCCCAGACCTTCCAAAACAAGGTCAAATAGCTGTAGCTCCTTCAGGGTCTCAAGCCGCTGACGGTATGATTGGTACAGTTAATTATAAAAGTAAGAAGAAATATTCAAAGAATTCTTCTCCAATTATAACTTTACCTGATTCCCCAAAAGGAGAATCTTCTTCCGAAGTTTCTGCCGACATTCATGTCGTTGAAACATCTACGACAAAATCAAAATACGGTGGTAAAAAGAAGGGGATGAAAAAAAACAAAAGAATTTGAAAGAGAAAACTGATAAAGATGAATCCAATGACGAAAAACGTAAACCTCGCTATCCTTGTTTCATTTGTGAACAAGATCATTTCACGAAAGAATGTCCATATCGAGACGAAGTTATGAAATTCGTTAAAGGATCGCAACAACCTGTTTTCTTGAAGGATCCTTTTCCAATTCAAGATAGTAAGATGATTGGTTCTTCCTCAACTACTTTAGAAGAGCCTATTATGATGATGTCTCATGTAAGGATTGCAACGCGATCGCAAGATTACGGTTCTAAGAATCTTGTTGATGGCAAAGAAGCATAATCTTCTAATACAAATACATCAAATACAACTCCTCCTGTTTCTGGTCCGCTACAAATCGAGAAACAAAATCCAGACTTAATAATCAAACCGCCTGCTAAAGGTGTTCTTCGTAAATCAGCTTTCAATCCACATGCGAGAGCTGCTCAGAATTACAACATTGTTGAAGACTTAGATGTTTCTCCTTTAGCAATGTCGGCTTTGGAAGTGCTACAATCATGCCCAGCACAGCGTAAATTATTATTGTCTGCTATTGGAGCTGTCGATGTACAGGATTCTAACCTTATAATCTTCAATTTAGAAAATAGTACACCACGTCTTCCTCACCAAATGGCTTTCCATATTCCAGTGTTAGTAAAAAACAGACCTATTTTTTGGACTGTGATTGATGAGGGAGATTCAACGTGTATTATGTCAATTCAGTGTTGAAAATCACTTGGTTCTCCTACACTTAACCATTATCCGACAATTCTAAAAGCTTTTGATGGTCGAGGTTTTCAACCTTTTGGTATTTTGCAGGATTTACCCATAGGGGTCGAAGGTAAAATTGTAAATCTAGATGTGGAAGTGGTTGATGCCCCTCTAGATTACAACCTTCTTCTGGGTCGTAGTTGGTCCTATGCTATGACTGTTGTTGTCTCTTCGGTCTTTCAACTCATAAAATTTCCATATCAAGGAAAGATCGTGACAATAGATCAGTTAACTTATTTCTCGTCCGACCCAGCCTCTACAGAAACAATCCAGCACGTTGGTAAAATGGCCATCCCTTATAAGGATGTTGGAGTAGGTTTGATTAAAGATTCTGGTTTACTAGGAACTTTTTCCTTTCCTCCTCCTAACGTATCGCCTTCTACTGCAAATATTCACATGATTTCGTCAGACACTGTTATGTTTGATGATCCTTGGATCGTACCTTCCGAATCCGAGATTGATTCATTTGATGGCATGATGCCTTTGAGTCCATTTGAAATTGCGTATCAGGCTGTACAGTCACTTTCCAACCCCTCTTCAACCGAAATTGATCCAATGAATGGGATCCAAGAGGAATCACTTTCTATATCTAGTTCAATTACAACGACATTTCCTGAACTTGTTCATACAGATGAGCAAATTCGTGAGTTTTTTTCTATTGATGATTTACCATGGGAAGATCTACATCATCGATCTTCATTTTTACCCGAATTAGATCATTTTGAAGATGATTTCACTTCCATTTTTACTGCTGAATATGCCAAGGAACCTCAGAATCCATTGCAAAATTCTGATTTTGAGTTAAATTTGGAAAATATATCTAGAACGGTTCCAATTGACATTTCAGTAAAACCAGGAATAATTGAAAACATTCATATAGGTGCTTGTTGTACAGATGAAGAAATTCAGACTTATAAAGCCCTATTTCAAGAATTTCGTGACGTGTTTGCCTGGTCTTATGAAGAAATGCCAGGAATTGATCCATCGATTGTTGTTCATGAAATTAAGACTTACCCGGATGCTAAGCCTGTTCGTCAAAGATTACGTCAAATTCATCCTAGAAAAGCTGCTACTATAAAAACTGAAGTTGAAAAATTACTTCGAGCAGGATTCATTTATCCAATTCCCTTAACGGATTGGGTATCGAATATTGTTCCTGTGACTAAAAAACAAGGAACGATAAGAGTATGCATCGATTATAGGGATATTAATCGAGCGTGTCCAAAAGATAATTATCCAACTCCCTATATCGATCAAATAATAGATGATTGTGCTGGCAGTGAATTGTTTTCCTTCATGGATGGCTTTTCCGGCTAAAATCAAATAAACATACTCCCTGCAGATCAACCGAAAACAAATTTTATTTATCCATGGGGAACGTTTGCTTACTGTAAACTATATTTTGGATTAAAGAACGCTGGAGAAACTTTTCAACGGGCTATGTCTTATGCATTTCATGACATTAAGCACATAGGGCCGACCATCTCAATCATTTACGAGAAATTTTTATGAGATGTAGGCATTATCGCATAAGGCTGAATCCGCATAAATGTGTTTTCTGCGTAGAATCGGGTCGATTACTAGGATTTATTGTCTCGAAAGCAGGTATTTGCGTCGATCCATCGAAGTTCGAAGCCATTGTTAAGTTGCCTCCTCCTTCGACTTTACGCCAACTCCAAAGTTTGCAGGGGAAAGCAAACTTTTTACGTAGATTTATTCCTAACTATGCCGAGCTTACAAAGGGTTTTACCCGGTTGTTGAAACAAGACATTCCATTCTTTTGGGATGAGATCGCTGATCGATCTTTTGATGCACTTAAACACGCGTTGACCCATGCACCGTTATTGCATCCTCCTAACTACAATCAGGATTACTTTTTGTACCTCGCCGCTTCTCATTCCACCATTGGGATGGTACTAGTTCAGGAAGATGAATCTCACAATGAACATGTGATTTATTATCTTAGTCAGAATCTACATCCCACTGAAATTAAATACACACATGTGGAGAAATTGGCCTTGGCAGTTGTTCAAGCTGTCCAACGTTTTAGACATTACATCTTGTTACGTAAAACCACGGTAATTTCTAATTGCAACCCTATGATGTATATTTTGACCAAACAATTGCTAGGGGGAAAATATTCCAAATGGATAGTTATCCTGCAGGAATTTGACTTGGAATTTGAAAAATCCAAGGCAAAGAAATCTTTGGTGTTTGCAAAACTGATGTGTGATTTCCCCTCTACTGATACTGAAATAGTGGCAGAAGAGTCCATTGCGGACGAATCTTTGTTTCTCATCAGTACACTTGATCCATGGTATGGGGATATTATTTTTGATCTCCAAACCCAATATTTTCGACCTGACATCTCACGAACTCAGCGACGGAAAATACGTTTCCAATCCCAACAGTATAATATCATTGGTGATACACTTTATCGTCGTGGAGCGGATTCTGTTTTCCGACGTTGTCTAACTCATGAAGAAGCTGAAAAGGTGTTAAATGACAACCATTCTGGAGCATGTGGCGGTCATATGTCTGGGTATGCCACAACCCAAAAGATATTGTGTGCAGGTTATTTCTGGCCAACGTTATTCAAATATTGCATTTATGCGGTTCGGAAATGCCATAACTGTCAAATTTTTGATCGAAAAATGTGCACGCCACCCACTCCTCTCCACCCTATAATTGTTGTTGGTCCTTTCGCAAAATGGGGTATCTATTTTATTACATGTAACCCTCACTCGGCTGGGGGGCATGCCTATATTATTCTAGCAGTAGATTATTTTACAAAATGGGCCGAGGCGATGCCTACATTTTCAGCTGACGGCAAGACTGCTGCAACATTCATATTTAATCACATAATTTCTAGGTTTGGTGTTCCCCAAGCTATTATTACGGATCATGGAAGTCACTTTCGGAATGTCATGATGACTGAACTAACAGACCAACTGGGCCTGTGCCACGATAGTTCCACTCCGTATTATCTGCAAGCCAATGGTCTGGTTGAAGCCATTAACAAATTTTTAGTCACCATGATCAAACGAATCATTGGTATTCACAAGACGAATTGGCATTCCATGTTATTTTCAGCGCTTTGGGCATATCGAACCTCAGTCAAAACATCAACGGGTTTCACTCCTTTTCAACTGGTTTACGGTTTGGAAGTTGTGTTGCCGATTGAATGCGAAATGCCGTCACTAAAATTAGCCATAGAATTACTCCCAGCTACGTCTGAAGAGGAGAAAAATTTCTTGTACTTAGCCCAATTAGATGAGAATCGACGAAATGCTGCAATAGAAAACGAGGCTCATGTTAAAAGGATAAAAGCTCAGTATGATAGAAGTGTGACCCCTCAGATTTTTTCAGAAGGAGACCTAGTTTTACTTTATGATCAAGCTAACGACAAGCTAGGAGCTGGGAAATTCGTGCCTATGTGGCATGGTCCTTATATTGTTAAACGAAAGTTAGCAAAAGGGGCCTATGAGTTGATAGATTTTGACGGTGTTCCTTTGGATAAACCCAGAAATGGGCTCTATCTAAAGCGATATTATGCTTAAATGTGGTGTGGAGATTTTGTTAGTTTAGATTTCTTTACTGCTGGTGTGTTTTAGATTAGAAAAGTGTGCCTAGTTTAGAGAGTGTGTTTTTATCACCATTCCTGCTTATCTGAGTTTTACTCTTGATATTGAAGATGTCGACGTCTCTTCAAACCTACATTGGTTTTGCTGATGGTGCTTGTCGTAGTACACGGAACATTTCTTCCGCAGCTTGGGTTATCTATTCACCCTCTGACGAGTTAGTATCCATGCATGGGGTAAGCCTTGGTCAAACAACAAATAACATTGCCGAGTATAGTGCAGTGATCGAGTTATTGTCTGAATCCATATCATTTGGAATTCGGAGTTTGATTGTAAGGTTGGATTCTGAACTTGTTGTATTACAGCTTAACAGGGTTTATAGCATTAGAAATCCAGTGTTATTACGGTTATTTTTAAGAGTTCGTCTCTTGGAACATGAATTTGATTACATTGAATATCAGCATATTCCAAGACATTTAAATACATTAGCAGATTCAATTACTTCTAGTATGATAAATAGACATTTGCAATAATCAAAAGCAGTAAAACAAACAACATTCACATATGTACACAGATAGCCGGCAAATAGTGATATATCATAGTATAGGAGTGTTTTCAAAAAATATACATCGTCTTCGATCATAGGTTGGAAACACCTTATGATCGGCAAAAATGATAATACAAAAGTCAAAAATATGATTCTACACGATCATCCCATCACTGATGGTGATCACGATAAGAAACCACTGCCCGAGCTACCCTGCATAGGAACCTCCTAAAAGGTCCTGGAACTCCAATCACATATCTCTGCAACCTGAGAGGAATGTCATCTATGCTCGTCTCTGGAATATCTAGAGTCAAACGCTCTAGATGATGCTCTAAATCAGTCAAAATCTCCGCTGATTGGCCTACTGGGGCTGGTGCGGCCGCAACTGGTTGTCTTCTCTCGTAAGGTTGGAGATGGGCTAGTCTTTGTGGACCCACATCTGTTTTCAAAAAACTTTTGGTTATTAGTTTTCAAAGACGATAAAAGATTAAAAAAAATTAGAATTTAGCAAACGTTGAAAAATGATTGTACCTGACTCATCCCACTGTTCCCTTGCTAGGAGAGCCATCTCTCTGTTGTCGCGGAAATCTATCCCGGCATATGGAAAATCCTCTATCACAAAAAGTTGGCGATCCAGCCAACGAAAATATGAAGAAGGAAATCACACAATCTCAGTACCCTCAATAGCATGACGAGCCATCAACGCGAACCAACGAACCATTCTTGGTTCTCGAGGTCGACTGACATCAACAGCAATACTCTGTGGAGCTAACATGGGGATCCTCTCCAGAGCAAAAGAAACAACAATGGATCCGTATCCAAAGTTATTCAGTTTCCCATTTTTTGCTCTGGTTAGTTGGCCTTTTACATTGGCCAACACAGCTTCACACCAGTTAAAGATGGTGCCGCGAAAACAGTCCACGGCAATACGCATTTGGGAACCAGTATCTACATGAAGCGCAACACTCCCACACAGTTTGGTAACAGTAAAAGCAATAAATTTCAATTCAGGACGGATGATGTGTTTTATGTCAATCCGTTTGTCCCGAGGATTTTCCTGGTCATTGCAGAATTCTAGTTGGAGACTAGCAACAGACTGGCCACCTGGCCTAGTCCCAAACAAAGAAACTTGTTCGCCCCTCTTGGACAAACCAGTCAAGAAATATATATCCTCCAGCTCAATTTCGAGCCGGTCGCCACCAATAAAGAAGCACTGGTCCTGCACATTCCATCTGTTCACCAACCATGTCAAGAGTTCTACTTGTGCCCTCATGCCTGAGATGGCCCAAAATTTGTACAAGCCACATGCTTTTAATGCCTGTTGTGTGGGAAAATGAAGTATTACGGCTTCCTCCACTTCCTCGTGCTCACGTTCTCGCCAGATCAGCATCTTGTCAATCCTACAATACATAAAAAGGAAATTTAGAATAGTCTTATTTGAATTTTTTTGGCAAACAAATGAGAAATGAATGTTTTAAAATCAACCACGCGGGTACCGCACCCACGATTTATACACAGTGCGTAGATCCGCACGCGTAATGTGTGCCTAGTGCGGAACCCACGACTTTTTCCCTATAGGAAAAATTCGGGGTCCGCAGGTAACGTGTGTCTCACCTGCGGATCCCGTGGGCAAACTTTTAAACCATTTTTTGCCCTAAAAATACAAACTAAAGCCTAAAAACAAATTTGAAACGGATGAAAAACAATATTGAGAGATTGTGGATTACCTGGGACTGACGGTTCTCGATTCCAACGGACGGATTTTCCAGAATATTCACATGAACTTTCTTACCCAAAAGCTTTTTACTTTTCACTCTGAAACTGAACGGTAAAAATGAAATTGAAAAAGTCCTTTTTATAAGTTTTTTTGAATGTATGAATTTTTAATTTATTTATTTTTCACTTTAAAAAGGGTATTTTTGAAAGCATTTTTACTTATCTTAAACAGGTATGTGTAATGTTTCAATTTTTTGTGTAGAAACTGGATTTTTCAGGTGAATTGATCGTTTTTCAACCAAGAGCATACTTTTATCACTTTTTCGGACTCTTTCAAAAATTTTACGAAAAAGCGAAACCTTGGAGTCCTCTTTTAAGCCCTTTTCAGACTCTCTAAATATGAAAATATTGCCGAGTACTTGATTATTCAAACTCGTTAAAGTAAATGAATGATCGTCCCTTCAGTATAAGTTTACCCCTTTTACGGACTGAAATGGACTATTTACGAAAAAGGTATACGTTGACTAATTACGGTCAATAGAGTTCTCTCCCGCATTATTTTATCCTTTTTCGGGCTCGAGAGACTAAATTTATGAAAAAGTACACCCATGGATTTTTCTTAAGTTTTTTCTTCTGACTCCCTAAAATTGAAAAACACTGAGTTTCTCCTATACTGGACTCGTTAAAACTTAGCAGTAAAGGACCTGTTTAATTTTCAACAGGAACAAACCACTCCTTCTTAGGGTTTGAATTTTAAACTAAGTTGGACTCATCCGAAGGATGAGCTTATAATCAAGCAAATGTTATCCTCCTCAAGCTTGTCAAAAATAAAGAGGTACTTGCCAGAAATGGTGGGGGAAAAAGAGAGAAAAATGGGCGTGTTTGTTGTATTTTAAATTTTTCGAAAATTCAGTCAACCACTCTTGAACACGACACTTTCATTCACCTGGGTTGGGAAATCCTTTGCCTAACAGTTAATCAAACCATATTGAAAGTCTTCAGCCGGTTTCTAGGTATTAGCTTTGGGTCAATTGTCACCAAGCCATCTGCAGTGTCGTTATGTGTTCAAGAGGACAGTTCAAATAAACCATTCATCTGCAAAATATTTGTCATCCATTTTGACCATCCTTGAGTCAGTCCTTGCCAATATATTTTCAAAACTTGATCTATGATTTCGTGTTGTGGGCTTGCCTACGACAGATCACTTCCTATCGACATCAACACATTATCTAGGAAGTTGATCCAAAAATCGTCAGTACCTTGAAATCTGCATGCCTCAATGGCAGGTTTCTCGCCTTCGACGACAGGTTACATCATTGACCTTCGATCGAATGATTTCGTGAGATGTTCGACTTCAGATCATTCATTCACATTTCATGGATTGTACCGAGTACTTTGAGAGCCATTGACATTACTGGTGGTTTCTCTTACACTTGTTAACAGTTCACATCATTGACTGGTAATCAAGTGGTTTCTACCATGTTCGACTTCAACACATTTATTCACATGGATAGAATCGTACTAGTTCGAGATGCGGAAATCAAGACCTTGGATCTAGTTTCCACCATCCAGGCTGCGAGGAATTTTGTTGTCATCTATACAGTAGACTATTTATAAACAGATGGCTACGTCCATACTGTGTCTACATATATTTGTACTATGATGTATTCAAAATCATTCCTGTATCAGAACGATTTGAGTTAGTTTCTAGTTAGTTTTAATCTGAGTATGGGAATGCCTACCTCAGTGATGACATATATATGTATATCTTTTGCATTGAATGTTTTTACAGGTTCCGACTGGGGTGTCCACAGGATGATCTTTGAAATGATAAATTACTACACTCTTCATATATGACAAACTTCAGCTTCATCTATTCCAGACTTTGCACTTTAGGGGGCAATTTGTTACACTAAAAACTATCATCCTGACATTTTGCTATGACTATGAGCTCATTATTAGTCATACTTCCTCCTTTTGCAAGTCTAACATATCAGTTCCTCATGTCAAGCTTTCAAAATCAGAGAAAAGTTCCTAAAAATCCCCTAAACATTGGTATCGCACTTTCTCTATTCATTTCCTACGGTCCCGCACCTAAAGTTCAGCTCTCCTGCGGAACCATACCGCACGTTCTTTGTGTCATGGGTGTGGACCTTTGTAAAACTCAAAAAGGCGAGAAAGTAAAGATAAAAAGTGAATTTCAAATGAATTCTAGAAGATTATAGATGGGAATTTTCGGGAATGGATACGCTTTGAGAAGGTTCATGCATCCCTCACTTGATGGAGCTAACCCCTTGATGTAAGGAGCTAATCCCTTTGAAGGAGGATTCTATCCCTTCATATTTGGAACAAAAAACCTCCTCTTTTCCACTATAAAAAGAGGCCTTGGGTAGCCTCAAAGGGAGTTCAAGCTTAAGATATTTGAGGTTAAATGTTGTTGAGATTTAGACTCAGTTAACTAAGACTTTCTGTGAGGTTAAATCACTCATCTCTATCTGTCTTGGTTCAAAGAGTGCAATGCTTGTCAAATTAGAAGAGATTCCTGCTTCGGACCCCGGGAAAACCTGCACGACATCAAGGCACAGGTTGTAAAGGTTTTCTTTATTTGAAGTTAATACAAATATACTCATTTCTCTCATTAAACTATCTATTCATGGTTTATTTCATAAATTCCTTGATCATTATGATGAGTATGGTTTATAATAATGTCTATACAGGTGCTATGTAATATTTTTGCTTGTTTGTGACTGCAGATTCACGAGGAACGTTCTTTCAAGTGCACAGGAAGGACTTCAACGAGATCAAGAAAGCGCTGGATATAAGGTAGGCCTTACACCTATATAGCATTTTTATGAATCTTGTATGCTTAGAGAGATATTAGTATAATTGGCTGTTTGTTGCTAGTTAATTTTAGTACTAGAGAGATCGGTCTTGTCCGCAAGACGGATTAATCTACACAACAACCGACGCATGCTGATGCAAACCCGAGGTCTTCACCGACCACGATGGCACAATTATAAACAATGGGAATGAATGAGCTGAAGTCGACCATGTGAGAAATCATTTGATTACTAGTCAACAATGGAAACCGTTAACAAATGCGAGACAACCCACCAATAATGATAATGAGTGTCAATGTGCCCCAGTACAATCCAACAAGTGCGAATAAATGAGCTAAAGTCAAACACTTATGAGAATCTATCAATCAAGAGGAAATAATGAATCCTCACTGTCGATAATGAAGAGTCTGCCACTAATGACTGCAAACCCTAAGGTACTGAAAAAAAGACTCTAGACCTTATTCCTAGAGCAATGAGTCAGAGTAGATGTTGAAATATCTGCTAGAAGGAAGGCATTGAGGCATCCCACATCAGTCCAGCGCGAGTGTAACTTGCAGGCCAATTTTTGGAAGGAATCAGACGAAGTAGAGTGAAGGAACCAACCTGAAGTACGTTTCAGACATGTACAAGATGAAGCTAGCACATGGAAGAAACCCTCTCAACCAACCAATAATGAAAGCTGACAAAGAGGCGAGATATCCATCGATAGGGTCAAATGGAAATAAAGGTACTGCATGAACCCAAAGTGTGATAATGAATGCTGACGTCGAACACAAGGAAAACCACTCAGTCAAAGACCCATAATGATGATCAAATGCTGAGCACAAGGACACCTATCGATGATGTAAATAGGGCCAGGGTTCGGCTCTAGGTTTACTCTTAGAGAAATATTTCGTAGTCGATAAGAGACAAACCCACAAGAAAGAAGTCAATGGAGACCTTCTCAAACCAGCATGAGCATAGGACCAAACATCTGATGTGATAGTACAAGATACTGACAAAACTGGGAAGGCCTGAATAATAAGTCAAGAGACATCGCAGAATGGCCAACTCAGGGTTAACTTACCTTGAACAAAAACATGACACATGATGACCATGGTAGTAAATAATGACACTGTATAAGTTTGTTATGCAGGAGGAAAAAAAAAACTCTCCATATAATTGGAAAAGATAACCAATCAGGGGAGAAATGACTTATGAAACAAGGCTATGGTGTCTCCTAGGTCAAAACTAAAACCATCCCAAATGAGGAAAAGACTTATTGGTATGTGCTTTGTTCAAGGGTGACAAAATGATACTGTAACTTACATCAAAATATGAAGTAACATCGTGTTCTCGCTCTTTTAAACATATTTGATTTTTTTGTCTTTTTCATAGAATAAGCTTGAAAAAGAATAAAATAATTCTATGGTACAATGGATAGAACGAGTATCAAGAAAAAGATGCACTAGTTCTTGGGATAGGAACAATCCTATGAAAAATGCAAGGTGGCGGAAACTGGTAAGCGATACTCAAAGGAGTGTTCCATCCATGGGTAACAAGCGTGTCAAGTTGCAATGGCTAAGTGCTTTACAATGGCTAACTTTGTGTAGAGAGTCAAGGTCAACAGATGGCTTAAACATCGAGTCCAAATGAAGCTGGCTAAAGGCCAAGATAAAAAAGTAGTCAACATGAAATGCAGTAATGCAACTAAAGAACACCAGGGAGCCTCTAGGGTAATAACCAGAAAAGGGATAATGAAGAAGAAGAAGAATGAAGCTTCAACATACAAGTCATGGCAGGACTAAAGAGGACTCCCGAGCCTACATAAAGTGTAGCATGGGAAACAAGATCTAGCAAAGAACTAACTAGGAAGCCCATGTAAAGGAAGGCTCTACCACCAAGTCATGATTAAATAATCAGCGAGTGAAATGGGTTGAATACTCATGACATGATGGGATCAACCCTATGGCAAGTGATTAGAATGGAGGCTAAAATGCAGAAATGCAATGGAAAGTGGATTACCTAACCTATATGCCAGTGTAGATCACATACCTGCCATGACAGGTCAGCAGTCATGGTCTCAAAAACCCGGAAAAATCTCAAAGTCAACAAAATGTACCTGAAAATATACCCATCCCAACACTTCCAAGAAACCGGGTTATGCAACTTAATACAGTTGTGAAAACGAAGCATAAAGAATTTTTGCAAAAAAATTTCAATTTCTGGGCATAAATACACATTTTACCTCACATTTGGTTCATTGTTACCTTATTGAATTGGAGAAAAGAGCTCTGGAGAAAATACCTCTTTCCTCAAATCAGGAGCAAACAGCCATCAAACTTCGTCGGATTAGTCAAGTAAGCCTTAAATTCATCTTTGTGATTAATTTCATCCATTTATAGATTAAAAATTTTGAGGTTTCACTATAGAAATGATTTCTTTTGATTTATCATTCTGCGCATACACGGGTTCATGTGGACAAACCCACGTATGATACGTGACTGTCCAAAAGGGAAGTCGCGTATGCATAGACCGTGATTGAAAAAAATGAACCTAATGATGAAATTAATAATTTTTTGTACGATGAATATCTCTTGGAGAGAACGTGAGCACAGTGCCATTGATCAAGAGGTCATGGGAGACCAAAATTCACTCAATATCCCTCAAAATTGCGGTTTACTCAAATTATTCAAAATTCCAAATATGAAAAGTAACGTCCAGTTACTTGAAATGCTAGTAAATCATTGGGAACCGAAGGAGGATTATTTCATGATTGACTAGATACCTATACACATAGAGGTGGAAGACATTTATTTTATTACTGGACTCTCCCGAAGAGGAGATCTGGTAGATTTATATGGAAAGCCTGTGGGAGGGCTTACAGTTGAAGACTATGTCCACGTCTATTATGTAGAGGGGTCTCAAAAATTAGGGACCCAAATTGCGATCAAAGATTTATTAGAGCTGCATATGAAAATTCTCCTCTTTACCATTGGCAGGGTGGCAGGATTTGCTTCCTTGCACCAAGCATCGAGGACATGGATGAGTATAGTTATGGAATGTTTAGTGCATCTCTTTGATTGGTGTACAGCTCTACTGACCAATATGAAGAAAAAATTGACCTCCATCCGAAAAGCTAAAACAAAGAGTTTCAGGTATGGAACCATCTTGATGACATTCTTCTTTGAGAAGATTCTTAGGCTTTGGCCCAAAGTGATCTCATCCATCAGTAGCCCTAGAGACCCAAGAATAGCTCGATGGGCTGATCTGATGAAGAGACTGGGGGGAAGTGAAGTTCCCCAAATGACATGGGATGATGAGTTCTTCCAATGGTTGGAAGAACAAATTATTACAGTGGATGACTATCCCTATGCTGGGATAGATTTCCGCGGTGATCCAGACTTGGTCCTTCCACCTGGCGCATCATGGGGTGCGATTGGTAAGACTACAATATTTGATTTATTTCTTTTATTTCTTTTTTCAATATATGTGAAAAAATGAAAAAAAAATGTTTTTGATTGGATTCCAAATGACTTACAAAATTATATGACCATGACACAGATATGGGACCAGTTCGTCCTGAAGGATACCCATGGCACAAATGTCACGGAGGTGAAGCATATGCTGAAGACCCTAGTAGGCCTCTACACATCGTTAAGAGAAACTTGGAGAGTTTGACTCGCCAAGTGCCTATGTCTATAGTAGAATAATTACTAGAGGCTATCCAGAGACGGGTAGGTGGGGTACCGCGAGACTGGGTGTGGTTATTCCACCATGTGGCTACTGCGATCATGTTATATAGGAACACGAATGTGGGACATGGATCATATATTTTGTTGGATGAATGTATTATATTTTTGAGACTGAACATGATCGGACATAAGCCCTAATTTTGTAGGACATATGGGTTCAAAGTTTTGTATATTTTTTGTACATTCTGATGATATATACAGATATACAGCGGTTTATGATGCGATGAAACAAATGTGTGAAAAAGTATGATGATTTTGATGAGTTGATTTAATGTATTGAATGAATAATATGCCAGTCAATTGCTTGATTAGCTAATGAATCTGCCATGTGATTGTTAGCTTGAGGAATGTGAATAAACGTTATGAATTGAAATGATCTTTGCAATAAACATACCCTTAAAAACAATCGAAACAAGAAAGGATTCCGGACCCAATATATATTGTTCAATTGTGACACCACCAACTGGGAGTCCAAGAATACTACCAACGAATCAACACCCGAAGATATTGCTTCTGAAAGTAGATAAATGACTGTAGTGTATTCTGCTACGTTATTGGAAGAAACACTAATGCAAACCCCTCTTGAAACTAACAGCTGACCAGATGGATAATAAAGTACCCAAGCTGCGGAATCTAAGTTCCGGGTGTGCCTACTAGCACCATCGGCGAAACCATAATGACTCATGATATCCAATACAACCTGCCAAAGAAGATCAAAAATCATCACCATCACCTCATAGACCAAAAACTCAGATACATACAAACACAAAAACAAAAATATGTACAAAAAGAAAGATGCCAGGCCAAGGTCTAGGCATAATACCTTTTCAGATAGAGCCCATTTCGGGGCTCTACCAGTTCATTTCCCTCAAAATCAACCAAGGTATAAGCTCCTTTTTTAAGGATCTTTTTAATGATGAAGGGGCCATACCACATAGACTTGAATTTACCTGCCCCGAGGGCATCCTTTTCCTGGGCATAAACCAGAACAAGGTCTTCTTCGGAGAAAACCCTAGGTTTGACCGCTTTATCATACTGAACTTGGACTTGTTTCTTATGGTATTCGTTCATCGTGGCGGCATCTTGACGCTGCTCATCAAGATGTTCTAGATGAAGGAGGTGTTCTTCAAGACTCAAAGTGTCAGGAAGAAGTTTTACAACCAACTTAAGAGAAGGAATCTCACACTCAATGGGAAATATTGATTCCAACCCATAAACTAGTTGAAACAGAGTAAAACCAGTTGCAGTCTTGACTGACATCTAGTATGCCCAAAGTGAAGGATACAACATAATGTGCCAGTTAGATCTATCTTTATCAATTTTCCATTGAAGAATGGTCTTCAAGGATTTTTTCATGGCTTCCACCTGCCCATTGGCTTGAGGATGATAAGGAGATGAATGCTCTTCCCGGAAACCCAATTTGAGAGCTAACTCAGCCATCATGCTGTTCTGAAAATGACTGCCATGATCAGTGACAATCTATTTAGGAATAACAAAATGAGAAATAACTTGATTAAAGAGAAGAAGAGCTATTGTCTCACCATCATTCCCAAAATTAGGCATAGCCTTGACCCACTTTGTGAAGTAGTCTACTGCTACAGTAATGTACTTTTGACCTTTAGCCGAAGGTGGGTTACAAGTAGCATAATCAATACCCGACTTTGTGAAAGGACCAATAGTGATAACTGGGAAGAGCGGAGCTAGATGGGCACGCATCTTTCGAGTATACACTTGATACAGATGACATCGTTTGACCGACTCAACACAATCTTTGAAAATCGAAGGCCAAAAATATCCAACAAGTAATATCTTTTGGGCTGTAGCAAGCCTGGATAAATGACCACCACAAGCTCCACTATGGAAATCATTCAGCACAACTTCAGCTTCTTCAAGAGTTAAGCAATGTCTTAGGATCGAATCGACCCCTCGATGGTATAAAGTATCACCAATTATCAAGTAACTTTTAGCCATGTGACGTAACTTACGACACTCATCTTTCGAAAAAGTTAAAGGAAACTTCACAGTCTGAAGATATAAATGAGATCTCCATACCAAGGATCCTGTGAAGAGATGAGAAAAAGATGCTCATCTGGAAAGGATTTTTCATAAATCATATCCTCTCCACAGGGAAACTTAGAAATTAATTCTGCGAAAACCAATGATTTCTTGGACTTGGCAGACATAAACTCAAGATCAAATTCCTGCAAAATCACAATCCACCGATTGTATTTGCCCCCAATCGCTCACCTGCTAAGAACAAACTGAAATGGATTGAATGCTGCCAAAACATAAGTTTTTCGAAGAAGAATATATGGTCTGAGCCACTGTACAACATGGGAAGCTGCTAAAGTAAGCTTCTATATTGGAGAATACCAAAGTTCAGGTCCTACTAAGCCTCGACTAAGGTAGTATATCACATGCTTAGCAAGAGAATCATCCTTCTGAACCAGAACCATACCGATAGTAGATTCTGCTATTGCGAGATACAAGAGGAAATCCCTGTTATAATCAAGTGGACTCAGGATAGGAGTAGAGGTCAATGCCTTTTTCAAAGCATCGAATGAGTGTTGAGCAAAGTCATCCCACAAAAATGGGACTCCTTTCTTTAATAATCTCATGAATCCTCTTGTAATCTCGGCATAATTTACAATAAATATCCGTAGAAAATTAGCTTTTCCTTGTAGACTTTGAAGTTGAAAAATGGATGATGGGGAAGGCAACCGAAGTATTGCCTCAACCTTGAAGGGATCTACCTGAATTCCTTGTGTAGACACAATAAACCCCAATAACCGACTGGATGTGACTACGAAAACACACTTGTTAGGATTCAACTTTATCTATAAAAACGACATCGTTCAAATACTTGATGGAGGTGAGGAGGATGATTAATTCTCTTGCGAGAATGAGCAGCTAGATCATCCAAGTATGCCTCGATAATATGTTTGATGTCATGGAAGGCATATGACATGGCCCGCTGAAAGGTGGCTCCAACATTTTTAAGGCCGAAAGGAATTTTTTTGTAAGCAAAGGTACCCCAGGGACAAATAAAGGCAGTATTATGCTGATCCTCAAGACAGATAGTAATTTGATTATATCCAGAAAAACCGTCCATGAAGGAGAAAATTGCATTGCCCGCACGCTCATCGATAATCTGATCTATGAATGGTGTGGGGTAATTATCTTTCGAACATGCTTTATTAAGATCTCTAAAATCAATGCAAACATGAATTGTTCCTTTTCTTTTGTCTACTAGGACTGGATTTGAAACCCATTCAGTCAAAGGAATAGGGAAAATGAATCCTTCCTTGAGCAGCTTTTCTACCTCAGCTTTGATAGCTACAGCCTTCCTAGGGTTGACCGGATGAAGATTTTGCCTCACAGGCTTAGAATTTTCATAGATCTTGATCTCATTCTGGACAATAGATGGATCT
The DNA here is from genome assembly GCA_034641835.2 of Pinus albicaulis. Taxonomy (NCBI): domain Eukaryota; kingdom Viridiplantae; phylum Streptophyta; class Pinopsida; order Pinales; family Pinaceae; genus Pinus; species Pinus albicaulis. The sequence continues at coordinate 735,917,066 of CM076574.1, forward strand.
ATACCAGGAATTTCCTCATAAGACCAAGCAAACACATCCATAAACTTGGTAGAAAGGTATAAATTTGAATCTCTTCAGGGGAACATTCAGCTTCGATGAAGAGATTCTCAATAACGTTGGGGTTCTTGGAGATGTTCACTGGGATATTTGGAGAAATCACAGCCATGTTCCCTTCAACAAATACCTGTGTTGGTGCTAAAGGGTTCACGGCTGGGTGAAAATGACCAGAAGATTGAGGACTTGGAAAACTTGACTCAACTTCGTTCAAGTCTGGTAGAAAGTAAGACCGATGATGAAAATCATCCCACAATCTATCTACACTAGTCATAGCTTCCAGGATAGCCTCTTCAGATGGAAGAGTGGTATCTAGGCAATCATGGGAAGATGAAGAATTAAGTGTCCAAGCCGGAGCCACATCGCCATCCAATTCCTCTGGTGAAAGAGAAACGAGAATGGATTCTATAGAATCAACAATGGATTTATAAGAAATAGCTGTTGTAGACATTGGAAGTTCCATTCCACCCACTTGACCTTCCGCTAAATTTGAAGTAGGGGAAGGTAAGGTCCAAGGATCTGAAAAATAATGAGTTCGAAAGAACTCTCTTCGAATAGGAGCCCTTGAGGATGAAATTTCATTTATATGAATGGAAGGAGGTGGAATATCGAAAGTACCCATCAGAGAATAATACATTCCAACCCCAATATTCTCAACAGGCTGCTTGACATTATCCACCAAAGGGATATTTGAGTCAGTAGATGCATTCTGGTCTACAGGAGAACAATCCAGTTGGTCAACTATGACAATCCTCCCTTCCTGAGGGAAACAAACAATACGAAACAAGGAGGATGCAATAGCATCCATCTCATAAATCTAGTTTGGCCCCAACGGAAGGTTGTAGTCCAAGCTTGCATCAACTATCTTAACCTCGATATTTACAGTTTTTCCCCCAACACAGATGGGCAAAACCAAGACAATACCATGTGGCCTGTGAGAATGACCATCAAACACAGTCTGAAGATTGGCCGATGGAACAGCTGTAGGAGATCCTATTCCTTTCCATCATGTGAGAGACATCACACACGTGGAAGCACCCTCATCAATGACCGTTCAAAATGTAGTGAATCTTCGATATGACGATCTAATATGGAAAGCCATATTATGTGGGAGTCTCTTCTTAAAATTAGTCATATCAAATGTAATCATAAGAGAGTTTTTCAGATCAACAGCCCCAATAGCAGTAAGAAGAGCACTTCGTTGAGCTGGACAAGACTAGAGCACCTCAAGAGCAGACATAGCATAACGACTCTGGGCCAGATCTTCGACAACAGAGTAGTTCTAAGCAGCCTTAGCATTTGGATTAATTATCATACGCTTTGTAGATGCTTTTGGAATCCGAGGTATGGGCTCAACAGTTGGCTTCGGAATGTGAAGTGGTTCAGTACTATCAGAATTACCCTTAGCTTTTTAAGACTCAGCTATACCATAATCACGAGATCTCATAGCGATATATACGTGAGCACTCATCATATATATGTTTGATGGAGTTTCCCCTTCCTGGGTGCCTCCAGAGGAAGACCCAATATTTTGATTCGCGCCAACAACTAATTGTTGCCCTTGGGGAAAAGGGTTTGTTAACACAGCCTGGGAAGTGGAAGATCCCTGTTGAGCTAAAAATCGTTGCGCATCCTAAATTTTAGGAAAAAGGTGAGTAATATGATCTCCAGTACATAACTTGCATGGAAATTTCACTTTCTTTTTGTCCTTCTGTCCTTCACCAACATGCTCATTAGATTTATTTGCATCGCCCTTCCCATTTTTTCCCTTCTTTCTATTATTATTTTGTCCTTTCTTCTTCTCCTCAAATTTTTGATTTCCTTTGGGGTTTGAAGTCTGGACAACATTTATTGACAAAGCTTTGGAAGAGGTGGGCACTGAAGGTATAGCCTGACCGGAAGAAGCAGATTGTATGGACAACTGCTAAAATTGGTTAAGTAGGTTAGCTGCACCGCTATCGATCGACCCAATAAGCCCATCACCATGAGGACCAAATTTAGTTTTGGACAAATCCAATTTGGAGTGAGGAGCATTAGGAAAATTTTTATTGAGGAGGCCAGACTGAGAATAAAACAGTTCTAATTGTTGGGCCCTGAAAATAGCATGTTCCTTGGAAAATATCCCAGATAGGGATACATCCTTTGAAATATTTGGCTTCAATGATTTCAAAAACCATTCTATAAGGAATTCGTTCGGAATATAGGATTTAATGAGCTGATTTCTTCTCCGCCATTCCTGAATATGATCAGAAATGTGGGTTTCCTTGTCCTGCTTAAAATTAGCCAAGAGTTCAATCCTGACATCATAACGAACAGACAACTGAAAATGATTCAAAAACATCGTAGCCAAATCCCCAAAAGTGGAAAAAATTCCCCCAGTTAACTCAATATACCACTTAGTTGCATTTCTAGTCAAGGTGCGTTGAAACAATCTCAACCTAATCGAATCATCAATCAGGGAGTTTGATGAACACCAAAGATGAAAAGTGGTGATGTGACCTGCCAGATCCTCTCCATTTTTTCGTTGAAATTTTGGAATGTTTGAAGGTATTTTGTAGGGACCGAAGGCCACCCTGGACTATACCGGATTGGATCATTAGTCAATTTCAACAAATCTGGAAATTTTAACGTTGTTAGAAATGGTAAACGAGGAGGAGCCTGAGAATTCCATCCCTGATAGGATGAATTTCCAACATTCTGAAAATAATACCCTAGATTTGATGAGGCACCAGGTTGCCAGGAAGAATTCGTAGAAAAATTTGGGCCATAGGAAAATCCTTGTGACCCAGCATTCAGAGAAGGACCCCCTCCCAACATAGAGTTACTATACACTAGACCAGTTCCCCCTACTGAAGTAGTGAATGAAGAAGAAACCCCTTGATAAGGGTTCCAAGCATTTGAAAAGGGAGAAAAATCTTGATAAGCACTAGATGAAGAGAAAGGATCATTCCCTTAGTGACCAATGAGAAACTAATTCCCTTCCCCCACTGTCGTAAAGATAGGGTTCCACCCCGTGAAGGTAGTAGAACTTTGACCTCCAGACCATGGATTAAAATTCTGAGTCTGGGAAGTAAAATGAAAAGACCCTAAGTAAGGATTCGAGTGAGGAATATGTTCACTTCCAAAGGGGAACCCTTGAAAAGAAGTCGATCTGCTAGCCATAGAGGAGATGGGTGCAGATACAGTTGCAGCGGTAGAAAAGGAAAGCGGAGGAATTCCATTAACGAACATTCCAAGACAAAAGGGACCATATTGAGAAGCATGTGCTTGGGTATAACCGGAACCAAACACAGTAGTACTAGAAGCAATTGAAGATATATAAATAGTGCCTCCTCCCTCAACTTTAGGAGGAGTTTGAATACTTGCATCACTCACAGCCAAATTTGTGTTCCCAGTCGTGGCCATAGAAAGGTGAGAATGTGATGGATAAGGACTCTCAGGTATCTCAGACTCAGGTTTGATGTACTCGATGATAAACAGAGAATTAGAAGAAAGAGGAGATGGAAGCAATTCAAGAGATTGAGGTACTTCCTCTACTTCTACTTCTGGAAATAAAACTCTCGAGGTGGGTAGAGTACTCCTCTCAGTACTAACACCAACACCAAGACCAGCTGCAAAAACATCAATTCCTAATGGAGGATCTCTCTCTGCCACGTCAGATAACAACAGGTGATAATCGCTTTCTGAATTTCTCCTACACCTTCTTGAAAAAGGCTCGGCACTCACGGGAGACAACCCACAAAGCCGTCTCGATCAACAAATCGATCGGTCATCCACTTTAAAATATTGATTAGACTCAAAAAATTATAAATATAAGAAAGCTAGGAGCAAAGAGCACTCACTACAAAGTCCCTAAGATACAACCAAGCAAACAACCTTCAATTATTTCTGCTTCGAGTGATTAGGACCAGACACAAAAATATAGGAAAGTGAAAAATAGGACCTCCCAAAAGTATTCTAGGGTAATTACGACCCAGATACACTAGCGAAGGTAATAGAGGTAGTTACGCTGACCTCCTAACAACAGCCTTTGCCGGCAAGTACCCAAGCTTCGCAAGGGCACCCTCCAGAAGTACTTCTGGAAGTGATACAAGGTCTACCTTAGGTACCACGGGTATTTCCCCCCGCAGTCACCTGTGTGATATCTAGGATGGGCCACTAAGGACACCAATCCGTGTCAGCATCCGGGAGGAACAGTCTTAGGTCAAGATTCAGAAAATCAGGGAGGGGGTATCTCCCTTCTCTGCCTGCACTTTCCCTCATGCTTGACTCTCTAGAGGAGAGCTTTCCCGGTCCACCTAATGGTGTTGGATTTTGGTCACTAATAAACTTCTATGTTTCAAAATCTGAGCGGACTTGGAGAGTTAACTCTCCACTCACCTAATCCAAGGCCCTACAACCTAGCTAGTTGATGTATGTCACTAAAAAAAAAATTGCTAGTTGTTTTTTATTTATATCGCTTATTTTAATTGATTGTTATTTCATGTCAAGGGCATATGGAAGTGAAACCAATGATGTTTTTATGACGCAACAAGAAGCCAATGAAAACCAAACTATATGCAAATGCATTGATTGACTTTCGATGAAGAGTGATTTCTACACAGGTTCTACGAGACTATATATTCTACTTTTCTTTTCAGATAATCAGACCTCACACACAAAAAATTACGAAAAAAAAACTAAAATGATAATGTGCACCTAATGAAAATTACTAATGGCATGCAAATTCTAAGATGAAAGACCTAAGAAAGCAAAGAGAAATCTCTAATGATACCAAGGTTCAATCACTTTTTTGCAATCCACCAGTCTAATTCCAAATCAAAAGCTCAAGGTATAAAAATGCCAAAAATTAGACTTAATATAACAGAACGAAATCAAAAGAAGACTCCCTTCCTAATCAAGTCAAGAACCACAGAATAAATACTTCAACAAGGCTTCAAAAATATGAAAAGAAACCATGAACCAAAACAAAAGAAATGGAAAGAAAAAATGTTTTTGGATTTTGAATTTTATGAAGAAAAACGACTTCAGAAACTAAGAAACTTATCAAATTACTGAGCCAAACCAACTTCGAATTTCAAGAAAAAATTCAACAAGATGCTCTAATCCAACTGTGCTACTCTCGTAGCAGGACTTGTATGACCACGAGGAAGACAATAAACTCAACAAATCAACTCAGTACACTAGCATAAACTTGCAGCAAACTCAGACTCCAAAGAATCAAAAGAGACTCTTCAAAAATTGCAACAAGACCTAGCCAATGAAATCAAGAAAACCAAATGCAAAAACAAGAAAAAATCAAGATGCAAAGCAACTCATAAAGTTAGGAAAGAGAAAATGAGCAAAAAATCTATGTCCTGAATAGTTAGAACAACCAAGAATCTTCAGAGAAAGACCTCGGTGCTCAAGCCAGAATTGCAAGCACGATAAATGAAGATTTCACCAAATGATCCAGTCTTCAGACAATCAAGAGAGAAACAAGCATAAAACCACTTGAAACATAGTCTAGAGACTTCAAAGATATCACAGGAACAAATCCCCACATGCATACAAGACCAAAAAAGCTTAAAACCAAAAATTTCAAAATTTACCGAATCATACGCACTTTAGTATTTTTACAACTAGCGTGCATACACGACTGTTGTAAAGGCAACTCGCATATACGCGGGTACCTTTACACAAACTAGTGTATATACACGACTGTGAAGAAGAAAAACCACGTATAAAATGGTAAATAAGAAAAAATAAAAAGGGTCAAGCCTGATCAAGAGACCAGGTCTTCAGTCTGACTTGAAAAATATTTACTGAACTGGAAAAAATGATTAAAACTGTTGGAAACCTTCATGACAGATGAAACAACCGAAAGGGAAATCACAAAAGTGTGATCCCCAGTGGAGTCGCCATTTCTATTTCGCGAAATAACTCCCTAAAGGTTTTTGGGTCGGAAACCTTCACAGTTCAGGGGCATACCATTCAAGAAGGACTCACTTAACCTATCTTCTATGTTGAAAACTAGATTTAAACAATTGCGGAACTTACCCGAAAGTCCTACGTTTGATTTAGATCCCGCAGGGTTCAAACCCCCAGCAACTCCTCATGCTTCGTAACCTAGAAATCAAGAAAGAATGAACACGGAACACTAGTTGTACAACATATATTGTTCCTATATGTCAGTATAATTCATGTATAATATCATATAAGCAATACTAAATGTTTAACTAACAATCTTCACACATATATAGACACGTGAATATTTGGGAAAAAGATGGTTCTTCTTTATTATAAATGGCATGTACAAGAATAGTAAGTGGAGAGATCACCTGAATCCTTCCACGGCCTTTGATTAGACCATCCTCTAGATCCGTCTAGCCCTCACCTCGCTAGGATTCCTCCAAGATGTGTGCACACGAGATGTCATATAAGATGATGATCATCTTCAAGGAAACAAGGGTTTCTTGAATATACTTGGGAAGTGCAGGAGGCACGGGACCATCAGACTTGAAATAGGGATGCAACAGAGTATAATATATACAATTTTCTCTCTCCCTTAGGCCATACACATGAGGGGCTTTTATACTCCCTCAAAGTAGATTCAGCGGTTGGAAACAGTTGGGCCATGGGCTGGGGTGGTTGAATTACGGGAATAACCATCACCCTGCCACGAAAATAAGGAATTTATATATATTTTTAATGATTTAAATGGCATACGCGGAAAAGTACGAACGAACTTGCGCATATACGCAGAAGATTCTAGGCATAATCACGTATGAGAATTTTAACACTGTTTTTTTATGAATTTTTTCAAGTCTAGAAGGAAAGGGTGCCTAGGGCCAAAGAGATAAACAATATTCACATGAGGGTGAAAAATGATGCTATAACACTTGTGCATCTTAGGTGTCTCATATTGAATAAATTTTTTCATCATTCCATTAGGTCATGACTTAAAAAATTGTTCCACTGGTGATTTTCCTCATTAATAAACTTCACTCTCCCTCTAAAATTCATATTTTTGAGTCATTCCCATGTCTCTTTGAGCATAAAAACACCTATGAAATGCTCTTTTCACTTGAAAATATTTTAAGTTAAAATCTCATTCAAAATCAGGTCAAAAGCAGTCTCATTAGGTCATTAGGGTTTTTCATTTATCAAAGTCACTCCTTCATTCTGATGAGATCAACACATATATGAGAGGGATTAAACAAGATCATCATGATGGTTTCATTATGTTTTAAAAATTGTATTTTTCAGTTTCAGGACTTTTTATGAAAATGTCATTTTGATAAAAATTCACTTATGCAATTTATTTTTATTTTTTCAAATGTAATTTTATGCTACTATATGTAATAATTAAATCCAAAAGTTGTCAAAGCCATTATGTCAAGCCTCAGTGAGAAAATGAAAAGCCAACCCCATGACTTCAACAACTTGCAATGCAAAAAGTGTCAAAGAGTATTAGTGATAAAAGAAGAAGACTTAAAACATTAGAAAAGTGGGTATTCAAAGTTAAATCAATATCCAGTTACCTATAAAATCTCATCAAACATTTCAAAAGAGTCATTTTTGCCTTTCAAAGTGTAAGAAGCATTCAACAAAGAAGAAATTTGTGAGTTCTTAAGTGAAATTTTGCTAAGTTTCCTGGCACTGTGTGCCTGTACCTTGGCGCTGTGCCCTTGCCCGAAATTTTCAACATGATTTGTGAAGGCATTGTGCACCTATAGACTGGCATTTCACATTTGTAAAAGCATTGCGCGCTCACCAGTGGTGTTGCGTGCCTAGCAAGGGAAGTTTGCTGAGTAATCTAGCAACCCAAATCACTTTAAAACTTCTTCAATTTTTTCCACAAGTCCTCTAGGAACTTTTAAGAAGTAAGTACATGTCATAATCCCTATTTTCTAAGATATTTGGTCATTCTAAAACGAATTTAAATGGAAACCCTAATGAAACCCTAATTACAAGATTATGACCACTATTTTACACTTGTTTTATCCTCCTAAAAGAAATATCAGCCATTAAAAGAGTAATTTTATTACTTAGGGTTTTTATTAATTTAGTTTTCCCCTTCACCCATTCCCTACATCCATTCCCTTTCACTCATTCCCTTCACCTTTCAAGATATTCATCCCATCCCCTTCCCCTCATTTCATTTCACTTACACCCTAGGGTTTAAAAATCAGAATTTGAAGATATCAGAGGAAGAAGACAATGGCATTGTTGGTGAGGAACAAATGCCAAGGAGAAATGAACATAAGGGAGGGAAAATAAATAGGTTTGAACCCATCACCACAAGGGAACTCATGGCCTCTCCTCTCGTTTTTTCTTTCTTTAAACATGTGGGCTGCTTTGAGTTCTGTGAGAGAGTGAAACAAGTCCAAAATCACCTGGAGTTAACAAGATTATTCATCATCAATCTACATGACAAACAGGTCAATCTTGCTAGGGTTACTTTTAAAATTTCCACCAATGCCATTGCAATTTCTACAGGGATACCTAGCATGGGAGAGAGGTGGTTTAAAAAATCAAACCTAGACATGAGTTATTTTGAACCATACCTCAAACCTAGGTATAAAGATCACAAAAAGTCCATTTTCCCTTTTTCTCATCTCCTTGACTGGTATGTGCCCATGATGAGGATAGTAATGAAATACTCCACTTGTGAGGGAAGTTTTTCCCGCCTCTAATCATACGATATCCGTCTTCTTATGAATTTCACTAGAGTTAGAATGATACACATACTATACTATATTTTCCGTAGCATTGAAAATATGGCTTACATTGTGCAAAAGAAGGATTACAATCAGAAAATGTAGAGCCTTTTTCATCATTCACTCATCAAGATGGTGGTCATGCATCAGCTTCAGCAGAAAAACATTCCATGGAATACATTCATTGCAAATGAGGTTTTCACTACCCCACCTATTCATCATGACCAGGATATTCCTTCATCATCTCATCCTCCCGTATCCACTTCTCCATCACATTCCTCTACTCATACATCACCACCCACTCACTTCCATTCACCTCATGTTGATCCTACCTCATCACCTTTCTATAACTCTTCACCACCACATCATGATACTAGAGCATGAAGCAGTGACAGGGACATTGAGGAAGGTTGCACCAAATTGATTAATATTGAGCCATTTTCCTTGACATATTAGAGAGGCAACATGCATGTGTTTGCTTCACATGGCGTGAAAGGGACCATTATTTCTTCATCAACAAAATAGGTAGACAAGGGCAAGGAAAAGGCTGCAGAGCCTATCACTGTTGAGGAGGAGGACAAACATGAAACTGAGAAGGAGGTTCAGTTGATTGACCATGATGATGAGGATGAGGTTATAATCACCAATGCATTGATCAAAGGCAAGGAAGCCAATATTAGTGAGCTTAAAGCTAATCTTGGTAGAGCAAGGAATGTGATTGACTTTCTTGAGCTAGAGAATCAGTAGCTAAAGACAAAGCAGACCATCAGTGAGGTCAAGGCAATCAGAGCTCAGAGAGAGGCTGAAAAGGCCTTGCTGGATGAGACCTTGGTTATATTTGATGAAATTGAAGATGAGGAAGATCAAATTCCTAGATAGAAATCGAGGACCATTGGACTAAAGAGGGCTTTAGCCCGGGAAAGGCAGAAAGAGGTAGAACTAGCAGAGCAGCTTACTCCAAGTGAACTTCTTGCCATAGAGATTGATGGAGATAGAGAGTCTTAGATTGACAGAGACAATTTTCATATGGAGAGCTTGTTAGAGAAATCCAAGAAGGACAATGATATTCAGAGGAAGATGGCGAAGCACTATGCCATGAGAAATATGATTGCAAGGGCCAAGCTCAAACGTGCCCATGCAAAGATTCAGGCTTTGACCGAGTCAAAGGAGAAAGAGAAGTTAAATATTGTTGCTGAGGTGTCCCACCATGCCTCTAACCTCTAAATCAACAAGAAAATTCATAATTTTGGCACATATGGCACTTTTGTGCAAATTTTGATTTTTTGGACAGTTTAGCATGAAGAAATGTGCTAAACGCACAGCGCCACTGGCGTTGCACTCTTTTTTGGGCCATCCAAATGGAAAATGGTCGACATATTCATGTTTCAAGTGATGAGTACATCAACCTTAGAAATTTTCAGGATATTTGGAGCAAAAATGGTCCCTCAAAAAGGCCAAAAACCATCAAAAAAATCATGTTTCTACCCTATTTTTGGCCTTGGCACTGTGAGTTTACCAGTCTTGGGAGAGCAAGTTTTTGACAGGGAAAATAGACACCATTTTGGAAAGTGAAAGAATATATGGAAACTAGACTCAGAGAGCTTTCCAATGAGCTATCATGGAGCTCATTTTGATATCGTGAATTCCTCCAAAAGTTGGCTGCAAGACAAGTCATTTTTTCTGTCATGGCATTGCGCGTTTACCAAGGAATTGGCAATTTTCACTATCTTCAACATTTTTGAATTTTTGACTTTTTGATTGGGTAAATGGGAAAATTACTGATTTAAATGGTTAGGATGGATGTAAATATAATTTTTTCACTTTTATCTAGGGTAGATGCATTAGATAAGTCTACTAGGAGGTCAAATGAATCAGTTTCCTCTCTTTTAGAGGCAAATTATTCAATTTTCTTGTCTTCAGATTCTTGTTTGGGAGTAGGTGAAACAACTCCTCCTCTCATAAATTCGACTCCTTGAGGCTATGGAAAGTGGTTTTGAATTCTATTTTATTTATTTTCTTAGTCATTGGTAGAGTTTGGACTCACTTGGAGCTTTGGCATATCAAGAGGCATCTTTATATATTAGTTTGGCTTGGACATTAATAGAAATTTGTAGCTATTTTCTTTGGATCCATGTGGTATGAGTTTTATACATAGTTTCCTCTCTGTTATCAATTTGTTTGAATGCATTTTTAATTCATAAACCATTTCATGTCTATAATATACTATATTTCAAGTTTGAAAGGAAAAATCCATATGTTTTTATGCTCAGTTTTTGGAAATTTGGTATAATGTGTTCATTTTCTTTAGTTTAGGGAAAATACATTTCACGTGCTTTCCCTAGCACCTCACTAGTATCTTCACCACACACAATCATATTTGAATGTCTAAACCTTTACCTACCTTGCCCCCTGAAACCCCTGCAGATTTTGACCTAATCTCCTTACCTTAGCTGTTTGGCTCCTCCTGATCTAGCAAACCCTAAAAGAAAAATCAAAACACCCTGTACTCCTTAGCTAGCCTAAAATAATTTTCATCCAGCCCTCTTGGCTATGATTTTATTGAGATATCCCTCTCTGACTTGGTAGGGCTAGATACCAAGTCCAAATTTTGGTTTGAGGTTACCTCGGGATTACCTCTCTCAGCCTTGAGGTTCAATCTAAGTGATAACAAGATGTTTTCACCTGACTCCAAATCAAGGATGACTTGCTCCATTTTGTAGTCTCCAATATGCATGATCATGTGCATTTCCTGTCCCATCCTTTTTTTTTAATCTTTTTCAAAGTTTTAACCTTGGGTTGTAAAGTAATATGTTTTGTGTAGCTATCTATTAGTGCTTGGAGATTCTCTACAGCCTGTTGGTTGCGCAACAACTTCATAAATGCCTACAAGAATGGTTTAAGTAATTTTTCAGCTTTTGGATCTATCGTACCTTTTGCAGTGGTCTCTTCAACTTCGGTCATCTTCCTTTGGAATTCTATGAAGGTTTCTTTCTCCCTTCTTAAGTCTAAACCTTTCATTTTGTCCCCAACCTTCCAGATTAATGATTTGGTCTTAGCCTTTTCTTCAGCTCCCCTTGTGGCAATGCTGTTTCATGTGATCACATTGATACATGGTCCATCATCCCATGGTTTTTCCTTAACTCTTTTCACATTTTGCGTAGACGTTTGTTGTTTCTCTTGCATTTTCGCTGTTAATACTGGGTAGTCTTCAATGACGTGATCGAACTGCCTACAATATCTGTAGGGCTGGAATGCTGGGTTTGTGTAACCTCGTACGAAATTTCCCCCGTTGCCACAGTTGTAACAGATCAGTTGTCTATTTCCTCCACTGGCACTCCCCCCTCTCCCTCCTCCCCTTCCTCTTACGGGAGATCCTCCCCATCCAGAAGGAGATAGTGGTGATGAGGGGTCTACCTGCACTCTCTATAAATTTCCCCTATCTACCATGAGGTTGAGTGTTTGGTAGTTTTTCTCATCATGACCCACAGACGAGTAGAATCTTCCCCACTTTTGTTTCAATTCTGGAACATAAGCACCCAATCGTGGGCAGTGATCTATATCATGTATTATTGATAGCCGATAGTCAGCACACCGTAGCATAGGACTGCTAGGGCTAGCCATTTCCCTAGGTCATAGAGTGATCGGTCCACCGGCCTACATATAATCCGATAACATCAGGCATTTAACCTTAGTGTGACCCGACACCCTACAGCATATGCACCAGATATCTAGGTTGGCTTTCTTACCGCGATCCTTTCGCAAGCTATGAATTTCTAAATGAATTTCCTCTAGTTGGTTTTGGATCTATAGGGCTTCGAACTGTGTATCATCTCTTGGCACAACTTCTAATTTCATGGCAACTTCTAGAGCTTCCTCTTGGGAGCCGATCTTTTGTTGTACCATGGGACCATGCAAGTGTCGTAATAGCATAGCAATAAAAAATTCCTTTTGTTTCTTATCTTTTTATACAAACCCCCCATCATTGATAACCTTTTTCAATCATTGGTCAGCATCCCAGACAAATTTTGCAGGTCCCTTCTTAAAGTCATTTAATTCGACTACACATTGAGTGTAATATCCTAAAAATGGAGAATGCAGTAATACTGAAACACAATATAAGAACTATAGCAAAGTAAAAAATAAATCTATATACACATTAGAATGCACAGAAATAGTTTGGCCATTTTATTATATTGGAGGTGAAAAATAAAGTACAACAATGCTCAAAATATGAGACAATTAAGCCACATGGGTGGCCTAGAATGACCCTGCAATGATTTCATAAGAGGGACTGCATAACTGCTAAATTGATGGAAGGTAAAATGCGTTGTCCCTGCTACAACTATTGGGACTACAACTGCATGAAATATAAAAATTCAGATCTAGGCAGAATGGGAGCTCTGATGATGCTGAGATTGTAGATTTGGGCTCAATGATGGATTCCCAAGATAACCCAGGAAGGGTTTCTTAGATCTGTAAGTCTAAGAAAACCACCCTCTTAGGGCTTGAATTATATGTTGTTGGGAATGCAGATCTGAAGCTAGATCTGATGATATGATGGCTGTAATAGTGCATAATCAGATCTATGCAAGAAGGGCTAACCCTTTCACTAGATCCTTGGGCTGAAAGCTCAAGATCTAGCTCCTCCAATCTCCTCCACTGAAAATAGCTACTGGATGAACAACAACTTCAGAAAAATACGATGTCATAGAGGGAGGCTCAGTAGCCTACTGATAGATGTGTCAAATCAGCTCCTTTATGATGAAAATAATATATCCAGTGTGAGGAGGTGACCCCTCACAGGATTTCCAACTAAAATAATGGAAACCTCCTTCCTCCAATAGATCTACAAGAATGTACTGTGCAATCCTTGAAGGGACTGCTGCTGCATGGAGGTAAAACCCAATGGCCTAAATGTCAGATGTAGATCTGCTACTCCTGAAAGGCTAGATATGAAGAAAAAATTTGTAGGATGAATCCTCCACTGGTTTCCTAGCTGAATTCTAGAAACAACCTCCTAAAGATGGCACCAATGCCTGATAAGGAATGAAGAACAATCCTCTTTCCAGAGCTAATCAAAGAAAGAGGTGGGATTCCCGCTTGGGAATACCCTGTGCTAAACAGCACTACAAACTATTCTAAACAGCCCAAGTCTACATAGAAATTTCCTAAGAAAAATCTAGATCTAAACAGATCAAGGAATGAATAATCCAAATCATGCCTTCCATTGTGCCTTCACCTTCATTATATGCATGAGCCTTCCATAGCCTAGGTCCACTCCAAATCTGTGTTGTAAATGTGGACATAGAATCCATGTTTGATTGCACTGTGGCCTCATGTCCTCCATCAAGTTCACATGGGGTGATCACCCTCTCCATCATATGTGCATTAAATGCACCACTTCCTCCACTATCTTACCATAAATGCTTCATGATCTTATTTGAATGCACTATGATCTCAGTTGACCTTATCAAAGATCCTCATGATTTTATATTTAAGATCCATGATCTTATTTGACTATTTCATCCTCCATAATCTATCTCATAAATGAGACATGATCTCCATTAATGGAGCTGCTCCACTACTCCATGATTTTAGATCTAGATCTAGAATATCCACATACACACATTAAAAGTGGATTTTGTTTATCTTTGAGGTTTGCGGGTCCCTCCACCCTTTTATTTACTTAATTTATTAAGAAAATCAAGAACTCTAATATTCCAAATATAATGTGAAAATTTTGGAATATTACATTGATAATATGACTTAGGCTTCTGGAATTGTTGCTTTAGGGCGTTCTTAATATCTTGTATTGATGCATTCACGTGTTGACCAATATTTCCCATTAACCAATCTAGGGCCCTTCCCTCGAAGGCTATGGATAGTTTTACTCATTTGATAACATCATTGTTAATTTTCTGCGCAGTCCACACATATTTAGCTATGAAATAGAATTGATCCATGTCCTCGTCCCCTACGACCTTAAAGGTAGGTAGATTCATGTGTGTAGCTATATTGTCCTCTAGTGGTGGAGTTGGTGAGGGATAATTATTTCCTTTATGTGGGTTCGATGCAAGTTTAACCGGGGGGATGATTCCTCTTTGTGCAACCCTTCCCAAGTCAAAATCAGGTGATTCATTTGAAGGACTATATACCGATTTTTCTCCTTCTTGATTAACCTGGTAGTATTTACCACTTCGTGTTGTGCTCCAAATCTGGTCAGAGGTCATTCACTCAGTGTGGCCACACAAGACACCCTTTTCACTCAATATCATATTAATCAAAAGTGACAGGGTTTTTAATAACTTACCTCTAAATCCCTTGAATAACCTTCGCTCTGCTTCCAAATATGATACAAATTGATCAACAACAAATTCTGTCACAAATCCTCCCAATATACTGTCAACCTAGTGGTCTACAGTTCTAGTAATCTTATTATAAGTATTTTCTAATTGTTGGATGAATTCAGGGGTCCACTGTGTGACTTGGTCATCTTTCCAGCAAGTCTGAAATTCCACCAACCATTCCAGCCACTCTTGTTACTTGTGTGCGAAGGATACAAAGAAGATTTCGTGCACTTCTATAAAAATATACCTATTTTTTCACTCTTTCGCTGACAACTTTTCACTCTTATTCTCTTTTAAGGAAAATTCCTGAATCTGATTTTTGAACCAATCTTCTAACTCAAGTTTTAATGGGTGCCAATGACCCCATGGCATTACCCAATCCCTCTCTAAAAATGCTTTTGGTCCTGGCAACAGAACCATTTTTTGGCTTTAAGGGTCTTGACCTAGGTTGGGTATTAAGGTTTGCCAAAAAACCCCGATACTACTGGCCCTTTCAGCAATGGCCTGCTTACACAGGTCAAGGTCTCACCTGAAGTAGTATGGGAGGGTGCTGGAACTAGGTTTCCACACCCTGAGAGAGAGAGAGAAAGTTAATTAAAGGGGGTCCTCTTAGATCTAACAAACCTATGCTAGAGAATCCCTAACCGAGAACCCTTAACAGTATATTGGCGAGTAGCCCAAGTGAAGTCCAGTAATCAGGGGTAAAAACTAATTAATCAGATGTAACAAGACAAACCACAGCCAGATCTATGCATTCAATTATTTCTATAACATCGCATCCACGTGCGCATAAATAAACCATCAATATTCAGCAAGCATATCACATATAACTGGAAATCACGATACAAAATATTTAGATATCAGAAACAATATTTCCATTCATTCGTACTCCAATTTACTTACAGATTCTATCTATCAGCCCGCGCACACAACGAGCAGGGTCCGCACAGAGCAGGACTCATGATCTCCGCACACACAACTAGCAGGAGACCTTACCCAGACAATTAACAACATATCACAAGTTCGTATTCCACTTCTGTTCTTTTCTAATTCCTTAGACTCGATTTATCTATCTATTTATGGCATGCTAGTCTACATTATCCTATGGTCTGAAAACCGTGGTTTGCGGACCCTTGGTCTACCCTTTGACCCATTACAATTCATTGGGGGTTTTGACCCATCCCAAACCCCCTGTGCTAGACTAAATATTACAAAATATTACAAAACTGGACAAAATTACGGTTAGGGAACCTCATTCCAACACTGGTCTTAGCTACGCCAGGATTCACAAAAAACTTTATTATGGAATGTGATGCCTCAAGAAATGGAATTGGTGTGTTTTTAATGCAAGAAGGAATACCCATTGCTTTTGAAAGTATTCCAATCAAAGGAAAGTATTTACTTAAACCTATTTATGAGAAGGAAATGTTGACAATACTACATGAACTAAAGCAATGGCGACCTTACCTAATGTGAAGACACTTCAAGGTAAAAATAGATCATGATATTCTTAAATAATTTTTGGAACAAATATTATCTTTAGAAGAGTAGCAAAAATGGGTCACAAATATGTTGGGTTATGAATTTTAAATCATCTACAAAAAAGGGAAGAAATTTTTTGTTGTAGATGCACTCTCAAGAAAATACGAGGATGTGGAAGAATTTCTTTGTGCAATTTCTATTATCCAACCTGAGTGGATAACTGAAGCAAGGGATGAATGGAAAAATTATGAATAGATGTGGAAACTCATTCAAAAGTTGCAGCAAGATCCTAGTACATCTGATACATTTAGCTGGAAAAATGATCCATTATGGTACAAAGATCACTTATATCTTTGTAATAATTCCCTACTCAAACAAAATATTCTTTTGGAATTACACACATCTTCTTTAAGAGGGCACTCATTATTTTTAAAAACTTACCACAGGGTCAAGAAAGAATTTTTTTGGGATGGCCTTAAATATGATATTCAAACATTTCTGGTGGAATGTTTGGTTTTCCAACAAAATAAAGTTGAGACAATTATGACCTCGGGTCTATAAAGACCTTTATCCATTCTAAGTCAATGTTGGGAGGAGGTTTCAATGGATTTTATCACAGGTTTACCCAAGTCCGAAGGAAAGAGTGTCATCATGGTGGTATTTGATATACTTACCAAGTATGCATACTTTTGTGCATTATGTCATCCATTTAAATCTAGTATAGTTGCTACTACATTTATGAAAACAATTCAAAAGCTACATGGAAACCCAACGATTATTGTAAGCGATAGAGATCCCATTTTCAGTGGAAAATTTTTGAAGGAATTATTTTCTTGTTGGGTACTCAATTATCTCATAGCTCATCTTATCATCCTTAGTCTGATCGGAAAACTGAGATATTGAAGAAATGTTTGGAAGGATATATTCGTTGCTTTGTATCTGATAACAGACACAATGGGTCAAGTGGTTACCTCTAGGTAAATGGTGGTATAACAGTTCCTTCCTTATTGCAGTAAAAATGACCCCATTTATGGCACTTTATGGATATCATCCACTGTCCATCAAATCATATTTAAGCGAAAATTCTAAGGTTCAAGAAGTGGAAGATCACATCAAGCATCAAAAACAAATTCTCCAACTCTTAAAGGATAACCTCACTTTGGCACATAATCAAATGAAACAATAGGCATATCCACATCACAGTGAAAGAAGTTTTGATGTAATCGACTAGGTATTTTTACGGCTACAACCATACAAACAAATGTACCTCAAGAAAACTAGAAGGATAATAAATTATCACCAAAGTATTATGGTCCTTACAAGGTGTTGCAAAATATTGGTACTACGGCATAAAAATTGGAGCTTCTTGCATCTTCCCGAGTGCACCCATATTTCCATGTTTCATTCCTAAAGAAGGCTATAGGTGACAAGCTTCGAGTTCAAACAATATTTCCAGAAATTGAAGAGGAAGGAAAAAATCACATTGGAACCTGAAGCAGTCACGAAAACAAGAATTCGTCAACTATGAAATCAATAAATTTCAGAGTATCTCATCAAGTGGAATAACTTACCCGTTGAAGATTCCACATGGGAGGATGAGAATTTATACAGAAGCATTTAGAACTACTCAAGCATTGAGTACAACACTTTTTTGAAGGAAAGGGTCATGTTAGGTCCCTATACTACTAGTTTATCCCCTTATTTTTATTGTTAGTGTAGCCCCATTATTGTTATTTTTGTGTTGATGTAGTCCCCATATTGTTATTATTGTGCCCCATAGAAGCCCACTATTTTTATTGTTGTGCCCTTAAATTATTATTGTTATGTCGGCTCTGATTATATTGTGACCCCTAAGACTCCTATATATAGAAGGTAGGTTTTTTAATTTTAATCATCCAAGAATTGTTCATTTATGTAATGTAAATAAGGTTTCCCCCTTGAAGAGGCTTATGTAGAAGTTGTTGACCTATATTTTCTTCTATTTTGTGAATTGGTTGCATAAAATATGTATTTCGTGTCCATTTATTTCCTCATGAAGGCAAGATTGTGACCATTGACCAACTGGAATATTGTGTGCCATCAGCCCAACTTACCACTATAGGGAACACAGTCCCACTTTTCAGAAATCACCTTGGTCAGTATGAGAGTGTTGTCATGGGCTTGTTTAAAATCTCATCTCGTATTGGGGTTTTTCCTCAAATACCACCGTTTGGCCTTCCTTCATCCTCTTCGAAAGATCCTATGTATATGATATCTTCTGACACCTGTGGACCCTGTACACCTTCTGATCCTTGGGTGGTGTCACCAGTTATTATGGAAATTTATCTACCTAGTGAGCGCCTCCCTCCCCCACCAGTTGTAATATTCCCAGTTAGCTTTTAGCTAGTTGGAATATTATATGTTACTTCTATTCATAGTCTAGATGAATAAGTGGGGTAAGGAGACCCTTAAATCTCTTTAATAGGAATAAACCACCTATAGTATGGATGGGGATGAGTTTATATAGTCTAAATAAAGCCACCTTGGGTGTGAAAGGGGGAAATTCATGTAGACTAGGTCAAGATTGACCAAATCAACAACACTGCCAAAGGAGAGAGTGGAGCTAGTGGGGACAACGCAGTTTTATAGGAGGAGTCTTTGCATGGAAGTAGCATCATAAATGAGTGGGGCCAAGGGTGAGTAAGCTCACAAATAATATAAGCAAAATGATGGCAGCCATGAGGGGTATTTATAATATTTTTAATGTTTGAGTCTTATGACTTCTTGCATGCTTCAACTATTTAGCGGAGTTTGTTGTACAGTTTAGTACAAGGGTATTTCCAGGCAGAAATCCCACACTCTACCTTGGAGGACTTGAGGGGCCACCTAGGAGAGCTATTGTGAGATTCATTTCCACCACCCAGCATTGGGCCAAGGAACAACCTTCAGACACTATGCAGTCTCCTTGAGGAATTGCGTTATTTTGCAGTGTGTTTCACTGGAGGGTTGAGAAACCCTGTTTATGAGCTAGTTTCCTAGTGAAAGGAGCAGCCTTTCACCTAGAAAGCTAGAGAGGAGAATATACAACCACATATTTGTTATTCCAGCCATATTTTAGCAAAGCTTTAGTGATACAACGTGATTTGGCCACAGAGTTGCAGTCTGCACTTTTTTCATCTTGTGTCTTTCAAGAAACCCTTGTCGGGTTATCTTTGGATTGTGTTTGAGAGACTAGTTCTCCATTTTAAGCTCCTTTTGAGTATTATCAGTAGATCCACTTGTTTCCATTTTCCAGTAGCAGCAACCCTCACTGGGACTGCGCTAACATGTATTCTAGCATTTATGTGTAGCAACATCATTTGGGATTCTAGTGTATTTGGGATTTGGAGGCTTGTTTGCTTAGTTCGAGTTATTTGTTCCTCAAAACATTATACATTTTGCTATTGTGATACATAATATAATGGATCTATGATTTACTCACGTGTTTTGCATTATTATTTATTGTACATTCCAGTTTTGTGTTCAATATGGCTGTCTTCAAAATTTGGAATATTACAGTGGTATCAGAGCATAATCTTGGCTCAGTTTGTGGGGAAATACATATATAGCAATGGAGGAGAAAGAGATACCAAAAATTCTTCTTCAGACCATGCATAAAATTGCAAAAGATATCAAGGAGATGAGATTAGAAATACAAAATAAATCCCCTAGAGGGTTTCATCATGGAGAGAGTTCCAGCATTTCATATTCATGGTGTGAGCAACCAATAGTACAACCTTCTTCACAACACTCCACTATGCCCACATTCCTATCATTGGAAAGTGAGGTGGGAGGGTCATTAAGGGTATAAACCCTTGGTGACTATTTTGTGGAATATGAATCTCAGTCTCATAGATTCAAGGATCATTTGAAATTTTAGGAGTTCTGTTAGATCAAGGATGGAAGGAGAACCTCCAATCACCATACAAGTGAAGGGTACATGCAAAACCAATATCTACAATGCACTATGGGAAGGTTGTTTTTTCCCTCTTATGATGGATCACCCAAGTGAATAGCTAAGGCTTGGGTAGAGAATTTGGATAGTTATTTCCAACTCAATAGAGTTTCATAAATGGATGATATCAAAATAACAGCGCTGCACCTAGAAGGTGAAGCACATGAATGGTGGTTTCTTGGCATATCTACACTTGGGCATGCTAGTGTCACTTCTTATGCATACTTCACCCAAAGGTTGGCAGAGAGATTTGACACTAGGAATACAGAAGCACATTTTGTTGAGCTAAATAAGTTCAAACAAATAGAAGATATAGAGACTTACATCTCTGATTTTCTAAAGCTTTCAGTCATGGTGTCTGACCTCACTGTGGCCAGGAGAGTGTGCATGTTCATTGATGGGTTGGTTGAACCATTGCATGGGTTGGTGAATTCCACTAGACCAACTACGCTCAAAGAAGCTATGGATAGGGCTAGATACCTACAACATGCTTTACCCAAGGCAAAAGCCCCTTTTCAGCAAAATTTCTCCTCTCAAACAAAGGAGAACCATGAGAAGAAATCTCTTGATGATAATGCCCAGGGAGATCTAAGGAAAAGGAAATTTTTTTTTACTTGTCGAGAGCCATGGGTACCATGCCACTAATGTGTTGCAGGGAAGGCACATTGTATTTAGATATTTTATGATGAGGAGAAGGAGACCAGCCTTATAGCATTAGAAGAAGGTGCACCACCAATAGGAGATGTGGTGGGAGCGTTTTCTCCGATGGGAGGGACTCTTGCACCTTTGCGAGGAGTTCCCAAGTATCTAACATTAAGAGTTTGAGGCACTATTTTGGGACAAAGAGTATCAGTATTGGTAGACAATGGAGCCACCCATAAATTTATTTATACTCAGTTGGTGCAGAGGAGGGGAATTCACATAGAATACTTTGAGGGCTTCTCGGTCTTGGTTCCAAGAGCTAGAGCCATGCAGTGTGCCAAATATGTTTCGGCATTAACCATCACTATGGGGATCTACACATTGGCAGACAACTTCTTTGTGGTTGATATTCCAGACACTAATGTGATATTGGGTGTCTAGTGGTTAATCAACTTAGGGAAGGTTACGATAGACTGGGAGATATTGGAGATGGAATGGACAGAGAAGGGGAGTGGAAAACATTAGAAAATCAAAGACATACACACCTATCCACCCCAAATTGTCTCAACGCACAGTATGGAGGCTGATTTGTGTAGTGGGGACATAGAGTGGGCAGTTGAACTACGTATTTCAGAAGCAAGGGGTAGGGATGCACCAATACACACGGATGTCCAGTCTATTTTAGACCGTTATTCCATAGTATTTGGAGATATTCCACCCGGGAGACCTCCTGACTAAGGACTTGAGCACACTATTGAGTTGGAGCATGGGATCCAAGTAGTGATTGTTGTGTATATTAATCCGTCTTGCGGACAAGACCGATCTTTCTAGTACTAAAGGTAACTAGCAACAAACAGCCAATTATACTAATCTCTCTCTAAGCATATGAGATTTATAAAAACACTATATAGGTGTAAGGCCTACCTTATGTCCAACGCTTGCTTGATTTCATTGAAGTCCTTCCCGTGCACTGAAAGAACGTTCCTCGTGAATCTGCAGTCACAAACAAGCAAAAATATTACACAGCACCTGTATAGACATTATTATAAACCATACTTATCATAATGATCAAGGAATTTATGAAATAAATCATGAATAGACAGTTTAATGAGAGAAATGAGTATATTTGTATTAACTTCAAATAAAGAAAACCTTTACAACCTGTGCCTTGATGTTGTGCAGGTCCTCCTGGGGTCCGAAGCAGGAATCTCTTCTAATTTGACAAGCATTTCACTCTTTGAACCAAGACAGATAGAGATGAGTGATTTAACCTCACAGAAAGTCTTAGTTAACTGATTCTGAATCTCAATAGCATTTAACCTCAAATATCTTAAAGCTTGACCTCCCTTTGAGCCTACCCAAGGCCTCTTTTTATAGTGGAAAAGAGGAGGTTTTCTGTTCCAAATATGAAGGGATAGAATCCTCCTTCAAAGGGATTAGCTCCTTACATCAAGGGGTTAACTCCATCAAGTGAGGGATGCATGAACCTTCTCAAAGCGTATCCATTCCCGAAAATTCCCATCTAGAATCTTCTAGAATTCATCTCGAATTCCTCGAATTCAATTTTTATCTTTACTTTCTCGCCTTTTTATGTTTTACGCAGGTCCGCACCTACAACACAAAGAACGTGCGGCATGGTTCCGCATGCAGGTTTAACTTTAGGTGCGGGGACCGCAGGGAATGGACAGAGAAAGTGCGATACCAAGTTTAAGAGACTTTTAGGAACTTTTTCTGATTTTCAAGGCTTGACATGAGGAACTAATATGTTAGACTTGGAAAAGGGAGAAGTATGAGTAATAATGAGCTCATACACATGGCAAAATGTCAGTGTGACAATTTTCAGTGTAACAGATTGCCCCCTAAAGTGCAAAGTCTGGAATAGATGATGCTGAAGTCTGTCATATATGAAGAGTGCAGTACTTTATCATTTCAAAGATTATCCTGTGGACACCCCAGTCAGCACCTGTAAAAACATTCAATGCAAAATATACATGTATACATATCATCACTGAGGTAGGCATTCCCATACTCGTATAAAAACTAACTAGGTTCAATCGAAATCGTTCGATACAGAATGATTTTGAATACATCATAGTACTTATATATGTGCATACGTATATGGAGCCATCTCGTTTATAAATAGTCTACCGTATAGATGACAACAAAATTCTCGTTAAACTCGTATGGTGGAAACTAGATCCGGGGTCTTGATTTCCGCTTCCCGAACTAATACGAATCTATCCATGCAATTGATTGTGTCGAAGTCGAACATGGTAGAAACCACTTGATTACCAGTCAATGATGTGAATCGTTAACAAGTGTGAGAGAAACCACCAATAATGAAAATGGCTCTCAAAGTACTCTAGTACAATCTATGAAGAGTGAATGAATTATTTGCAGTCAAACACTCATATAATCGTTCGATCGAAGGTCAATGATGCAACCTATCGTCGAAGGCGAGAAACCTACCATTGAGGCATGCAGATTTCAAGGTACTGACGATTTCTGGATCAACTTCCTAGATAATGTGTTGATGTCGATAGAAAGTGATCTGTCGTAGGGAAGCCTACAACACGAAATCATAGATCAAGTTTTGAAAATATATTGGCAAGGACTGACTCAAGGATGGTCAATAATGGATGACAGATATTTTGCAGATGAATGGTTTATTTGAACTGTTCTCTTGAACACATAACGACACTATAGATGGCTTGGTAACGATTGACCTAAAGCTAATACCCAGAAACCGGCTGAAAACTTTCAATGTGGTTTGATTAACTGTTAGGTAAAGGACTTTCCAACCCAGGTAAATGAAAGTGTCGTGTCCAAGAGTGGTTGACTAAATTTTCGAAAATTTAAAATACAACAAACACGCCCATTTTTCTCTCTTTTCCCCCTACCATTTCTGGCAAGTACCTCTTTATTTTTGACAAGCTTGAGGAGGATAACATTTGCTTGGTTATAAGCTCATCCTTTGGATGAGTCCAAATTAGTTTAAAATTCGAACCCTAAGAAGGAGTGGTTCGTTCCTGTTGAAAATTAAACAGGTCCTTTACTGTTAAATTTTAATGAGTCTAGTATAGGAGAAACTCGGTGTTTTTCAATTTTAGGGAGTCAGAAGAAAAAACTTAGGAAAAATCCATGGGTGTAATTTTTCATAAATTTAGTCTCTCGACCCCGAAAAAGGATAAAATAATGTGGGAGAGAAATCTATTGACCGTAATTAGTCAACGTATACCTTTTTCGTAAATAGTCCATTTTAGTCTGGAAAAGGGGTAAACTTATACTGAAGGGACGATCGTTCATTTACTTTAACGAGTTCGAATAGTCAAGTACTCGGCAATCTTTTCATGTTTAGAGAGTCTGAAAAGGGCTTAAAAGAGAACTCCAGGGTTTCGCTTTTTTAGTAAGTTTTAACGAGTTCGAAAAAGTGATAAAAGTATGCTCTTTGTTGAAAAATGATCAATTCTCCTGAAAAATCCAATTTTTGCACAAAATATTGAAACATTACACATACCTGTTTAAGATAAGTAAAAATGCTTTCAAAAATACCCTTTTTAAAGTAAAAAATAAACAAGTTAAAAATTTATCTGTTCGAAAAAACTTATAAAAAGGACTTTTTCAACTTCATTTTTACCGTTCAAGTTCAGAGTGAAAAGTAAAAGCTTTTGGGTAAAAAATTTCCTATGAAGATTCTGGAAAAATTCAACCGTTAAATCGAAAACCGTCACCCAGGTAATCCACAACCTTCTTATCTTGTTTTTCATCCGTTTGAAATTCATTTTTAGGCTTTATTTAGATTTTTAGGGCAAAGGTCTGTAAATGCGCTCGCTGTGGTCCGCAGTGGGACACAAAGTTACTGCGACCGATTTTTTCCTAAAAGGAAAAAATCATGGGTACCACACCTCGGAACACACCGTGTGCGCACCTGCTCGCTTACAAAAAGGTTTTTTGTGCGGTACCCGTGCGGTCCATTTTAAAACAGTGATTTCTCATTTATTTGCCAAAAATTTTCAAATAAGACTATTCTAACTTGCCTTGTTCTATATTGTAGGATTAACAAGATGCTTATCTGGCGAGAACGTGAGCATGAGGAAGTGGACGAAGCCACCATACTTCATTTTCCCACACAAAGGGCATTAAAAGCATGTGGTTTATACAAATTTTGGGCCATCTCTGGCATGAGGGCACAAGTGGAACTCTTAACATGGTTGGTATACAGATGGAACGTGGAGGACCAGTGCTTTTTCATTGGTGGCCACCGGCTCGAAATTGAGCTGGAGGATATATACTTCTTGACTGGTTTTTCCAAGAGGGGCGAACATTTTTCTTTGTTCGGGACTAGGCCAGGTGGCCAGACTGTCACTAGTCTCCAACTAGAATTCTGCAATGATCAGGCAAATCCTCGGGACAAACGGATTGAAATAAAACACATCATCCATCCTGAGTTGAAAGTTATAGCTTTTACTGTTACCAAACTGTGTGGGAGTGCCGCGTTTCATGTAGCTACTGGTTCCCAAATGCGCATTGCTGTGGACTATTATCGCGGCACCATCTTTAACTGGTGTAAAGCTGTGTTGGCCAATGTAAAAGGCCAACTAACCAGAGCAAAAAATGGGAAACTGAATAACTTTGGATATGGATCCATTGTTGTTTCTTTTGCTCTGGAGAGGATCCCCCTATTAGCTCCACAGAGTATTGCTGTTAATGCTGGTTGACCTCAAGAACCGAGAATGGTTCGTTGGTCCGCGTTGATGGCCCGTCATGCTATTGAGGGTACTGAGATTGTGCGATTCCCTTCTTCATATTTTCGTTGGCTGGATCGCCAAGTTTTTATGATAGAGGATTTTCTGTATGCCGGGATAGATTTCCGCGGTGATAGAGAGATGACTCTCCCTGCAGGGGAACGGTGGGATGATTCAGGTAAAATTATTTTTCAATGTTTGCTAAGTTCTAATTTTTTTAATTTTTTATCGTCTTAGAAAACTAATAACCAAAATTTTTTGAATACAGACGTGGGTCCACATCGACCGGCTCATATCCAACCTTTCGAGAGGAGACAACCAGTTGCGCTCGCACCACCCCCGGCGGGCCAATCAGTAGAGATTTTGACTGATTTGGAGCATCATCTAGAGCGCTTGACTCTAGATATTCTAGAGACCAGTATAGATGACATTCCTCTCAGGCTACAAAGATATGTGATTGGAGTCCCAGGACCTTTCAGGAGGTTCCTATGCAGGGTGGCCCGGGCAGTTGTTTCTTATCGAGATCACCATCAGTGATGGGATGATCGTGTAGACTGATATTTTTGACTTTTGTATTATCATTTTTTCCGATCATAAGGTGTTTCCAACCTATGATCGAAGACGATGTATATTTTTTGAACACACTCCTATACTATGATATATCACTATTTTGATGGCTATCTGTGTACATATGTGAATGTTGTTTGTTTTACTGTTTTTGATTATTGCAAATGTCTATTTATCATACTAGAAGCAATTGAATCTGCTAATGTATTTAAATGTCTTGGAATATGCTAATATTCAATGTAATCAAACTCACGTTCCAAGAGACGAACTCTTAAAAACAACCTTAATAACACTGGATTTCTAATGGTATAAACCCTGTTAAGCTGTAATACAACAAGTTCAGAATCCAACCTTACAATCAAACTCCGAATTCCAAATGATATGGATTCAGACAATAACTCAATCACTGCACTATACTCGGCAATGTTATTTGTTATTTGACCAAGGCTTACCCCATGCATGGATACTAACTCGTCAGAGGGTGAATAGATAACCCAAGCTGCAGAAGAAATGTTCCGTGTACTACGAAAAGCACCATCAGCAAAACCAATGTAGGTTTGAAGAGACGTCGACATCTGCAATATCAAGAGTAAAACTCAGATAAGCAGTCATAGTGACAAAAACACACTTCTAAACTAGGCACACTTTTCTAATCTAAAACACACCAGCAGTAAAGAAATCTAAACTAACAAAAATCTCCACACCTCATTTAAGCATAATATCGCTTTAGATAAAGCCCATTTCTAGGTTTATCCAAAGGGACACCATCAAAATCTATCAACTCATAGGCCCCTTTTGCTAACTTTCGTTTAACAATATAATGACCATGCCACATAGGCACGAATTTCCCAGCTCCTAGCTTGTCGTTAGCTTGATCATAAAGTAAAACTAGGTCTCCTTCTAAAAAATTTCGAGGGGTCACACTTCTATCATACTGAGCTTTTATCCTTTTAACATGAGCCTCGTTTGCTATTGCAGCATTTCGTCAATTCTCATCTAATTGGGCTAAGTACAAGAAACGTTTCTCCTCTTCAGACATAGCTGGAAGTAATTCTACGGCTAATTTTAGTGACGGTATTTCGCATTCAATCGGCAACACAGCTTCCAAACCGTAAAACAGTTGAAAAGGAGTGAAACCAGTTGATGTTTTGACTGAGGTTCGATATGCCCAAAGTGCTGAAAATAACATGGAATGCCAATTCGTCTTGTGAATACCAATGATTCGTTTAATCATGGTGACTAAAACTTTGTTAATGGCTTCAACTAGACCATTTGCTTGTGGATAGTACGGAGTGGAACTATCGTGGCGTAGGCCAAGTTGTTCTGTCAGTTCAGTCATCATGATATTCCGAAAATGACTTCCATGATCCGTAATAATAGCTTGAGGAACACCGAACCTAGCAATTATGTGATTAAATACGAATGTTGCAGCAGTTTTGCTGTCAGCTGAATATGTAGGCATCGCCTCGGCCCATTTTGTAAAATAATCTACTGCGAGAATAATATAGGCATGCCCCCCAGCCGAGTGAGGGTTACATGTGATAAAATCGATACCCCATTTTCCGAAAGGACCAACAGCAGCTATAGGGTGAAGAGGAGCGGGTGGCGCGCGCATTTTCCGATCAAAAATTTGACAATTGTGGCATTTCCAAACCGCATAAATGCGATCTTTGAACAACGTTGGCCAGAAATAACCTGCACGCAATATCTTTTGGGCTGTGGCATACCCAGACATATGACCGTCACATGCTCCAGAATGGCAGTCATTTAACACCTTCTCAGCTTCTTCATGAGTTAGACAACGTCGGAAAACAGAATTCGCTCCACGTCGATAGAGTGTATCACCATTGATATTATATTGTTGGGATTGGAAGCGTATTTTTCGTCGCTGAGTTCGTGAAATATCAGGCCGAAAATATTGGGTTTGGAGATACACAATAATATCCCCATACCATGGATCAAGTGTACTGATAAGAAACAAAGATTCGTCCACAATGGACTCTTCTGCCACTGTTTCAGTATCAGTAGAGGGGAAATTGCACATCAGTTCCGCAAATACCAAAGATTTCTTTGCCTTGGATTTTTCAAATTCCAAGTCAAATTCCTGCAGGATAACTATCCATTTGGAATATTTGCCCCCTAGCAATTGTTTGGTCAAAATATACATCATGGGGTTGCAATTAGAAATTACCGTGGTTTTACGTAACAAGATGTAATGTCTAAAACGTTGGACAACTTGAACAGCTGCCAAGGCCAATTTCTCCACATGTGTGTATTTGATTTCAATCGGATGCAGATTTTGACTAAGATAATAAATCACATGTTCATTGTGAGATTCATCTTCCTGAACTAGTACCATCCCAATGGTGGAATGAGAAGCAGCGAGGTACAAAATGTAATCTTGGTTGTAGTTGGGAGGATGCAACAACGGTGCATGGTTCAACGCATGTTTAAGTGCATCAAAAGATCGATCAGCGATCTCGTCCCAAAATAACGGAATGTTCTGTTTCAACAACCGGGTAAAACCCTTTGTAAGCTCGGCATAGTTAGGAATAAACCTACACAAAAAGTTTTCTTTCCCCTGCAAACTTTGGAGTTGGCGCAAAGTCGAAGGAGGAGGCAATTTAACAATAGCTTCGACCTTCGATGGATCGACATGAATGCCTGTTTTTGAGACAATAAATCCTAGTAAACGACCCGATTCTATGCAGAAAACACATTTATGCGGATTCAACCTTATCCGATAATGCCTACATCTCATAAAGATTGCTCTTAAATGAGTGATATGGTCGGCCCTACGTAATGAATGAGCAGGTAAATCATCGAGATATGGCTGAACAATGTGCTTAATGTCATGAAATGCATAAGACATAGCCCGTTGAAAAGTTGCTCCAACGCTCTTTAGTCCAAAAGGTAGTTTACAATAAGCAAACGTTCCCCATGGACAAATGAAAGCTGTTTTGGGTTGATCTGCAGGGAGTATGTTTATTTGATTGTAGCCGAAAAAACCATCCATAAAGGAGAAAAATTCACTACCAGCACAATCATCGATTATTTGATCGATATAGGGAGTTGGATAATTATCTTTTGGACACGCTCAATTAATATCCCTATAATCGATACATACTCTTATTGTTCCTTGTTTTTTAGTCATAGGAACAATATTCGATACCCAATCCGTTAAGGGAATTGGATAAATGAATCCTGCTCGAAGTAATTTTTCAACTTCAGTTTTTATAGCAGCAACTTTTCTAGGATGAATTTGACGTAATCGTTGACGAACAGGTTTAGCATCCGGGTAAGTCTTAATCTCATGAACTACGATCGATGGATCAATTCCTGGCATTTCTTCATAAGACCAGGCAAACACGTCACGGAATTCTTGAAATAGGGCTTTATAAGTCCGAATTTCTTCATCTGTACAACAAGCACCTATATGAATGTTTTCAATTATTCCTGGTTTTACTGAAATGTCAATTGGAACCGTTCTAGATATATTTTCCAAATTTAACTCAGAATCGGGATTTTGCAATGGATTCTGAGGTTCCTTGGCATATTCAGCAGTAAAAATTGAAGCGAAATCATTTTCAAAATGATCTAATTCAGGTAAAAATGAAGACTGGTGATGTAGATCTTCCCATGGTAAATCATCAACAGACAAAAACTCACGAATTTGCTCATCTGTATGAAAAAGTTTGGGAAATGTCGTTGTAGCTGAACTAGATATAGAAAGCAATTCCTCTTGGATCCCATTCATTGGATCAATTTTGGTTGAAGAGGGGTCGGAAAATGACTGTACAGCCTGGTACGCAATTTCAAATGGACTCAAGGGCATCACGCCATCAAATGAATCTATCTCGGATTCTGAAGGTATAATCCAAGGATCATCAAACATAACAGTGTCTGACGAAATCATATGAATAGTTGTAGTAGAAGGCGATACATTAGGAGGAGGAAAGGAAAAAGTTCCTAGTAAACCAGAATCTTTAATCAAACCTACTCCAACATCCTTATAAGGGATAGCCGTTTTACCAACATGCTGGATTGTTTCTGTAGAGGCTGGGTCTGACGAGAAATAAGTTAACTGATCTATTTTTACGAACTTTCCTTGATATGGAAATTTTATGAGTCGAAAGACCGAAGAGACAACAGCAGTCATAGCATAGGACCAACTACGACCCAGTAGAAGGTTGTAATCTAGAGGGGCATCAACCACTTCCACATCTAGATTAATGATTTTACCTTCGACCCCTATGGGTAAATCCTGAAAAATACCATAAGGTTGAAAACCTTGACCATCAAAAGCTTTTAGAATTGTCGGAGATTGGTTAAGTGTAGGAGAACCAAGCGATTTCCAACACTGAATCGACATAATACACGTTGAAGCTCCCTCATCAATCACAGTCCGAAAAATAGGTTTGTTTTTTACTAACACTGGAATCTGGAAAGCCATTTGGTGAGGAAGACGTGGTGTACTATTTTCTAAATCGAAGATTATAAGGTTAGAATCCTGAACATCAACAGCTCCTATGGCAGACAATAATAATTTACACTGTGCTGGACACGATTGCAGCACTTCCAAAGCCGACATTGCTGAAGGAGAAACAACTAAATCTTCAACAATGTTGTAATTCTGAGCAGCTCTCACATGTGGATTGAAAGCTGATTTATGAAGAACACCTTTAGCAGGCGGTTTGATTATCAAGTCTGGATTTTGTTTCTCAATCTGTAGCGGACCGGAAACAGGAGGAGTTGTATTTGATGTATTCGCATTAGAAGACTCTGCTTCTTTGCCATCGATAATATTCTTAGAACCGTAATCTTGCGATCGCGTCGCAATCCTTACATGAGACATCATCATAATAGGCTCTTCTAAAGTAGTCGAGGAAGAACCAATCATTTTACTATCTTGAACTGGAAAAGGATCCTTCAAGACAGCAGGTTGTTGCGATCCTTTAATGAGTTTCGTAACTTCGTCGCGATATGGACATTCTCTTGTGAAATGATCTTGTTCACAAATGAAGCAAGGATAACGAGGTTTATGTTTTTCGTCATTGGATTCATCTTTATCTGTTTTCTCTTTCGAATTCTTTTTGTTTTTATTCCTCCCCTTCTTTTTACCAGCGGATTTTGATTTTGCCGTAGATGTTTCAACGACATGAATGTCAACGGAAACTTCGGGAGAGGATTCTCCTTTCGGGGAATCAGGTAAAGTTATAATTGGAGAAGAGTTCTTTGAGGATTTCTTCTTACTTTTAGAATTAACTGTACCAATCATACCGTCAGCGGCATGAGACCCTGAAGGAGCAGCAGCTATTTGACCTTGTTTTGGAAGATCGGGAATTTTCTCATGTAGAGTACCTGACTGCGTATAAACGAGGTCAAGGTACTGATCCTGAGCAATTACTTTCTCTTTAGTAACAACACCGGCCTTAGCTACATCTTCAGTGATCTTGGGTAACAATGATTTGACAAACCATTCTGCCAAAATTTGATCCGGAATATAAACTTTCACCAAACGTCGTCTACGTCGCCATTCATGAATATGATCAGAAATATACGTGGACGTAGATTGTTTTAGTGAAGTTAATAATTCTATGCCATTGTCGTATCTGACAGGCAACTGGAAATGAGTTAAGAAAGACGTTGCTAACTGACTGAAATTATGAAACGAGCCTCGTGGCAACTCAATGTACCATTTGGCTGCAAGACCTATGAGGGTTCTTTGGAAAAGACGTAAGCGAATCGAATCATCAATGATTGAATTAGATGCACACCAAAGGTGATAAGTCATAACATGATTCGATGGATCCTCTCCTGATTTACCTTCAAATTTTGGTATATCACTGGGCAACTTATGAGGCATTGGCGGCCAGTTCTGATAATAAAAAATAGGATCATTTGTAAGGCGCGTCAAATTAGGTAAGTCCAAAGTTGCGATGAATGGTAATTGACGGTTAGGGTCACGAAAACCTTGAGAAGCCAAAGCAGATCCAGGAGGCGGATACCCAAGATAACTAGGAATCGGATTAGCATTAGGTATTGTGTAACCTCCTGGATAACCAGGATGAATCGGACCATACTGAGGTTGTTGATAAGTATAACCAGGGTACGGTTGATAGCTCGGATTCTGTACATAGGGACCGAATTGCGGTTGTCCTTGGTACGGTTGATAAGTAAATTGAGGTTGACTTGTAACAACTGTACTTGTACCGGTTTGTCCCGTAGGCATCTGAACTGTAGTCTGAACTGAAGGTCCTGATTGAGGTACAGAGACTTGAGGAATTTGCACAGATACAGGGATAGCCGAACTCGGGGCTACAGATACTCCAGAAACAGGTGTGACAGGTTGAACAGACGTTGCAGCAGTTGCAGCAGTTTGGGGCGGAGTTTGAGGTGTACTAGGCCCTGCCTGCTGAACTGAACTAGGCGCAAGAGTTTGAATAGCTGGCTGAACAGGTTGCTGAGTTGAACCAGAAACCAATGGCTGACCAGGTTGATAAGGTAACTGCACATTAGGCTGCAAAGGCTGTTGATATTGGGACGGATCCCACACCATCATTCCGGGGTATTGTCCCGTAGAAGGTTGAACGTAAGGACCAAAACCTGGTTGAACATAGGGTTGATAATAAGGTAAAGTTCCGGCTCCTTGAACAGATGGTTGACCAGAAGGCTGTTGGTAACCTTGCATTGGGTACTGCCCTTGAGGTTGATAACCTTGAGGCACGTACTAAAGTTGGGGTTGTTGAGGACCCTGAGGAGCATATTGAGTTTGGGGTTGACCTTGAGGAATGTACTGTCCTTGAGGTTGATAACCCTGAGGTATGTACTATCCTTGGGGTTGTCCCCCAAAATAATATCGATCCACAGTTTGTCCTAGGAAAAAGCTACCTTGAGGTTGTGCCTCGGGTGGTAACTGACTACCTTGAGGTTGCCCCCTAGGTGGTAATTGACTACCCTGAGGTTGCCCCCTAGGCGGTAACTGAGTTCCCTGAGGTTGCCCCCCAAAAGGAAACTGACTGCCTTGAGCTTGAGGATTGGGAATATTACCAGACATCATAAAAATTTGTTCTGCGTTCGACGTTTCAATTTTAAGTCCATCAAGACGAGATGATAACATATTTTCGATAGGTTGAGGATTTTCTCCCAAGAAGGTACCAGACAAAGACTGATATCCCGAAGGAACAGAAGGACCACCATGTAAAAATGATTCAGGCGTTTGAGAAAACATGGATGACTCACCAGCCATAATAGATGACGGATAATAACCTCTGGGCGTAGGATGAAATGGAACTCGAGGTGGATAAAAAGCAAGACCCGGATTCTCTAAAAAGTTTGTTAAAGAGAGATACCAAGGATTATTTCGAATGGGGCTGTAGAAAATAGATTCACGCTCCCTAAGATTTAACGATTGAGGGGAGTCGGGAAGAGATATGTCTTCGTCTAGATTAGTAAGTTCTTCAATAGAAATAAGTCCAGAGGGAAGATTGTCTGTAATGATATTTCTTACCCTAGGTGAACCTGGATCGCTAGAAGTTGGTGTAATAAATCCTGAGGATGTTTCTAACACAGAAGATTTAGTTTCAGGTTCAGAGATTTCAGGTTCGTCAGATAATTCACCAGAAGGAGAAATATTTTCAGTAACTTCAGAAACTGAAATCGGTTCTTGAATGTATTCTATTGTAGGTATTTGATGATCAGGATGTATAACTATAGCTGAGCTTTCAACTTCTGTTGACCTAAGTCTACGGCTACTGTGTGGTACCAGAGCTCGAAGCCCTTCAAGTTGACCTGGTGAATATTCGGGGGGTTTCCCTTGTATTCTCCGGGATTGTCTTGGCAATTCCGCCACGATTAAAAATTATCTAATCAGACGCAAACAAAGAAAAATTTCAATGAAAACACCTAAAGTCTCTAAGAAACAAACAATTGAATCATTCGCTTAAAAATCTAAGAGTTTAAACCACACACAAACAGGTAACTTTCCGTATTAAAATCACTAGTTGGTGATGAAATCCAACTTAGTAGAATTCTAACATGAAAAGGGCAGTTGGAACAGTTACCCCGACAACCTGCTTAATGAAACAGACTGGCACAAGTTTCTTCACAAAACCATCTCGAGTGAAGAGAACCCCCCAGAGAGTCCAAGTGAGTCTAGTCGATGTCTGTTCCAGGTACAGTGGGATCTTCCCTCCATCGTCACCTTAAGGAAGAATCCTAAAGATTATGGTCACTAAGGTTACCAACTGAAACAAATATACCTGGGGGAACAGTCTACGATCCGACACACACGCAAGGGCAGAGTAACAAAGCTCAATCCCCTTGAAGGCTCCTTGAACAGAATCCAAGGTTTACCGAAAAGTGACCCCTGGCTCCTCGACAATGGTCTATCCGAGGTTTACCGTTTTTAATACGTGTATATCTTCTATCGTTCCCAATGAGGAAGGATTGATTACCCCACTGGTTCAGATATGATCTCGTGCTTAACTCCTTTCAGAGGAGCTTCCCAGAGCATACATGCAACAACTGGAATTTTCCTACTGCAAGATTTGTCT
Source organism: Pinus albicaulis (assembly GCA_034641835.2). Taxonomy (NCBI): domain Eukaryota; kingdom Viridiplantae; phylum Streptophyta; class Pinopsida; order Pinales; family Pinaceae; genus Pinus; species Pinus albicaulis. Next base: position 735,952,133 of record CM076574.1, read on the forward strand.
ACTTGTTTGTTTTAGTTATCTTGGAGAGTTAATTACTCCCTACTCCAAGATACTAGCCTAAGCTATGTTGGTGATAAGAGCCCTAGAAATAAAAAGATTACTAGATGAATTTTATTTAAGCGTTACTTTTAGGAGCTGTTTCTTAAGTCAATGGGTGTGGAAATGAAACTTTGGATGATGTGAAGACTCGACTTCCAAAAAACACTAAAATGCACCTATGATGATATTCAATTCTTTTTCTTTCAATGAACTTTCTATCTAAAGAAAGAGTTAGAGAATGCAATCCTTTAAATTCCTTCTTTAAACATGAAAAATAATTGAAAGAAACTATTTTGTCTTTTCAATACACTATCAAAGCTCACAAGAAAAATCCTTTTCTTTTCCAAACTAGAAGCTACAAAACAATTTTCTTTCGAAAGAAAGCTACAAAACTAAAAATACTCAAAACTACAAAATCTAATCTTGAGAACTATGATCTAAATTGAGTAAAATCTTTTTAGATTTTTTTTATGAATGTTTTCCTTAGTTGTTCAGCAAACTAAGAATCTATTCGTTCATATAACAAACAGATTAAAAACACTCAAAATATGTTTTTACTAAAAATGAAATTCAAAACTTTGAACCAAGTTTTTTCGAAGATTTGCAAAGAAACCAAGGCTTAATTTCTCAATATAGGATGTTTTCACAATCAGGTCAGATTCAAAAGACAAAAAGAGATCAATGTAATCTGAGATACTGCAAATTGTCAAAAGTTCGAATCACTACAAAGACCAAGCGGAAAAACAATCCAATCAGAAAAATCTTCTAGAAAATCATCAAAACATTAACACTGTTGGAGTTCGTTCACAAAGAATTCTTGATAGACACAATAATCAGTCTGGGCAGACATCAAAAATCTAAAAATGAACTAGAAAAAGAAACCTAGATATTTTCTAAAATTTTTACAGGGTCCGCAGGTAACCAGCATTGACAGGTGCGGTCCCGCACTGTATTCTCTAGAGAAGGTGCGAACCTACCCGCACTGTCAAAGTAAGGCAGAGTGCGGTCCTAGGAAAAATTATAGAAAAACCTAAAATACTTCTAAATTTTCAAAAACAGGGAAAATCTAAATTACCCAGACAGATGTGTATCAATCAAAAACCAGGAAAAAATGTTTCCTCAAATCAAAAATAAAAGAGAACCAAAAACAATAAGTTCTTTCCCCAGTGGAGTCGCCATTTTGTTGTGTAGATTAATCCGTCTTGCGGACAAGACCGATCTCTCTAGTACTAAAGGTAACTAGCAACAAACATCCAATTATACTAATCTCTCTCTAAGCATATAAGATTCATAAAAACACTATATAGGTGTAAGGCCTACCTTATGTCCAACGCTTGCTTGATTTCGTTGAAGTCCTTCCCGTGCACTGAAAGAACGTTCCTCGTGAATCTCCAGTCACAAACAAGCAAAAAGATTACACAGCACCTATATAGACATTATTATAAACCATACTTATCGTAATGATCAAGGAATTTATGAAATAAACCACGAATAGACAGTTTAATGAGAGAAATGAGTATATTTTTATTAACTTCAAATAAAGAAAACCTTTACAACCTGTGCCTTGATGTTGTGCAAGTCCTCCTGGGGTCCGAAGCAGGAATCTCTTCTAATTTGACAAGCATTGCACTCTTTGCACCAAGGCAAATAGAGATGAGTGATTTAACCTCAAAGAAAGTCTTAGTTAACTAAGTCTGAATTTCAACAGCATTTAACTTCACATATCTTAAGCTTGAACTCCCTTTGAGGCTACCCAAGGCCTCTTTTTATAGTGGAAAAGAGGAGGTTTCTTGTTCCAAATATGAAGGGATAGAATCCTCCTTCAAAGGGATTAGCTCCTTACATCAAGGGGTTAGCTCCATCAAGTGAGGGATGCATGAACCTTCTTAAAGCGTATCCATTCCCGAAAATTCCCATCTAGAATCTTCTAGAATTCATCTGGAATTCACTTTTTATCTTTACTTTCTCGCCTTTTTATGTTTTATAGAGGTCCGCACCCATAACACAAAGAACGTGCGGTATGGTTCCACATGCAGGCTGAACTTTAGGTGCGGGACCGCAGGGAATGCATAGAGAAAGTGCGATACCAAGATTTAGGGGATTTTAGGGATTTTTCTCTGATTTTGAAAGCTTGACATGAAGAGCTGATATGTTGGACTTGCAAAAGGAGGAAGTATGAGTAATAATGAGCTCATACTCATAGTAAAATGTCAGGATGACAGATTTTAGTGTAACAGTGATCACCACACCGTATAGGAATCCCAAAGCCTACAGGGATAAGATTGAAAAAGCCATTCAGGAGCTTTTGGCTTTAGGACACATCAGACCTAGCACTAGTCCTTTTTCCTCTTCAGTGGTTTTGGTGAAGAAGAAGGATGGCACATTGAGGATGTGCATTAACTATAGGGCCTTGATCTAGAAGGCAATGAAGAACAGGTACCTAATTCCCATGATCGATGAATTAATGGATGAGCTAAGAGGGTCCAAGTATTTTTCCAAGGTTGATTTGAGATCGAGATATCATCAAATCAGAGTGAGGGATCAAGATATCCCCAGGACAGCATTCCGATGCCACTATGGCCATTTTGAGTTCTTGGTGATTCCTTTTGGGCTAACTAATGCTCCAGAAACATTCGAGTATTGCATGAACCACATTTTTCGTTGTAGCTTGAGGAAGTTTGTATTGGTCTTCTTTGATGACATTATTAATTATAGTCATACATGGGAGGAGCATCTACATCATATGGAGACAGTGTTAAGCATTCTTAAGGAGAAACAATTCTATGTGAAGCTCTCCAAGTGTGAGTTTGGACTCACAGATATGCTCTATTTGGGCCACATCATTGGAGTAGATGGAGTGAGGGTGCATGAAGAGAAGATCCTTCCTATTAGATATTGGCCCGAGACAAAGAATGTCACATAAATTCGGGGGTTTGTAGGAATCTACACCTACTATCAAAATTTTGTTAAAGGGTTCTCTCAACTAGGAGCACCACTTATAGATACGATGTAATATTCCCAAATGGAAAAGACAGGAATATAGAACAAATGCAACATTCCAAATAAAGCAAAATAGGAAAATAGCACTAAGATCTGGAAAATGCTGCAACTATGCTACAACTGAAATTTACATCAAGACATTATAAATATGAGCATAAAAAACTGATTCATATCATTATAAACAACATTAAATGTGAATGTACACAATGCTCCAAAAGGAATGCACTCAAGCCACAATATGGCTGAAATACACTAATGAAACCAAACACTGGAAATGTTTTGCTGCTACTGCTGCTGCAGCTGGAAAATGCAACTACTGAGGAGAAGAACCGTGTGTGGAAGGCTATTAGAGTGCTTAGAATAATCCAGGAATTTAACCATGGATTCTACTCAAAAAACCAAGAAAATCTTAGAAATGGTTTGGCCAAATTTTAACTTTGGATTTTCGGCCCTTTTTGGGTTGCCCACTCTAACATCTCACTAAAATAATGTTATCATGGAATAGAACTTCACTATAGGGGATAAATTTTCTTTGGCCTGATGCCAAATGTGTCAAATAATCTACAGGGCCTTCGTTACTAGCCCCCCAAGAGAAAGGAACCTCCCTCCAATAAGATCTAGCTCAGAAATCTCCCAAATCAACCTCCACAACTTCTTCCCTACAACACAAACATAAATCCTCAACATGAACTACGTTGCACATTAATAATGAAGTCTTGGACAAATTCCTGATAGTGGAATGTGTTACAAAACTCTTCCACGAGGCCTCTCTAGGAAAGAGGTGGGATTCCCGATCAGGAACACCCAGTGCTAAACATCACTTGCAATCTTAGCTAAACAGCCAAAGAAAGCTATATGTCTAAACATACCATATATTCAGAAATATAAACATCAACATAATAAAATATGGCTGCCATCCTCTTCCTTATATAAGTTGTGAGCTTCCAAACCCTAAGCCCCATCCAATAATGGCACTAGTTCCATGTAAAGAGTCTCCATATAAAACTACATTGTCTTTCATTGAATGCCACTACTCCATGACAACGTTGTTGATTTTGTCAAAGTTGACCCATTCAAGGTGTTCCAACCCCTTTTCACACCTAAAGGTGCTCAATTAAGCTGCCAAGATATGTCCTTTTCACATTTGCATTGATTTTATTTATTTTAAGGAGATTTATGGATCTCCATTATCCTCTTGTTCATTAAACAAGAAATAAAAACAAAAATTAATATTCCAACTAGCTCGTGGCTAATTAGGAATATTACAATCCTCCCTTCCCAAATGTTGCTTGTCCTCAAGCAACTGAAAAGGTGAGTGTTGCAACTCTCTCCTCCTCCAATGGTGACACCTCCATGTGATAAGCTTCCCTCATAAGCTAAGTGTCTCCCAATCCATCCCTCCATGAAATTCTCCTCCCAAGTTCTCATGAGATGCAAATGATTCATCCCACAAGGAAGAAATAGATCCAATGAAACAATCATGGTTTTCCCAATGTTCTCCCTGAAACATGTAGCATAATGAACATGGAGAATTTCTCTCCCAAAGGGCACATACAATCCTCCCATCCTCCCTCCAATCACTCCCATAAAAAGGATAAGTACATCATCAATGTATGGGATCAAAACTAAGTTCATACAAACAACAATATGTATAAATGGAGGTGGATCATAGTCCCACATGTGGAACCAACACATTAAATCTCCTAACTGCATAAGATAATGATATGGCAAGTGGTTTCCACACCACTTACTTTCTGCCCAAGTCTTCTCAAAAATTCTGAAAAGGTGAGAAATGTTTGGGGCTGTTGGAGTGCACCCAGAGTGATACAACATCTTCCTATATCCTCCTAGGGAGTAGCCATTTTCAGAAATTTTTATGGCCAAAAGTTGGCGATGAATTTTATATGGAAGAATGCTCCTCCTTGGAGCTATGGCCTGCATATACATGGTAAAGGATTAAAAATAATAATGAAGTGAAGAATCATGCTCATAAACATGTTCCTTACCAAAATTTCTCCTCATACAAATGGAGTGGTCCATAGATAGTGTTAGAGTCGGTCCTTGCAGCCCTCCGTCAGTGATCATTTCGTCTTTTGCATATTCATTATTAGGTGTCTCGCTTGTTCCACTTCGTTGCATTTCACTAGGATCATGCCATGAACTGACGAAGGGGTCTGTCGTCCTATGTTTCCTCATGTTTATACCTGCAGCGCTATTTTAAAAAATTTTCCTCAAAAAATTATTCATAGTTATTGTCATTATATATATAGTCATTAAAATGTCAATAAGTGTCCTAGGTCTTGGTGTCTAGGGTTTTTGAGTCATTTATATACTAGTCATAAAGCCTGCAAGGTGAGGAAAGTCCAGCACTTGTGATTTTTATTTTATTATCATCAGCATTTTAAAAAATATATATTTCTAGTCCAAAACTCTGTTTTGGAACTAGAAATTTGTCATTATCATTTTGTAATAAATTGTAATTGTTCCGCCATGAAAACATTGTCAAAAGCAGACCCCTGGTCTCTTCTCTAGCCAAGATAGCCATATCCCTGCAAGAAGACAGCAAAATCATTAGTATCGACCTCAAAAAAGCCAAAGGAAGTTTGTATTTGAAAAGCCAAAAGTGAAATTACAAAAAACATTTGTAATATGGGCTTGAAGTTTGATTTGAAATAAAATCTGATTGTGAAGATATTTGTGACATGTATAAAAGCCAAACAAGTTTCATTTGAACCAATTTCATAGCTCCCAAATCGTGTTTGCAAAGTGGAGGGCCGATTTCAGAATTTTGAAGTGCGTGGACATAGTTTTGGGGCTGCGCGACCCACGTTGAGGGAGAGCGACCCACCTGGGCTGCGCGACCCACGCAGAGTCAGTTCAGCAGTGTAGGTTTGCAGGTGCGTGACCCACCTGGGCTGCGCGACCCACGCAGAGCCTGCGCGACCCACGCAGACACAGGGTTTTGAAATTTAGTTTGCGCGCCCAGTTTGGCTTGGAATCGACTCAAGCTACCTTCAAACAGGTTTCTATCCATTGTTTGATGTTTTTCAACGCATTTGTGGCATCATGGGTGGTTTCCAATATTCAAATGAAGGATTTAAAACTCCACAGTCATAGTATTATTGTTTTCAGGGTTTGAAATGAAAATCAATGGTGGAAAGAATGTGTTTGCTATCTTAAGGCAGTGATATGGCCAGCCTTCCATATAACATCAAAATCAATTTGCTCTCATACCCATTATACCACTGCAACCATTGCTATTGTTATACCATGTTTAAACCCTTTGAGTCACATTGCCCATGTTTGTAATGAGTCACATTGTCCAATGTAAAAATATGCTCATGTCTTTGTTTCAAATGGCCCATTGAAACCTTTATGGTCATTACTCATAGACAAACATATTACTATTAATGCCATGCTCTCTCTTTTGACTAGATGTGTTCAAACTTTTGAAGGTTGCCTGCTCCTATTTGGTCAAAATTTCATTTGCATTCAAAACAGAGATGGTGCCTTGTTCAGTCCATTTAAAGCTGAGATTTTATCCATAATTTGATTCCTTGATAGTGCTTTGACGATGGGAATATTGGTTGAGTGTTAAACATACATCCTAATTTTGCTTTCACGGCATTCATATCAGTGTACACATTGCCAAAAACTTGATCAGAGATATGTCAGAGACAGAGTCAGAATATGAGCCAGGGTCAGGCAGTGATTCGGTGGCTGAAGGTAATGTGCCACGGGGTTCCCGCAGAGAAAATAGGAGTGGTGATCATCGCATAGAGGAGCCTACTTCTTTGGCTCGGTTGCAGGCATGTCCATTAGCTATGGATTGTTTTCGATTCTTGTCATGTGTCAGATTTTGTGAGATGGTTGTACAAACCCGACCTCATCGTGAATTAGCACGTCTGTTTGTTCTTCATTTACAGGGTGATCGGGTAAACCTTGCTGGGGTTGATTTCATTGTATCACCTTTGACTATTGCTCAAGCCATTGGCATACCGAACATAGGCGAGGAATGGAGCAAGGGTAAGCAGTTAGAGAAATTTCACTATGAGCCATACATTAAAACTGGATATGTGGCTTACTTGAGCAGAGTTTTTCCATTCAGATTCTTGAAAGATGAGTATGCACCACTCATGAGGCTCATCATTCAGTATTTTAGTTGTGAGGGCAGGTATGCTCGTCTTTTCTCATATCATGTTCGTTTGCTGATGCACTTCACAAGGGTGCGTATGATGAATATTCCGTATTTCATACACCGCAACATAGAGAGGATGGTTACATTTATGCAGAAGAAGACGAGCCCAGTGCAGCAGTACAGGAGTATATATCATTTCGCTTTGATCAAAATCTTGGTGTCACATCAGTTGGCAGAGCAGGGCATCACTTGGGAGGATTTCATTTCTAGAGACTTTTTCAGAGTGCCACAACAGCCTCCCGAGGCAGTTCATGATGCAGGAGAGCCCTCACACCAGCCGGACATGCTTGAGGTTGAGCATATCATCACTCCTTTGGTTCAGACATATCAGCGAGGCCACAGGGCCTTATTTGCAGTGACACGGCGGGTACTATCTCCACGTGAGGTGGAAGGGGTCCTGCCGACTTCATCGACATGGCGAGTATTATCTCCACGTGATGTGGAAAGGGTCTCGCTTTCTTCTCCAGTGCAGGTACAGGTACAAGACATGGGCAAGAGGCCCATGCATGATGAGGGCCCATCAGGAGGCCGGGACACCGATATGACAGTCATTGATGTTGATACGGGCTCTCCTAGCTCGAAGCTGAGGGAAGTCATCCAGGAGCAAAGGGCCGAGAATGACCAGCTGAAAGACCAATTGAAGAAGGCTCAGTGGGTGATTAACTATTTGGAGCAGCGCAACAAACAGCTCGAGGATGAGCTCACATTTTATGAGGTGCGCCAAATCCGTGAGGACAGGCAGTGGAATCGAAAGAGGCCCGGTGACATGACACCAGCCGACAGAGATACTGTACTCACGCGAGTGAATATACATCTGGAGAAGCTGTTGGCGAAGGCCAACCGAGACAAAGATATGCTTCGCCACATGAAAGGCCATTACTGGGCTCGCATGCATGTTTGCAAAGCGAGGATGAGGATCATGAAGAGGAGGTTGCGCAAGGCACTTCGACGGCGGAAAAGGCCTAATCCACTTTGGATTTTGGCCGAGGCTTCATTGACTGGGCAAGACACATGATGGAGGACCTCCGCTCCGAATTTGGGCAAATTCGGAGAAAATTTTGTCATTTCCAAATTTTTGGTCTAAAAAACAGGTTTTGCAGCTACGTGGGTTGCGCGCTCATGCGCTCGCATTTTTTTGAGACACTTGCTGGAGGATATTTTTACATTTTTTGATTTGTCATGATTAATTATGCATCCTCTGAAGTCAACTTAGCATTTCAACAAAATCTGGATGGTCAAACAGCTCAAAAACACCATGAAAATCACCTTGCTGCCACCTTTTGCACCAGCAGGAAGTACCTCTGGGAGAATGAGGTTTTGGAGGGTCAAATCAACTCCAAATTCAGAAATTCCACTTGGGTTGGAAATTAGACATCCAGGGCGTTCCAAAAAGCTATCATGAGCTCAATTTGGATGCTGGGAGCTACCTCAAAATCAGCCTGGAACATGAGCGACCCACGCAGTTCAGGAGCGACCCACCTAGAGATTTTTCTGAATTCTCAGCTGCCAGCTCAGTATTTCGCCTATTATGGACCAGTTTTGCTTGTGGATAGAATTTTTTGGTTTTTGTGATGTAAATTCATGTTTGGCATGTAATTTTGGCTTGTTTTTATCTCTTCTAGAAGATTCACTCTCAAATGAGTAAAAAATCATGTAATGGATCAGTTTCCACTCTTTTAGAGGCAAGTTGTTAGCTGCCTAGATTGTAGTTCCATGATTAGAATTGGTTGAAACTGATCCCCGAAGAGGGAATTCGACCCCTAGAGGTGGTGAAAGGGGTTAGAGTGATCTATATATTGTAATTTCTGAGGCATTTTACAGGTTGGACTCTTGGGATACTTTTGATATCATTGTACATACTTTTCATATTTTGGCTAAGGAAAGATCAGGGGTTTTGCGGCACTTGTTGGGATCCTTGTGGTGTTCTGTTCTTGATGATGTTTCTCCTTTTTTTACTGTAAGTTTCTCCTTGTTTAATGTTGCCATCCTTTCATTATGCTTCTGAACTAAATTGAATGAGTGAAATAAGGTTGAATCCATTGTTTACAGTGCTTAGCCTTTGAATTCGGTTAGTTCTATATGTTTTCAGCTGTTTGGAGAGGATCCAAGGTCTTCTTTGCCCTCTTCAGCTCCTCGTCGGTCTAATCTATCCATAAATCCAATTTAAAGCATCAAGATCATCACCTACCTCGCCCCAGCTTGAACTCTGCATAGGTCTGACCTTATCCCCGGACCCAAAATTTGTTTTCCCATTACTCCAGCGAAAACTCAAAAAACCAAAAATCAAACATACATATCTCTTTACTAGCCTAAAATCAGTTCTTATTGTAAGTCATCTCACATCCTATTGCTTATTTTCTCGAGATTGACGGAGAGAGCCCTCTCCTGTCCTCGTAGGGCTAGCTACGAGGCTGAGCGTGGTTTGATGTAGCCTTGAGTTTTACTTCATTTTAGCCTGAGGTAGATTTGAGTGCTAACATAGTGGCGACCATACTGGGGAGATACTCAAAACGTTTGCTTGTTATAGACGGAGTCTGAAGTCACGCCAGGTAGCCTTCGAAACGCTGTTGCTATGCATCAGCGAAGTAGATAAACGCTGCTTCAGTCGATCTCCGGTTTAACTTGTAATCGTAGCATTTAACTTGTAAATTGCCCCAGTACATGTATCAAGTTTAGATCTGATGGTTGATGGTGAACAACGGTCAGACATCAGAAGGCTGAAAACATTCACTTGGCGACTTCATTTACTGAACAAATCCAGAAATCGATGCTTCATGGTGACTTCACTGCAGGGAGATCAGTAGCTTCAGAATTTTCAAGATGGACCGAATCACAAGAAGATATGCTCCCATGAGCCGAGATCACATTCCAGGTTTTCCGAATAAGATGCCCAAGGTAGATTGGTCAAAGAATCTGCCTACGTTTAACGATGATGGTAAGAAAGATGTTGCTTTACATCTGATTAGATTTCACATGCATATTCGCAAGTTGAAGGTGGCTTTTCCTGAAGATTGTTTGATGAAGATATTCCTAGCCACTCTGGAAGGTGAAGCCCAATCTTGGTATGAAAATTTGCCGCTGGCCTGTATGTATTGTTTAAAGGATTTTCATGCCCTGTTCATTGAAATATATCAAGTATCTTATCCATCATTAAATTTAGTTCATGACTGTTGCAAACATGCTTCTACTTTTATTGAAAGCCTTGAGAAATATTATGAAGATGATAATTTCATGGATGATGAGATTATGGAAGCCCTATATGAAAATCCATTTCAGCAGCATAAAGAAGATCATGAAAATTTGCAGCAGGATCAAGATTTTAGTGCGGTGGAAGATGAAGGAACTTTGAATCTTGACAGTCAACAGGAATTATATGAAATGGATCAGCAATATGAGGAAAGTCTGTATACTCCTTCACTTGAAATCAATGAAGACAATCACTATTTGAGCAAAAGAAAACAAAAGGTATTATCTCCTCTGTCTGAAGATGAGATAGATCAGCTATTGAAAGGTCATGTTCCAGCTCAAGTTAACGCAGATCCGCATTGTGCACACGGCCAAGAGGGTGATGGTGAAACTTCTTCCTTTTCTGAAAAGGATGACAGTCCGGTAAGTAGCCTTATAGATCAGCAGGTTGAAATTTTTCATATGGCTGAAGATGATGAGAGAGAAGAGCTTGTTTCAGATCTGCCCACAGAAGAAGACAGCATGCAAGTAAGTCCAGTTTCAATTTCAGAATGTGATGCAGTCAGGTCAGCTATTTCAGATTCAAATTGTAATAACCAAGCATACCTTGTGCTGAATCCTGAAAAGGAGAGTTTTACTGTTGAGATCATAGACATAATTTTTGATTCAAATTTTGTCAGTTCATCAGAACAGAGTCTTCATAAAGAGGTAATCCAATCAGTTGATGTACGAAAAGATGGGATCTTCATTCAAGTAAGTGAAACAGTTCCTTTGGATGAATTTATGGTAGATGCTATAAATGTCATGTTTGGGTATCAAGAATCAGCTGAAGTTTCTTTCCTTATGATTGATGACTATAATGAAAATCCGGCTGTCCTATCATATGAAGATGACCTATCATACTTTCAGAGTACAAAAGATCAAAACATTCCGGATTGCCTTTCATTTTCTTCATATGTCTCATGTGTTGAAATGTTTTCTCAAGAAGAGATTTGCTCATCTACCGGTTCAGAGTTTTTTGAAGCCCAGGAGCATACTTTTACTGAAGTACATAATAAAGACATATCAGAATCAGAAGAGAAGGACACCATGTTCTTTCAGCAAGAGGTAAATCTTCATGTTTTTCATGATCCATTGGAAAAATTGTTACAGTCAGCAGTAAAGGTGAGTATTGCAGTATTCAGTGATGAAGGAAATCATGGTCAGCTATGTTTTTGGATGCCTAGTTATCAGTTTGTATTGTTGACCAGGAGATCAGATCAAAAGAATCAGTCAAGAAGCCATCTGCTTGATTGGTTACATTGGAAAGCCAATTATACATGATTGTACATATTTCATTAGTATGCAGGTGGTCGTCATCATGATTCCAAATCTTGATGGACTGCTGCCTTTTTTCCAAAAGCTTTGTAAATTTTTGTTTTAAGTCAGTCATGAGTCATTTGTGTTTGGTCTGTTGAGTCAGTTTTTTTTCAAGTTATTTCAGTTTGCCATCGAGTCGGTTTGAGTCAAGTTTTCAGTCAAGTTTTCATTCAATAAATGTGTCAAAGGTTTTGTGTTATCCGTTCAAAATAATGATTCCATCGCCCAATGGATAAATGCACTGGTCTGCTCTCCCAAAGATCTGCCGTTCTTGGCACCTCCACGGAGCTGGAGCCACCATCCCCATTGGAGCCAATGTTAGAGTCGGTCCTTGCAGCCCTCCGTCAGTGATCATTTCGTCTTTTGCATATTCATTATTAGGTGTCTCGCTTGTTCCACTACGTTGCATTTCACTAGGATCATGCCATGAACTGACGAGGGGGTCTGTCGTCCTATGTTTCCTCATGTTTATACCTGCAGCGCTATTTTAAAAATATTTCCTCAAAAAATTATTCATAGTCATCATTATTATATATATGGTCATTAAAGACAGTCTTTCACAAGGCCCAGGTCTTGGTGTCAGGGTTTTGAGTTTATTGGAGATACAATATAAAGTTCAAAGTGTGAGAGTCCAAGATTGTGTGATTTTATTTATTATTTACTGATTAAAAAATATATTTCTCAGTCCAAACTCATTGGAAAACTAAATTGGACAATATCATTTTGTAATAAATGTAATGAATTCCAGCCACAAAGATGGTTTGTATAATCTCGCCTTCTTCTTCACAAGATTAGTCATCTCCCCTTGGGAAGACAAGAAACACAGTATTCCAACCCAAAAATGGAAGAAGTTTGTATTTGTTTGCAAGAAATGCTAAAAACATTTGTAATATGGGTTTGAAGTTTGATTTGAAATAAAATCTGATTGTGAAGATATTTGTGACATGTATAAAAGCCAAACAAGTTTCATTTGAACCAATTTCATAGCTCCCAAATCGTGTTTGCAAAGTGGAGGGCCGATTTCAGAGTTTTGAAGTGCGTGGACAGAGTTTTGGGGCTGCGCGACCCACGTTGAGGGAGAGCGACCCACCTGGGCAGCGCGACCCACACAGAGTCAGTTCAGCAGTGTAAGTTTGCAGGGGCGCGACCCACCTGGGCTGCGCGACCCACGCAGAGCCTGCGCGACCCACGCAGACACAGGGTTTTGAAATTTAGTTTGAGCGCCCAGTTTGGCTTGGAATCGACTCAAGCTGCCTTCAAACAGGTTTCTATCCATTGTTTGATGTTTTTCAACGCATTTGTGGCATCATGGGTGGTTTCCAATATTCAGATGGAGGATTTAAAACCCCACAGTCATAATATTATTGTTTTCAGGGTTTGAAATGAAAATGAATGGTGGAAAGAATGTGTTTGCTATCTTAAGGCAGTGTTATGGCCAGCCTTCCATATAACATCAAAATCAATTTGCTTTCATACCCATTATACCACTGCAATCATTGCTATTGTTATACCATGTTTAAACCCTTTGAGTCACATTGCCCATGTTTGTAATGAGTCACATTGCCCAATGTAAAAATATGCTCATGTCTTTGTTTCAAATTGCCCATTGAAACCTTTATGGTCATTACTCATAGACAAACATATTACTATTAATGCCATGCTCTCCTTTGACTAGATGTGTTCAAACTTTTTGAAGGTTGCCTGCTCCTATTTGGTCAAAATTTCATTTGCATTCAAAACAGAGATGGTGCCTTTTTCAGTCCATTTAAAGCTGAGATTTTATCCATAATTTGATTTCTTGATAGTGCTTTGACGATGGGAATATTGGTTGAGTGTTAAACATACATCCTAATTTTGCTTTCACGGCATTCATATCAGTGTACACATTGCCAAAAACTTGATCAGAGATATGTCAGAGACAGAGTCAGAATATGAGCCAGGGTCAGGCAGTGATTCGGTGGCTGAAGGTAATGTGCCACGGGGTTCCCGCAGAGAAAATAGAAGTGGTGATCATCGCAGAGAGGAGCCTACTTCTTTGGCTCGGTTGCAGGCGTGTCCATTAGCTATGGATTGTTTTCGATTCTTGTCATGTTTCAGATTTTGTGAGATGGTTGTACAAACCCGACCTCATCGTGAATTAGCACGTCTGTTTGTTCTTCATTTACAGGGTGATCGGGTAAACCTTGCTGGGGTTGATTTCATTGTATCACCTTTGACTATTGCTCAAGCCACTGGCATACCGAACATAAGCGAGGAATGGAGCAAGGGTAAGCAGTTAGAGAAATTTCACTATGAGCCATACATTAAAACTGGATATGTGGCTTACTTGAGCAGAGTTTTTCCATTCAGATTCTTGAAAGATGAGTATGCACCACTCATGAGGCTCATCATTCAGTATTTTAGTTGTGAGGGCAGGTATGCTCGTCTTTTCTCATATCATGTTCGTTTGCTGATGCACTTCACAAGGGTGCGTATGATGAATATTCCGTATTTCATACACCGCAACATAGAGAGGATGGTTACATTTTTGCAGAAGAAGACGAGCCCAGTGCAGCAGTACAGGAGTATATATCATTTCGCTTTGATCAAAATCTTGGTGTCACATCAGTTGGCAGAGCAGGGCATCACTTGGGAGGATTTCATTTCTAGAGACTTTTTTAGAGTGCCACAGCAGCCTCCCGAGGCAGTTTATGATGCAGGAGAGCCCTCACACCAGCCGGACATGCTTGAGGTTGGGCATATCATTACTCCTTTGGTTCAGACATATCAGCGAGGCCACAGGGCCTTATTTGCAGCGACACGGCGGGTACTATCTCCACGTGAGGTGGAAGGGGTCCCGCCGACTTCATCGACACGGCGAGTATTATCTCCACGTGATGTGGAAAGGGTCTCGCTTTCTTCTCCAGTGCAGGTACAGGTACAAGACAGGGGCAAGAGGCCCATGCATGATGAGGGCCCATCAGGAGGCCGGGACACCGATATGACAGTCATTGATGTTGATACCGGCTCTCCTAGCTCGAAGCTGAGGGAAGTCATCCAGGAGCAAAGGGCCGAGAATGACCAGCTAAAAGACCAATTGCAGAAGGCTCAGTGGGTGATTAACTATTTGGAGCAGCGCAACAAACAGCTCGAGGATGAGCTCACATTTTATGAGGTGCGCCAAATCAGGACAAGCGGTGGAATCGAAAAGAGGCCGGGTGACATGACACCGGTCGACGGATGCGCATGCTCACGCGGGTGAATATACATACGGGAAAGGCATTGGCGAAGGCCAAACGAGACAAAGACAATAGCACGACCACATGAGAAAGACGTGGCGCGAAATCGTGTTTGCGAAGCGAGGATGAGGATCATGAAGAGGAGGTTGCGCAAGGCACTTCGACGGCGGAAAAGGCCTAATCCACTTCGGATTTTGGCCGAGGCTTCATTGACTGGGCAAGACACATGATGGAGGACCTCCGCTCCGAATTTGGGCAAATTCGGAGAAAATTTTGTCATGTTCAAATTTTTGGTCTAAAAAACAGGTTTTGCAGCTACGTGGGTCGCGCGCTCATGCGCTCGCATTTTTTTGAGACACTTGCTGGAGGATATTTTTGCCATTTGGATTTTTCATGATTAATTATGCATCCTCTGAAGTCAACAGCATTCCATCAAAATCTGGATGGTCAAAGGGCTCAAAAACACCATGAAAACCACCTTGCTGCCACCTTTTGCACCAGCAGGAAGTACCTCTGGGAGAATGCGGTTTTGGAGGGTCAAATGAGCTCCAAATTCAGAAATTTCACTTTGGTTGGATATTCAACATCCAGGGCTTTCCAACAAGCTATCATGAGCTCAATTTGGATGCCGAGAAGTACCTCAAATTCAGGCTGGAAAACGCGCGACCCACTCGGCTCAAAAGCGACCCACTTAAATTTTTCCTGAATTTTCAGCTGCCAGCTCAGATTTTCGCCTAGTATGGACCAGTTTTGCTTGTGGATGGAATTTTTGGGTTTTTGTGATGTAAATTCATGTTTGGCATGTAACTTTGGCTTGTTTTTACCTATTCTAGAAGATTCACTCTTAAAAAAGTGAAAATCATGTAAATGAATCAGTTTCCACTTTTTTAGAGGCAAGTTGTTAGCTGCCTAGATTTTAGCTCCTTGATTAGAATTTGGTTGAAACTGATCCCTGAAGAAGGAATTCGACCCCTAGAGGCATGGGAAGGGGTTAGAGTGATCTATATATTGTAATTTTTGAGACATTCTACGGGTTGGACTCTTGGGAAACTTTTGGCACACTATTGTACATATTTTTCATATTTTGGCTAAGGAAAGATCAGAGGTTTTGCAGCACCTGTTGGGATTCTTGTGGCTTTCAGTTCTTCATGATGTTTTCTCCTTGTTTACTGTAGGATTTCTCCTTTTTAATGTTGCCATCCTTTCATTATGCTTCTGAACTAAATTGTATGGACGAAGATAAGTTCAGATCCATTGTTTACAGTGCTTAACCTTTGAATTCAGTTAGTTCTATATGTTTTCAGCTGTTTGGAGAGGATCCAAATTCTTCTTTGCCCTCTTCAGCTCCTCGTCGGTCTAATCTATCCATATATCCATTTTAAAGCATCAAGATCATCACCTACCTTGCCCCAGCTTGAACTCTGCAAAGGTCTGACCTTATCCCCGGACCCAAAATTTTGTTTTCCCATTACTCCAGCGAAAACCCAAAAAACCAAAAATCAAACATACCTATCTCTTTACTAGCCTAAAATCAGTTCTTATTGTAAGTCATCTCGCATTCTATTGTTTATTTTCTCGAGATTGACGGAGAGAGCCCTCTCCTGTCCTCGTAGGGCTAGCTACGAGGCTGAGCGTGGTTTGATGTAGCCTTGAGTTTTACTTCATTTCAGCCTGAGGTAAATTTGAGTGCTAACATAGTGGCGACCATACTGGGGAAAAATCTCAATGGTTTGCTTGTTGATGTGTTTGTTCCACGAGTCTTAGACGGAGTCTGAAGTCTCGCCAGGTAGCTTTCGAAACGCTTTTGTTATGCATAAGCGGAAGTAGATAAACGCTGCTTCAGTCGATCTCCGGTAAGCTTGTGTGTTCAGTACTTGATTTGTAAATCACCCCAGTATACTTATTCGTTCTAGACCTTTTGGATGATTGAGTCTAGAAGTCGAAAGGCTGAAAATAATTGATTGTGTTCCTTGTAATTTTTGTTTTCCGAGAAGATCAATACACTGTCTTCAAGAAGAAATACTAGGGCGAATCCTAACCCTGATCCACCAACAATCTTCGAAAATCCGAATCTAATTCCAAGGACCCTTAGAAAACAAGGGAGCCAAGAGAGTTCTGAAAGAGAAAGCCAATTGAGTTTTGAGAGTTCCAGAGTGCTTACCCGATCTGCATCCTGTCCTGTCAAAATCATATATGTTGATGAAATCCCTTTTGATGCACAGTTTGAAACATCCTTGTTTGTGAATTTTTCCGAAACTGAATTATCAAGATTAGTCCCAGATCCATTTTTTACTGAAGATTTGCAATATAGATTTGTTTCACAGTACTTGGATAGACAGCTGCAAAGTTCTATTGAGGATACTAATACTTTTGAATTTACTGAATCTGCTTCACAAGTTCTTGACCCATCTGAAATTGCATCAAGTTCACGGATCCCTATTGAACCTCCTTTTGTCCCTACCATTCCGGTTCAGCCTGAGTTTTCTGATCAGCAATCAATAGTAATTTCTCCGTTTCCATTGAATACATCTCATAGACCTACTGCTCCTACTCCTCCTGTATCTCCTCGACAACAGATTGTTTTCAATCCACCAAGAGCTATGGATGCTCGTTTTGCACCCCTTGTGTTACCCCAGCAGTTGAATGATATGCCCGCAGACTATCAGAGTAAGATCCCGACATTTGATGGCACTCCACAGAGTCTTCCTGCACAACAGCATGTAGACAATATGGAAGATTTCTTTGATCGTTTCGAGATTGATGAAGAAAATGTGACCATGAGGCTTTTGTGCAAACCTTTGGAGGAGAGGTACGGAAATGGTTCAGAGCCTTGCCACAAAGAAGCATCGATACATTGGCAGAACTTCAGAGGCAGTTTTTAGACCGATGGGAGATGAAAAAGGATCTGCTGCAGATTACTTCAGAATATACAAACCTCAAACGTAATCCTGGTGAGTCTGTTCAGGATTATATCATTAGATTCAATACAGTGTATAATGCTATTCCAGATGATTTGAGACCGTCCAAAAAATCTGCTCTCCTTAAATTCTCGGATGGCTTTGATCCGGAGATGGCTTATTCCCTTCGTGATAGAGACCCACCTACTTTAGAAGATATGCAGAAGGTCGCTGTTAGTGTTGAGGCAAATTTGAATGATAAAAGAGCACGGTTGAAAGCAGAGAAAAGAGTGACAATAAAGGAAGAGCCTTCTACATCTATATCAGAACAACACTTAGCTCGTGAGTTGGAAAAGGCTTTAAGAAGAATAAATCTTGACAAAGCAGAAACACAGTTTCGGAACCCAAATTTCCGTGGCCAGCAGCAGCCACAATTCAGAATTAAGCAACGTGAATAAAGAGCTCAAGAGCCAGCAGCCCAACAGCAAGTTAAGACTCCTCTTTTGCAGAATTTTGTGAGTCATGATTCCGATGATGATGATGATGTGTCAGGTGAGCAAAATCATTTCTTCACTCCTGATGATTTGCCTATTTATATTACTGAGGAAGAGGAGTATGGTGAAAGTTCAGTTGTTCGGAAAGATGAGGATTTTATCCTAACAAATGATGCTGATTTAGAAGAAGAGTCAGATGAATACCAAAGAGGATATTTGAATGCATTGACTGCTCAGCAGAAACAGTATTCATTGAGGAATCGAGATGTGCCTATAAATCCCATTCAGAAAAGAAAGGAAGCTTCAGCACCGAAAACAGATTCACCAATACCACAGAAAAGAGGGAAAGAGACAATTGACCCTGCAGCAAGTAAAGTGTCATCAGCTGAGAAGGTGAATCAGTCAAACATAGTGAAAGACAAGGCTGAAAAGAAGGAAATTCCAGTTAAAGAGGTCGAGAAGGTTTCAACATTTAGCTTGGAAAATGAAATTTCCAAACTGAAAATATCTATTCCTTTGACGGAGATTATGAAGAACAGCAGTTACCGTAGTCAAGTCACCAAAATTCTGAACTTTGATCCAATGATTGACACAGTAAATGTTGAGGATGATCAGCCGGAATTGATTTTTGGGCCTGCATTAAATGGTGAGTCTCTTGACAGTAATGTCCCTCCTTTTTACATCAGTTTGAGGTTGCATGAATATATATTGCATAATGCTATGCTCGATTCGGGTGCTTCACACAATTTGATGCCAAAGGCAATCATGGAGAAGTTAGGATTAGACATTACAAGAGAGTATCAGATTTGTATTCATTCGATTCCAGTCGGGTAAAGTGTATAGGACTCATCAAAGATTTGGTGGTAAGTTTGGATCAAATTCCAGCGAAGAATGTTTTGATGGATGTGGTGGTTGCTGACATTCCTCCAGAATTTAAGGATCACTCTTCAAGATCTTGGGGGAAAAGTTGAAAGTTTTCAAATTCAGTTTATCTTATGCTACGATTAGTCTGCTTGATTAAATGAGAAGAGGATTATATCGTGGCGAGAAGATGGAAATACATGATAACTGTGAGAAGAAGCCAGATCAATCATCACTGTGAGGCTATGTACCTCTGGTGGAAGTCATTTGTGTTGCTTACGATGGTTTCAATGATGCTGAAAGTCAATTGATTGGAAGTAACAGAAGAACTTTTACAAAAATCAATGAGAATTTTAGAAGAAGTTTGCAAAAAGAAGAGACCCTACAAAAGCTGTTTTGAACAAAGTGCCGTAGAAAGCATTGAAACTAAACGAGGAAAAACGGAAACCTTTGTACGGTTTGTTTAGAGGACGATGAAAATGGTCTTTGGACCATGGATTTTGATGGTGCAGTGGGCAGCGATGGTGCTGGGATTGGTGTGTGGATTAGAAGTCCAGTTTTCGCTCCTGATAAAGTTCCGAGCAATGTGAGAGTGTGTTCTTACAAGCTTGCATTCGATTGTTCAAACAATGAAGCGGAATACGAGGCTCTTATTTGCATGAATATATATTGCACAATGCTATGCTCGATTCGGGTGCTTCGCACAATTTGATGCCAAAGGCAATCATGGAAAAGTTGGGATTAGACATTACAAGAGAGTATCATGATTTGTATTCATTCGATTTCAGCCGGGTAAAGTGTATAGGGCTCATCAAAGATTTGGTGGTAAGTTTAGATCAAATTCCAGCGAAGAATGTTTTGATGGATGTGGTGGTTGCTGACATTCCTCCACGTTTCGGGATGCTCCTTGCAAGATCTTGGGGGGAAAATTTGAAAGGTACACTTCAATTAGATTTCTCTTATGCTACAATTCCAGTCTTCGGTCAAATGAGAAAGTTGTATCGTGAGCAGAAGATGAAATACATGATAACTAGCAAAGAGAAGCGAGTCAATCATCCTGTGAACTATGTACATACTGATTTAGAGTCGTTTGTGTTGCTTGATGATAGTTTTAATGATGTAGAAAGTCAATTAGTTCAGGCAGAAGACATACCAGAAATAAATGAGAATTTTAGAGAAGTTTTGCAAAAAGAAAGAAGAGAAAAACAAGCTGTTTTGGAGCAATCAGCTGAAGACAATGGGCAGCAAACAGGAAAATCAGAGCCGACACAGTTTCAGCATTTAGAGGACGATGAAGATGGTCTTTGGACCATGGATTTTGATGGTGCAGGGGGCAGCGATGGTGCTGGGATTGGTGTGTGGATTCGAAGTCCATTTTCCGCTCCTGATAAAGTTCCGAGCAATGTGAGAGTGTGTTCTTATAAGCTTGCATTTGATTGTTCTAATAATGAAGCGGAATACGAGGCTCTTATTGCTGGTCTTAAGATTCTCAAGAAGCTGAATGCGAAGAGGATTGCAGTATATGGTGATTCAGAATTAGTGATAAAGCAAGTTAAAGGTGAGTTTCAGGCTAAGCATCCTCGCATGAGGGCTTACCGAAATGCAGTTTTGGATATTCTGAAATTATTTTCTGATCATACTTTGACATGTGTGCCCCGCATACAAAATGGTGTTATTGATGGACTTGCTAAGGCAGCAAGCAATCTTAAGATTCCAATGAATTCCAGCAACAAGTTTGAGATACATGTGAAACACCGGCCCACCGTTCCAGATAATCAGCGATGTTGGCAAGTTTTTGAGGATGATGAGGAGATTAGTGAATTTCTGCAGAATAAGGGTAAGTTTAAAGATACCTCCATAGATACAGAATTTGATGATGGTATTGATGACATACATATAAATCAAATGGATGTGCTGCAACTGAAGGATAACATCATTCCTAAGGGATTGATTCCATTGGAAGAGTTGTTTGATCAAGATGATGTAGCTCGTAAGCCTACATTGAGGCCAACAGAGAAAGGTGTCGAAGAGGTAAATATTGGAACAGCTGAGAATCCCAAGATGGTAAAATTGTCAAAGTCATTGTCACCAAAGGTAAGAGCAGAATACGTAAAATTGTTATCTTCATTTTCTGATGTGTTTGCGTGGGATTATTCAGATCTTAAAACATATGATACCAATATCATCCAGCATACTATTCCCATCAAACCAAATCAGAAGCCTTTTCGTCAAAAGTTGAGGAGGATCAATCCAAAGATGCTACCATCAATCGAAAAAGAGGTAAATAGGTTGTATAAGTCAGGAATCATTGTGCCTATTCGATTTTTAGATTGGATATCAAACTTGGTGCCCGTGAGAAAGAAGACAGGTGAGATCCGTTTATGTATTGACTTCAGAAATCTGAATAAGGTATCATTAAAGGACAATTATCCGCTGCCAAAGATGGATCACATATTGCAGCGAGTAGTGGGAGCATCAAGGATGTCACTACTCGATGGATACTCAGGTTATAATCAGATTTTAGTGCAGGAAGATGATCGTGACAAGACTGCGTTCACCACTCCTTGGGGAACATTTCATTACGCAAAGATGCCGTTCGGTTTAAAGAATGCAGGCGCTACCTTTCAGCATGCAATGGACATGGATTTTGCCAATGAGAAAGATGTGTTTTTGGTTGTTTACCTTGATGATCTAACTGTATTTTCTAATTCTGATGAGGAACACTTATATCATCTCAAAATTGTTTTCCAGAAGTGCAGAAAATATGGCATTTCGCTGAATCCAAAGAAGAGCCTTTTCGCCATGGATGAAGGAAAGCTCCTTGGCCACATCATCTCGAAAGATGGCATTCGAGTTGATCCTGCACGTGTTGAAGCCATACAGCAGATTGAACAGCCCCGGAACAAGAAAGAGATACAGTCTTTTAATGGTAAAATGAATTTTCTGCGTCGTTTCATTCCCAATCTTGCAGAACATTTTAGAGAAATCACGAACATGCTGAAAAAGGACAGTCAGGTAAGATGGACAGAAGAGGCAGTAAAGTCATTCAATTTGGTAAAGATAGCTCTTTCTTCAGCCCCTATTTTAATCAGCCCCGATTACACACAAGACTTCATTTTATTTTCTTTCGCTTCTGAGCATACATTGGCAGTTGTTTTGATGCAAAAAAGGGATGGAGTTGAGAAGCCCATCGCTTTTTTCAGTCGGATCATAAGAGATGGAGCATTGAAGTATAATATCATCGAGAAACAAGCACTTGCGCTTGTAAAGGCTTTGAAGGATTTCCGTGTGTACATATTGCATTCCCACATTACAGCATATGTTCCTAACGCAACAGTTAAAGATGTTTTGGTACAGGCAGATCCAGAAGGAAGAAGAGGTAAGTGGATCGCTGCGTTGCTAGAGTATGATGTGGAAATTAAACCGACCAAGCTGATCAAAGGACAAGGACTCGCCAAGCTCATGGCTGAAACAAATCTGCATGCTTTAGACATAAATTTGATTGCTGCCATGTCTGATGAAGAAGAGGAAAGTACGTCAGTTCAGGTATCCGATATTTTTGTTTCTTCTCCTTGGTATGCTGACATTTTATATGTGCTTAAGAATTTATCTACACCGCCTGGTATGCCTCGAAATAAGAGTAGAACATTGAAGTTAAGAGCTGCTAAATTCTGCATTTTGAATTCTGCATTGTATTGGAAAGACCCTGGAGGTATGTTGTTGAATTGTTTGGTAGAAGAGGAAGCTCAAAGAGTTTTGGAGGATTTTCACAAAGGTGACTGTGGAGGTCATTTGTTTTGGAAGACCACAGCGAATAAGATCCTAAGGGCAGGGTATTATTGGCCTTCTTTGTTTTCTGATGTGTTCAAGGCTGTTAAAAATTGTCATGAGTGTCAAATATTCGAAGGAAAGCAGAAACTACAGCCTTTGCCTCTAAAACCAATCGAAGTTAATGCACCATTCCAGCAGTGGGGATTGGATTTTATCGGAGAAATACACCCAGCATCTTCCGGACAGCATAGATGGATCTTGACAGCTACAGACTACTTCACAAAGTGGATTGAGGCGATTCCCACTCGACAGGCCACTGATGCGGTAATTATCTCTTTCCTTGAAAACAATATTCTGTCACGCTTTGGGTGTCCTAGTAAAATAATCACAGATAATGCAGCAGATTTTAAGTCTAAGAGGATGGTTGATTTTTGCTTTAAGTACAATATTACCTTGGGACATTCAACCGCATACCATCCGCAAGGAAATGGCTTGGCGGAATCTTCAAATAAATCCTTGGTGAATATCATTAAAAAATTGTTGGAAATCAACAAGAAGGCTTGGCACAAAAAGTTGGTGAATGCATTATGGGCTGATAGGGTAAGTCAGAAAAAGTCTATTGGCATGTCTCCTTTCGAGTTGGTGTATGGGACGGATACAGTTTTTCCTACTTCACTTGCTGTCCCGGTGGTCAAATTGCTTCAGGAGGCCGGAAGTGAAGAGGATCCTATGCAGCGGAGGATTAATGAGATGATTCATTTACAGCAGACACGAGAGGAGGTATTTCAAAATACTTTCAAGTTGCAGGAGCGCATAAAGAAGATCTACGACAGAAAGGCAAAATCAGATAAATTTCAGTTGGATGAAGTAGTTTTGAAATGGGATGCTCGAAATGAAGATAAGGGAAAGCACGGCAAATTTGAGAATTTGTGGAAGGGACCGTTTAAGATTGCAGCGTATCGGGGGCAGAATGCATTTCTTCTCAAAGAAATGAATGGAGATGATTGTCCTGGTGGACCGATCAATGGTCGGTTGCTGAAGCGCTATTATTTCTGAGTACTTGCTGCTAATTTCATTGTCATTGTATATATCATTTTACTTTTGTTTCATTGCAAGTGTGCACTGATCTCTCATTTTCAGTCTGGGGCCCGGAGCGAAGGCTATAATTCTGGAAATAGAGGTTGGTTGGTTGGAGATTGTAAAGTTAAGTTTTATCAGTCTTCTTGTTTAAAGTCATGTCAGTTTGAGTCTAGTTAGTTTTGGTCAAATTGCAGTCTATCGTTAGTCAAATCTGCAGTCAATAAAATTGTCCAAAGTTTGTCTTGTCAGTTGAAATAATGATTCCATCGCCCAATGGATGAGAGGCACTGTCTGACTCCCCTAGAGATCTGCCGTTCTTGGCATCTCCATGGAGCCACCATCCCCATTGGAGCCAATGTTAGAGTCGGCCCTTGCAGCCCTCTGTCAGTGATCATTTCGTCTTTTGCATATTCATTATTAGGTGTCTCGCTTGTTCCACTTCGTTGCATTTCACTAGGATCATGCCATGAACTGACGAAGGGGTCTGTCGTCCTATGTTTCCTCATGTTTATACCTGCAGCGCTATTTTAAAAAATTTTCTTCAAAAAATTATTCATAGTCATTGTCATTACATATATGGTCATTAAAAATGTCAATAAGTGTCCTAGGTCTTGGTGTCTAGGGTTTTTGAGTCATTTGTATACTTGTCATAAAGCCTGCAAGGTGAGGAAAGTTCTACATTTGTGATTTTTATTTTATTATCATCAGCATTTTTAAAAAAAAAATTATTTCTAGTCCAAAACTCTGTTTTGGAACTAGAAATTTGTCATTATCATTTTGTAATAAATTGTAATTGTTCCGCCATGAAGACATTGTCAAAAGCAGACCCCTGGTCTCTTCTCTAGCCAAGATAGCCATATCCCTGCAAGAAGACAGCAAAATCATTAGTATCGACCTCAAAAAGCCAAAGGAAGTTTGTATTTGAAAAGCCAAAAGTGAAATTACAAAAACATTTGTAATATGGGTTTGAAATTAGATTTGAAATAAAATCTGATTTGTGAAGATATTTGTGACATGTATAAAAGCCAAACAAGTTTCATTTGAACCAATTCATAGCTCCCAAATCGTGTTTGAAGATTGGAGGGCCAATTTCAGAGTTTTAAGTTGCGTGGGCAGTGTTGATTGGGCCGAGCGACCCACGTGGAGGCCGAGCGACCCACCTGGGCAGAGCGACCCACGCAGGTCAGTTCAGCAGTGCAAGTTTGCAAGGTGCGCGACCCACCTGGGCCGAGCGACCCACGCAGGAGCAGCGCGACCCACGCAGACATAGGGTTTCGAAATTTAGTTTGAGCGCCCAGTTTTGCTTGGAATCGACTCAACTTGCCTTCAAACAGGTTTTTATCAATTGCTTGGTGTTTTTGAACGCACTTGTGGCATCATTGGTGGTTTCAAATGTTCAAACGGAGGAGTTAAAATCCCACAATCATAGCATTATTGTTTTCAGGGTTTTAGGATGATAATGAATGGTTGAAAGAATTTGTTTGCTATCTTATGGCAGTGATACATCCAGCTTTACATATGATATCAATTTTCCCTCATGCCCATTATGCCACTGCAACCATTGCTATTATTATACCATGTTTAAACCCTTTGTGCCATGGTGACTGTGTTTGTAATGAGTCTCACTGCCCAATGTAAAAATATGCTCATGACTTTGTTTCAAACTGCCCATTGAGACCTTTGTGGTTATTACTCATAAACAAACACATTCTATTGATGCCATGCCCTCCCTTTGACTAGATGTGTTCAAAATTTTGAAGGTTGCCTGCTCTTATTTGGTCAAAATTTCACTTGCATTCAAAACAGAGATTGTAAGCCAATCCATCGTTGATTTATCCATGATTTGATTCCTTTGATGGTGCTTCTAATTTTGGAATATTGAAGTGGTGTTAAAAACACATATCCCAATTTTGCTTTCAATTCTATCTATTTTGATATACAGACAGCAAAAGTTTGATTTAGAGATATGTCGACAGCTCTAATATGAGCTGTGGTCGTGCAAAGGATCTTGATCGGTTGCACAAAAATATATTATCAACAGAAGTGTGATCATCGCAGAGAGGGAGCCTACTTTTTTGGCTCTACAGTGTGCATGTCCATTAGCTATGGATTGTTTTCTTATCTTCGTTTCGTTTTTGGGGATGTGGTTGCACTAGACCAATTTCATCATGAATTAGCACGCTCGTTATTCTTTCATTGATCTGGTGGATCTATAGCCATTGGCATTAGTCGATTACCTTGATTTATTACTGCCACTGGTATACCAAACATGGGCGAGGAATGGAACAAGGGTCAGCAGCTAGAGAAATTTCACTATGAGTCATACATTAAAACTGGATATATGGCTTACTTGAGCAGAGTTTTTCCATTCAGATTCTTGAGAGATGAGTATGCACCGCTCATGAAGCTCATCATTCAGTATTTTAGTTGTGAGGGCAGGTATGCTCGTCTTTTCGCGTACCATATTCGTTTGCTGATGCACTTCACAAGGGTACGTATGATGAATATTCCATATTTCATACACCGCAACATAGAGAGGATGGTGACATTTGTGCAGAAGAAGACGAGCCCAGTGCAGCAGTACAGGAGTATATATCATTTCGCTTTGATCAAAATCATGGTGTCACATCAGTTGGCAGAGCAGGGCATCACTTGGGAGGATTTCATTTCTAGAGACTTTTTCAGAGTGCCACAGCAGCCTCCCGAGAAAGTTCATGATGCAGGAGAGCCTTCACACCAGCCAGACAGAGTTGAGGTTGAGAATATCAGCACTCCTTTAGTTCAGACATATCAGCGAGGCCACAGGGCCTTATTTGCAGCGACACGGCGAGTATTATCTCCACGTGAGGTGGAAGGGGTCTTGCCGACTTCATCGACACGGCGAGTATTATCTCCACATGATGTGGAAAGGGTCTCGCCTATTTCTTCAGTGCAGGTACAGGTACAAGACAGGGGCAAGAGGCCCATGCATGATGAGGGCCCATCAGGAGGTCGGGACACCGATATGACAGTCATTGATGTTGATACGGGCTCTCCTAGCTCGAAGCCGAGGGAAGTCATCCAGGAGCAAAGGGCCGAGAATGACCAGCTGAAAGACCAATTGCAGAAGGCTCAGTGGGTGATTAACTATTTGGAGCAGCGCAACAAACAGCTTGAGGATGAGCTCACATTTTATGAGGTGCGCCAAATCCGTGAGGACAGACAATGGAATCGAAAGAGACCCGGTGACATGACACCAGCTGACAGAGATACTGTACTCACGCGGGTAAATATACATCTGGAGAAGCTGTTGGCGAAGGCCAATCGAGACAAAGACATGCTTCGCCACATGAAAGGCCATTACTGGGCTCGCATGCATGTTTGCAAAGCGAGGATGAAGATCATGAAGAGGAGGTTGCACAAGGCACTTCGACGGCGGAAAAGGCCTAATCCACTTCGGATTTTGGCCGAGGCTTCATTGACTGGGAAGGAAACATGATGGAGGATCTCCGCTCCAAATTTGGGCAAATTCCGAGAAAATTTTGTCATTTTCAAATTTTTGGTCTAAAAAACAGGTTTTGCAGCTACGTGGGTCGCGCGCTCATGCGCTCGCTTTTTTTTGAGACACTTTCTGGAGGAGATTTTTACATTTTTGGATTTTTCATGGTTAATTATGCATCCTCTGAAGTCAACTTAGCATTTCAACAAAATCGGGATGGTCAAACAGCTCAAAAACACCATGAAAACCACCTTGCTGCCACCTTTTGCACCAGCAGGAAGTACCTCTGGGAGAATGAGGTTGTGGAGGGTCAAATCAACTCCAAATTCAGAAATTCCACTTGGGTTGGAAATTAGACATCCAGGGCTTTCCAACGAGCTATCATGAGCTCAATTTGGATGCCGGGAGCTACCTCAAAATCAGCCTGGAACATGAGCGACCCACGCAGTTCAGGAGCGACCCACCTAGAGATTTTTCTGAATTTTCAGCTGCCAGCTCAGTGTTTCGCCTATTATGGACCAGTTTTGCTTATGGATAGAATTTTTGGGTTTTTATGATGTAAATTCATGTTTGATATGTAACTTTGGCTTGTTTTTATCTCTTCTAGAAGATTCACTTTCAAATGAGTAAAAAATCATGTAATGGATCAGTTTCCACTCTTTTAGAGGCAAGTTGTTAGCTGCCTAGATTGTAGTTCCATGATTAGAATTGGTTGAAACTGATCCCCGAAGAGGGAATTCGACCCCTAGAGGTGGGGAAAGGGGTTAGAGTGATCTATATATTGTAATTTCTGAGGCATTCTACAGGTTGGACTCTTGGGATACTTTTGATACCATTGTACATATTTTTTCATATTTTGGCTAAGGAAAGATCAGGGGTTTTGCGGCACTTGTTGGGATCCTTGTGGTGTTCTGTTCTTGATGGTGTTTCTTCTTTGTTTACTTTAATTTTCTTCATGTTTAATGTATGCCATCCCTTCATTATGCATTGACGGAGAGAGCCCTCTCCTGTCCTCGTAGGGCTAGCTACGAGGCTGAGCGTGGTTTGATGTAGCCTTGAGTTTTACTTCATTTCAGCCTGAGGTAGATTTGAGTGCTAACAGTTGGATAATGAGGTTCTATCTCATCATGGGCTGACTGAAAAGGTTAGTAGGGAAAAAAAAATTATGGGCGTTTTCTAGCTGACAAATTTGACATATTGGAGATCAGCTGCTAGAAAACTTGGTTTTAACAACTAGTCATCATCAATAGGTTCAAAATACTGATTACTAACAGTGGTTCCATTTGGGGAGGGCAACTCCTTTTTAGGAGGTGTCCAGAATTTCAGATCTCGATTCTTTGAAGACTAGTGCCCTTATCCATTGGCACAAATTTCTTTCTTCCTTGATGTTATTTCTGAAAATTGACAGCATGATTAGCATCAATGATATTTCTACCTACCCCACTATATTTCCTAACAATTTTTCTTCTTTTGGGTGCATTTGGACTAGCAACCCTTTGCCATAATATTTTTGAAAAATGAAACTATATAGTTCTACACTTATATCCGCCGAGAGTTCAGATTATGCTGATGAACTCCTTTGTTTCTCTACCTATGCTAGATAGACTGTCAAGGTTAAGCTGTTTGACAAGATTTTATTCTCTAATATAAAACATGAAATTGAAAAATGACCAAATCAAGATTAGATAGTCTAATTTTTCATGTACTTGTGGCATAAAGACAAGCTGCACACAAATATTATTTTGCATAAAATGAAATCTAGGAAAAAAAGGGCTAGGATACACAATTTTTTTTCATCTCTGCTTTCCTCTTTGGTTCTGTTTTGAGCATGTGGAACTAGTATCTTTTCCTAATCTACTCTCTTTGATAAGTCAAGCTTACACAATGTTCACTATCTTTTCGTCTCACTAACTTATTAGAAAATAAATTTAAAACATGTTCAGTTATGATTAGGCTAGATAACTGAACAATACATTTGAGCACTAGTAGCGGAATTTAGACTTGCGCACTTTCAGATTAACTTTTTTTTTGGAACATGGGGCTTTCTTTCTATTTTTCAAACTGCCCTCTTTTTCTGTTTTTCTATTGTTTTTGAATTTTCTGCTTTTGATTTATTTTTCAAAAAATAGTATATACAATGATTTGAGAATTTTTTAAAATTGGATCTTTTGACAAAAATAATGCTTTAATGTCCTGCCATTCACAGGACCTCCAAAAGTTTCAGTCCCATCAAGTTCTTGCAGGAAAAAGGCATTGTTTCCGCTAACTGAGCTGATGATGAAAGGCCCCTTCCATAAGTTTTCAAACCTACCATGTTTACCTTTTTCTTCTCTTCTAGAATCCCATTTTAACACTTTGTCCCCAATCTGAAAATCATTTTCCTTGGTCCTTCTATCAAAAATATGTTTTATTTTGTCTTGCGCCAAATGAGCCTTTTGGTAAACTTCTTCTCTTGTTTGTTGTAAATGGATAGTCTGGTTTACCCTGCTTTGCATGTCATTTTCTTCTATTTGAACTTCTTGCAATAACTTCATTACTGGAACCCCTAAAGATGTTGCAAAAATGGAATCTATGCCATACACTAGTTGTTAGGGAGACATGTGGATTGACTCCTTGGTGGTCAGTCTATCAGCCCATATTGTGTGTACTATTTTTCCATGCCATGCTTTTTTATTTTGTTCCAGAAGTTTCTTGATGATGTTGACTAGGATTTTGTTAGAGGACTCGACTAAACCATTACCTTGAGGGTAATAAGCTGTGGAATGTCATAATGAAATGTGATATTTGTAACATAATTCAACCATTATTTTGGAGGAAAAGGAAGCAACGTTAACTATAATGATCTTTCTAGGACAACCAAATCTAGATAGGATATTGGTTTCTAGGAACTTGATGATGACTGAATCGGTGGTGTTCCTGGAAGGTATGGCTTCTATCCATTTGGTAAAGTAATCAGTGGCTATAAGGATCCATTTATGTTGAGCAGATGAGGAAGGGTGAATTTCCCCAATAAAATCTAGACCCCATTGCTGGAAGGGTCCTTCGACTATGATGGGGTGTAAGGGCAAAGGTAAAATCTTTTTCTTGCCATAAAAAATTTGACACTTATGGCATGTCATAACTAGCTTGTGAGTGTCAGGAAATAAGGTAGGCCAATAATAACCGGCTCTAAGGATTTTGTTCGTTGTGGTTTTCCAGTAGAGATGACCTCCACATTCTCCTTCATGCATTTCGTGTATAATTTTCTCTGCATCAGACTCAAGCAAACATTTAAGAATCATACCAGTGGGATTTTTCCAATACATAACTCCATCTATAATGCAAAAATTTAAAGACTTTTGTTTAAGAAATCTTTCTTTTGTCTTTGATAAAGTTGGAGGAGCATTTAGATAAAATAAAACATAAATAATATCTGCATACCAAGGTGAATTTAAAAACACTTGTTCAACATGAGGGGTTGTGCATTCTTCCTTTTTTACTAAGGTATCAACAAAATTTATATCTAATGCTTCAAGGTTAGTTTCAGCCATTAGTCTTGCAAGTCCTTGTCCTTTAACCAGTTTGGTGGGTCAAATTTCTAAGTCATATTCTACGATGATAGCGATCCATTTCCCCCTCTTGCCATCGGGATCTTGGTTTAATATATCTTTGACGACGGTATTACGAACAAAAGAAATGATATGGGAATGCAAGATGTAAACTCGGAAATATTTCAGTGCTTTTACCAATGTGAATGATTTTTTTTCCATGATGTTATATTTCAAGGGAGCATCTCTTAGGGATTTTCTAAAAAAGGCGATGAGATTTTCTTACCCTGCTGCATTCTTTTACAACAACACAACAACTATTGTGTGTTCTGAGGAAAATGAAAAAATGTAAAAATATCTGGTAAAGTCAGGACTTATTAGTATCGGTGTTTCAGTTAGGGATTTTTTAACTAATTCGAAATATCTTTTGGCTTCTGTAGTCCATTTCACCCTGACCTCCTTTTTCAACATGTTTGTGATATCTCTTAGAAGTTTGGCAAGATTTGGGATGAATCTTCTTAAGAAATTAATCTTTCCGATAAAGGATTGCAGCTCTTTTATGTTTCTCGGGTGACTTATTTGTAATATACCTTCAATTCTCTGGGGGTCTATTTTTATTCCCTCTTCCAAAATGATGTGACCTAGGATTTTTCCTTCTTCAAGACCGAAAAGTGTTTTCTTGGGGTTTAGGGATAAACCATATTTTCTACATTTGTTAAAAACATTTCTTAAGTGAATCAGGTGCTCCTCATCTGATTTGGAATATATTGTGATATTATTGAGGTATATGACTATGAAATAACCTATGTATTCTGAGAAGGATATGTCCATGGCTCTTTAGAATGTGGCGCCAGCATTCATCAATCCAAAAGGCATTTTAACATACATGAAAGTGCCTCAAGGAGTGGTGAAAGCTATTTTGTGTTGATCAGTGGGGTAAAACAGTACTTGGTTGTAACCAGAAAAACCATCAAGTAATGAGATCCTTTTAGCACCTACTACCTTTTGAAGTATGTGGTCCATTTTGGGCAATGGATATTTTTCCTTTAAACAGGCTCTATTTAGGTTTTGGAAATCGATACAAATTCTGATTTCACCAGTTTTTTTCCTAACTAATACTAGATTTGAAACCCACTCAGAGTACCTGAAGGACACTATTATCCTAACATCATACATCTTTCTGATTTATTTTTCAACCAATGGTAGTAAGACTGGGTTTATTCTTCTTAACTTCTGTTTGAAAGGCTTCTCGTTTTCTCTAAGGGGAATCTTATGTTGAATGATGCTTGTGTTGTATGATTTCAAATCTTGGTATCCCCATGCGAACACATCTTTAAATATTTAAACAAATTGATGTATTCCTGTTTTATGTGAGGAGGGAGGGTTTTGGATAGTTTGATATTTTTGGGTTCTTCCATGCTTCCTATGTTATATTCTTCTATGTCGAACTATATAGATTCCATTTTTGGCTTTTTGGCCACATCGTTAAAATCAAACAATTCTTCTAAAGGTGCAAGTCCTCTAGGTATGGTATCATTTTCACAGTGTAAGACTTCAAGTTCTCTTTGATCGATGTCCTCTCCTATCTCAGTTTCATATGAGTGATTTACCAAGTTTACATTTGTCTAAGAAGGTAAATTTGGCTCTTGATCTTGATTTTGGCCAGGATTCCTTTCTCCATTCTCTAAGTCTGTTTTGGTCACTTTAAATTCATTCCTAGATTGTAAAAAATCATCAATTTGATCATCATCTTTGAATATTTTCCAATGTTCAATATTGTCTGGTACTGTAGGGCGATATTTGACCTGACTACTGTATTTCTCGTTTAGACATGGTATTTGGCCATTGCTTGCAGCAAAAGCGAGCTCATTGGCTAGGCTATTTTGAACCCTAGGAATATAAGTGAGTTCATATTTTTCGAAGGTTTTGAGGATGTCTAAAGCTGCATTCTTGTATTCTCTTAGTCTTGGGTTTTTTTCTGAATATTCACCTTTGACTTGCCTAATTACAAGTTTTGAATCTCCCTGGGCTGATATTTTCTTAGCGCCTAAGTCCTTAAGTATATGTACACCAAGGAGAAGGGCCTCATATTCTGTAATGTTATTAGTACATTGGAATTCTAATCTAAAAGAATGACCTTCATTAGTATTGTGTATCCATATGCCAGCCCTCGAACCAGTTTTTCCACAAGAACCGTCAAAGCTTATACTCCAAAGAGCTTCTTTTTCATACATGATACTAAGCTATTTTTCAAGTTTCTTGGAGCTTTGGTCATCAGTTTCTTCATTTAGTAATGGGAAATGTGGTTTTGATGGTTTGAAATCCTCTTCATTTTCTTTTATCTTCTCATTTATATCACTTTCATTGTATAAGATAAAAGAATCTAAATTGGAATGAATGGAATAAATGGGAGTGTTGTTTGGCTTATCCCGGTTGCTAACCATGTATTTCATGTGAGTTTCTCGGTATAATCTCCTAGTATTGTTGAAAACTGGGATGGTAGAAAATGACATATACATTTGAAGGTTACCTTATATTTTGGCAGCCCATTCCATTGATAGTAGCATTCCATACTTAGGAGGAATATTGGCCACTACTACGTCCATGACTAGGTTTTTTGCCGGTAGTTGTGTTAAAGAAAAACAGAGGTTCTTTATTAGACCTAAGCATTTGACCCGACTTGAATCAAAGGAGTATAGGTCTTTGTAAGGTTGAGTTACCTCTATACCTTGGTTTTCCATGATTTCTTTAGGCATGACGTTATGGGAGGCACCAGAATCTAGCATGGCATTATGTAATATCTTGTCTTGTATGTTCAGACTTACATAGAAAGGAGATACAATTCCTTCTTGGTATTCACCTTCTATTTTGGGGCCGAACAAGAGCTCAGGCTTGTCATCAGTTAGATTTAAAGTATCTACCTCATTTCCTATATCAAAAACTTTGAAGATTTGGGATCTATACCTATCTATAGTTATTAGTTCAATAAGGGGTATGGTTATTTTTATTTTGGAAATTTCCCCTTCAAAACTAAAAGGAGTTTGTAATTTGGACAAATTTGTTTCAGCTTTTTCAGAAATGACTTTCTCTATGTTCTTAATTTTCTAACTCTGGTTCGAGACTTTGTTCAACACAGCCATCTCGGGAATCTTTGTGGAAGTACTAGGAGCATCTAAGCCAAGACTTGTTTGAATAGCTTTATCTATGTTTTGGTCAGTTTTTTTGACCATGATTTTGTTGCTATCCATTTCTTTTTTAAGGATGGTATCAGGGGTTTTAGCAGTGTCTGGGCTACCTTTCTTGGATTTTTCTTGGTATTTTCTGCTTCTAAGGTCATACTGCCTGTCCGCTTCTATTATGGCATTATGAAAATCTATGGCAGGATCTTCGAGATCTTCATAGTTGGTTTCATCTTGATTCAAAGAGAAGAATTCTTGTTCTTCTTTTGTGAGGTAAATCTCACTCTCGTTATCAAAACCTAATAGGTTTAAATGACTTTCATCAATGGGTTTCGTATCCCTCTCATCCTCATCAACATAATTTTCACTGAAGGATGGTCTGATTTGTTGGTTATTTTCCCTTGGTTTATTTTGAGACTGGTCTCTTCTAAAGTTTGGGTTCCAATTCCTGTTTTGAGGGTTTGGCTGGTTGTCCTTAAGAGGTGTTTTTTCACTCATTTTTTCCCACATCTTTGTCATGGATTTTACCAGGCCATCTATTCTAGGATCTGAGGAAGATACCGAAGGGGCACTTTCATCATGGTATGTGACTCCCTTTTCTACTCTTATCCTAGCTCTCTTTTCAGCTAATTTGGCTTTTGCATTTATGGCCACTTTTTGCATTTCCTCTAAGGTAAGGGGGTCCTTGTCTCTTGGTTGATAAGTCATGTTTGGGTTGAAGCCTTCAGGGAAATTTTCTAAGGCTAAGCCAAGTGGAAGTTTGAAGTGAGGTGGGAGGGCGTTATAAACACTATTGAACCTAGTGTAGTATCCCTGGACACTTTCCCCATTCTCCCATTTTAGATTGTTATATTCCAACAGGATTTGAATGGGGTTCTTTCAGGTTTCCCACTTATTTATGAAGGTTTGGTAGATTTCTTGGAGATCATGGATGCTGTTTGGAGTTAAGTTCTTAAACCATTTTTTGGGTTCTCCACCCAAGCTTTGGGCGAACATCCTCATTCTGATGGTCTCGTCTTCTATTTCCATGTATTCAAAGGCATCGCTAATTCTATCTACATGTTGTTGAGTTTTGGTAGTCTCAACTTCGGTAAAGTGCAGGATTTTGGATTGATAGTCATTTTGTAAGGGAGACAAAGGGCGTGGCAACACCAAGGGTGCATATGAGGCTGCCATGGCAGGAGCTAATGGATTATGTACAAAATGAGGGCTTGTAGGATGAGCTGAGGTGATTTGAACAGTAGTGGTTTGGATGGGTGTGGCAGATGTACTTGGACTAGTGATCTGATTTTTAGCAGATCTGGGATGGTAGGAGCCAAAGTGATGGAGAAGATGAAAGTTGGGAGGTGTAGTAGGCGAGGCTTCTCTCCTAGGACTCTGTGGTAGATCTAGGGGTTCAAGATCGTTAAAGTTTACCTTACTTTGTGACTTTCTTCTAAAAGGGGTTTTTGCTGATTTTAAGTCAAAAGGGAAATCCTGCAAGGCTTTGAGGTGTTCAGGTACTAATATTTCTTTACGGATGGACCTATCGGTAGCTAAATTGCCAGCTTCGGAAGCTTGCCATAGAATCTTCTCTGGGTCATCTACTATGATAGGGGGATTTGGGTCTGGATGAGATCTGGTGTTGATTCTTCATGAAGCCAGATTTCGGATGTAGAGTTTAGAGAGAATGGTATTTGTGATTGTTTCAGATGGATGTTGTTGGCAATATGATGCAGAGTGTTGTCCTTGATGGCAACCCACTGAATGAAGATAAAGACATGAGATTGTTGACATGTGTTTTCCTTGATGGCAAACCACCTGATGAAGTTATTCTTGACCTGATGGACTTGGTAAATGATGTAAATCTGATATGAAATGATGTTTGCTAGCAATATGATGCTGAGTGTTGTCCTTGAATGGCAACCCACTTGATGAAGATAATGGCAACTTACTTGATGAAGTTGTGCTTAATAGAATATGTCTTGATGAACTAAATATGATGTATCTACAGTGTGTACAGAAGGCAATGAAGAAAGGAATTCAGTATGTGCTAGATCTATGATGAAAAGAGTATGTCTCTAGGCATACGCGGATTTGCCTAGGGGAAGTCGCATATGCACGCGGGAAACAACGTGCCAAGTCGCGTATGGGAAAAAGCGCTCATAAAATGCAAAACCAGGGGTAACCACCATGGTATTGACCCATTGTATTGGGTAATGATTCGTCTAAATGACCCCGTCCAGGAATACCATCGGAAGTAATGTGGTTTTGGCTCATGGTATTGAAAAAGGGCAAACCTATATAAGGAGAAGAAATTCATTGTGCAAATCATGAGTGTGGGTGCAAGATGTCTGAGCTTGAATGAATACTTCTCTCTGAAGTATATCTGAATGGAAAGGGTTAAAGGTTTGATGATAGATCTGAATCTATGATGCACCTATGAAGAAATGATGAAGCGGAATATCTAGATCTGAAATGTATCTGTATTTGCTGGATCTGTTTATGAAGTGATTAGATCTGTGATGAGGCGAACATCTGTCTGAAGTAAAGGGTTGAATCTGAACTGAATATCTGATCTGAAGAAGTATGCAGCTCTGTAATGGTTGAAGATCTATACGCTAGTTCGCCGCAGAGGAAGCGCGTATATACGCGGCTTAGCTGAAGAGAAAGCGCGTATGTGCAATGAAATTGGATCTGTAATATGTACAGAAGTATACGCTGGTTTATGTGAACGGAAGCGCGTATATACGCGACATCAGTGAAAGGAAAGCGCGTATGCAAACTAGGGTTTGCTGAAGTCTGTGGTAAGAAATGTCTGATCTGTTCTGCTGTGTTATTGTTATCTGTATTCTACAGTTCTGAGTTGTCTGTATCAGTCTGGTTGTATGATTGAGCTTAAATATGTGGAGTGGGTCCAGTATGAAAATATGATGAAACGTGGCCTACAAGTTGTGCTCTATTGAGGATGCTTTGGATCCAGTGTGAAAATTGATGAAACGTGGTCCATAGAGGTGCTGAGGGTTGTAGCCTTCAGTCAGGGGGTTGTAGCTCCCTTCCAGGTGAGGCTGGTAAACGAGAGCAGGGGGTCGTAGCTCCCTTCCAGGAGAGGCTGGTAAACGAGTCAGGGGGTTGGAGCTCCCTTCCGGGAGAGGCTGGTAAACGAGCGCAGGTGGGTGCCTGCGTGCTGGTCAAGTCTGCGCCAGCACATATGTTGTAAGATGTTTTCTCTATAATAAAATATTGAAGGCTGAGCAACTGCAGCGGTGGTTTTCTCCCGACTTGGGTTTCCACCTAAAAATCCTGGTGTTCATGTGTGATGTTTTGTGTGATGGTTTATTCTGTTGTTACTACACATGTATACTGTTAACCTAACATCAGATGACTGAATAGTGCAAAGAACTAAGTTAATAAATATCTGCATTTTAGATATCTGCTAATACGCGAGTTGCATGAAGGATATCCGCGTATATACGCAAGTGTACTAAAGGAAAGTAGCGTATGAGTTTTAAAGAGTGCAAAAGTAAAAAGTTTTGAATATGCTGTAAATACTGATTCACCCGCCCTCTCAGTATTTTTCCCAACAATTGGTATCAGAGCAGGTTCTTCTGCAGAAGCTTGATCGCTTGAAGGAGATCCGTCGCAATGGGAAGTCAAGAAGGAGCAATGTCTATCAAGCCACCTCTATTCAATGGAAGCAATCTGATATTCTGGAAGGTACGAACAAAATCATATCTGCAAAGTCTTGGTGCAGATGTATGGGCAATCGTGGAAGAAGGTTATCAATACCCGGCAAGTATTCCTACTGATGCAGCAGAAAGGAAGAAGTATGAAATCAATGCCAAAGCAGTGAATGTCTTGTTAGGAAGCATGTATGAATCAGAATTTGCTAAAGTAATGCAGCTACATTCAGCAAAAGAAATATGGGACAAAATCATTCTGAGCTATGAAGGAGATACAAAGGTAAAAAATGCAAAACTCCAAACTCTTAGAATTGAATATGAAAATTTGAAGATGCATAGTGATGAGAGTATTGCTCAATTCTTCTTACGTCTGGATGATATTGTAAATCGAATGAGAAATTTGGGTGAAACCATAACTGATACTACTCTGGTGGAAAAAGTCCTAAGATCTTTGACTTCAAGATTTGACTCTAAAGTTTCAGCTATTGAAGAAAGGCAAGATCTGCAAACTCTTACTATTGTTCAATTACATGGTATTCTGACTGCTTTTGAAATGAGACAAGGAGGTCCATCTCAAATCAAAGAAGCTGCTTTTAAGGTATCTGCAAGAGGAAAAGAAAAGGAAGATGTCAAAGAATCCAGCTATATATATGAAGAAGAAGAAGCGAATTTTGTGAGAAAGCTTCAACTAGGTACTGGAAGATTCAAAGGTAAGCTTCCCTTCAAATGTTTTGAGTGTGGAAAAGTTGGTCACTATGCTGCTAAATGTCCTTACAGGGAAAAACGTGGTAAAGGGAAACAATTTGAAAAGAGGAAGAGTTATTATGCAAATGAAGATGATGATGAAGTGTCTAGTGAAGATGAAGAAGATTCTGACCATGATATTAAACTGCTCATGGCAAAAGAATCTAGAGAAGAAAAATATACTTTTATGGTTGCTATGGAAGACAATGATTTTCTTGAAGAAAACAATCAACTCAAAGTAAGCCTAGAAGAAAAGAACATAATCATAGAGACTCTTGAAAACCAACTTGGAGCAAAGGAAAAATGCATTGAGGAATTGGAGTGTGAAGTAGTAAATCTAAGGAAAGATAATGAGAAAGGAAAAACTCTCAATCTTAGATTTGCTAAAGGTTCAAAAACCTTAGATGAAATTATCAATGCTCAACGTTCTCCTCTCATAAAAACAGGTCTTGGATATATTGGAGAATCCTCTCAGGCTTCAGCACCAAACTATCTAAAGGCAGCAACTACTGGTTTACAATATTCTGCCTCTCAACAAGGAAGCAAGGATTCTTTACAGGTAAAGCAGAATCATCGCACTTCAAGGAACACTGACAGGAATAACTTTCAAAGGAGCTCCAACCAGCAGGTAAATCCACATAGAAGATTTCGAGATTACAAAAATGTCTATTTCAATGGACAATGTTTTACATGTCACAATTTTGGCCACAAAGCTGCTCAATGTGTTGCTTACAAAACCATCATGACAAGAGAAGCAAGAAAGAAAAGGTTGGATACTGAACCAAAAAAGAATACCTATAACAAATTTTCTCCTCTTCAAGTGAGTTGGAAATGCCAACCCAATAAATTTCGTATGAAGAATGCGAATGCGGGAACAATCAACCCAAAAAATTGTGTTCCTCAAAAACAAAAGTGTGGAAAAAAAGAAGCACTTTGTTGAAAATTTTGAGATAGCGTTATTTGCATAAGGTGAAAAAACAGTGAGCATTGATAGTGGGTGCTCAAAGACACATGACGGTGACAAAAGCAAACTTCTTTCATATAATTCTCTAGAAAAAGAAAAGAAAGTTACATTTGGAAATGATACTCCTGCCGTAATTAAAGGAAAAGGGTCAGTGTTTCTAAAAGAAAAGGTGAAGGCTAATGATGTCATGTATGTGGATGGATTAAGGCATAACCTGTTAAGTGTAAGTCAAATGTGTGATCAAGGAACATAAGTTGTCTTTAGTTCAAAAGAATGTGTGGTTCGTGATTTTGATACGATCCAAAATTATCATAAAGAAGAAATCCAAGCAACACAACATGTCTTTGAAAAACTACCAAGATCAGTGTTACTTGAGCAAATCTTCAGAAAATTGGCTATGGCATAGAAGGCTGGGGCATCTGAGCTTCTCTCAAATCAACAAAGCAAACAGACTTCAAGCTGTTCGTGATCTTCCCAATATTAATCCACCAGAAAATATCATATGCGAATCTTGTCAAATCGGTAAGCAGACCAGAGTACGATTTAATGCCAAAGAAGGATCATCAAGTAAGCCTCTTTAACTCATTCATACTGACTTATGTGGACCTATGAGGAAAAATTCACTACGAGGGGAAGAATACTATATCTTATTTATTGATGATTACTCTAGAATGTGTTGGATCGGGTTCATGAAACACAAATATGAAGCATTTGAAAAATTTCAGAGCTTCAAAGCACTGGTTGAAAATGAATTGGATCTAAAAATCAAGTGTCTTAGATCTGATCGAGGTGGAGAATATACATCAAATGAATTCCTTGAATTTTGTGAACAACATGGCATAAAAAGACAGTTCTCTGTAGCTGGCACTCCACAACAAAATGGCGTAGCAGAAAGAATGAATAGAACAATTCAACAAATGGCTAGAGCTATGCTTAATGACACTGGAACACCTGACACTTTCTGGGCAGAAGCAACTCATACAGCAACAAACATTCACAACAAAGCACATGTTCGGGTAAACAGTGATAAAACTCCATATGAACTCTGGTATGGCAAATCTCCCACTGTAAAGCATTTTAGATTTTTTGGAAGCAAATGTTTTATCAAAAATAATGATGAAAAGCTTGGCAAGTTTGAACCTAGATCAGATAAAGGAATATTTCTTGGTTATCCATCTTCAAGCAAAGCATACAGATGTTATAATGAAAGGCTTCGAAAGATTGTTGAATGTATTGATGTTGTTATTGATGAGTCTCCTGCAGCCTCTAAAGAAGAAAATCAAACAACAAAAGAAGATGATGGTGACTTATTCCCTTCTATAGTAAATAGAAATGATATAGACAGTGAATCCAATGAAGAACCTGAAAATGATCTATCTGAAAAAGCTCCATCCAGATACGTTCAAAAGAATCATCCTGAATCTCAAATTTTGGGAGACAAGGAATTAGGTGTACGAACAAGGAGAACTCTTGTGGGATCTTCTAGTCATCTGGCACTTCTATCCACAATTGAACCACTTAATGTCAATCAAGCTAGCAAAGATGAAAGTTGGAACCAAGCCATGAATGAAGAACTTGATCAAATTGAAAGAATGACACTTGGGATTTGGTACCAAGACCACATGATAAAAATGTCATTGGAACTAAATGGATTTTCAAGAACAAGTTAAATGAGAATGGGGACGTTGTAAGAAACAAAGCTAGACTGGTTTGCAAAGGGTATACTCAACAAGAAGGTATAGACTTTGAAGAAACTTTTGCTCCTGTAGCTCGACTTGAAGCCATAAGAATGTTTCTTGCTTTCTCAAGCTATCAACAAATCAAATTTTATCAAATGGATGTTAAATCTGCTTTTCTTAATGGTGATCTAGAAGAAGAAGTATATATAGAACAACCGGAAGGATTCATTTTGGGAAATGATGAAAATCTTGTTTGTAGACTTAAAAAGGCTCTACATGGTCTCAAACAAGCTCCAAGGGCATGGTATTATCGTCTTGACAAATATCTTCATCAACAAGGATTTTCAAAGGGGTCTGCTGATAGCAACTTATACACAAAAGTTAAAAATGATAAACTATTGATTGTGGTTGTATATGTTGATGATATCATTTTTGGGAGTAACGAAGAATCTATGAGTCAAAAATTTGCTTCTGTCATGCAGCAAGAATTTGAAATGTCCTTACTTGGGGAACTAACATTCTTTCTTAGCTTGCAAGTGCATCAAACTGCAGATGGTATATTCCTATCACAAGCAAAATATCTTAAGCAAATTCTGAAGAAGTATGGCATGGAAGAATGCAAACCTGTAAGTACACCAATGATAACCGGATGCAATCTCAGTTCTCATGATGATTCTCCTCCAGTGAATCAACCAGATTACAGATCAATGATAGGAAGTCTACTTTATCTCACTGGGGCTAGACCAGACATTATGCATGTTGTTGGGATTGTTGGACGATTACAAGCTAATCCAAAAGAGTCTCACCTTCAGGCTGTTAAAAGAATATTCAAATATCTACAAGGAACTCAAGACTTTGGTCTATGGTATCCAAAGAATGCTGATCTTACTCTTCATGCCTACACTGATGCAGATTGGGCTGGAAGTGTTGATGATCGGAAAAGCACTAGTGGTGGTGCATTCTATATGGGACCCCAGTTAGTATCTTGGTTCAGCAAGAAGCAAAATTCTATTGCCTTATCTACAGCAGAAGCAGAATATGTGGCTGCCGCATCTTGTTGCACTCAACTACTTTGGATGATGCAAACCTTACAAGATTTTCAAATCAAATGTACACCTCCTGTCCCCATTAAGTGTGACAATACAAGTGCCATCAGTATTTCAAAGAATCTTGTTATGCATTCAAAGACCAAGCACATTCCCATCAAGTATCACTTCTTGCGTGAACAAGTGCTTGAGCAAAAGGTGAAGTTGGAGTATGTTCCCTCCAAAGAACAAGTTGCTGATATCTTTACCAAACCTCTGCCCAGGGAAGCGTTCGAGTATCTAAGACAGAAGCTGGGAGTGTTCTCTGCCAGTCAAAAGAACAAATCTGCATAAATTTAGAATATGGCATTGGATACGCGGATTTCCTGAAACACAGTCGCGTATATACGTGAGTTCATGCACAGAAAACCGCGTATGTCTGATTGCTGACAATTTTCTGTTTGGAGTCAGCTCTCTTCAGCACAGCTGCAGTGCTGTTTGGTATCTCTGATACTGTTTGGTATCTCTGGTGGTGTTCCAGTTCTCATAATTCTATTTCTAATATTTTGATAAAGATGCCTTGATGATTTGTTGGTAAAAGTGTTCAGGATGCACAAACTAAGGGGGAGCCTTAGTCATATGAAAAGGATGCGTGGATGCACAGATTCAGGGGGAGCATTAGCGTTGCTGAGTATAATGCATTGTTGGCATTATGATGGTTCTAAAATATGTTCTCTTTCTTGAGGACTTTCTG
The DNA here is from genome assembly GCA_034641835.2 of Pinus albicaulis. NCBI lineage: Eukaryota > Viridiplantae > Streptophyta > Pinopsida > Pinales > Pinaceae > Pinus > Pinus albicaulis. The sequence goes on from CM076574.1 coordinate 735,995,248, forward strand.
GTGTTGGTTATGAAAAGTCATATTTGTATTTTGATGAAAAGGTCATGTTGAGACCCATGATGTAAAATTGTAATATTCGGTCATGTAAGGACTTGTCAAATTTGTAAGTCACTTGGATGGATATTTAATTAGCAAGTATGAGTCATTGGTGATAGGAAATTCATAGAGTCTTGTGTTCAAATTGTAGTTTAAGGAATTCAGCATGAACAAAGGAGCTTGGTCACTTAAATTATATATCAATCTGTTAGAACGCTTCCGGGAGGGAGAAAAGTATGTTGGTTTGATCCACCCTTGCTATTGATCCGCCCTTTGCCCTTGATGTCAAAGGGGGAGAGTGACATGGTGTTTGAATTAAGAGAAAGAATGGTGTCAAAAATGGGGAAAGTGACATGGTGTCATTGTATTTTTAATGTACCTATCTGTTGTGGTGATCAAACACCATCATGGTTGCCATCAAGTCCAAAGGGGGAGATTGTTGGCAATATGATGCAGAGTGTTGTCCTTGATGGCAACCCACTGAATGAAGATGAAGACATGAGATTGTTAACATGTGTTGTCCTTGATGGCAAACCACCTGATGAAGTTATTCTTGACCTGATGGACTTGGTAAATGACGTAAATCTGATATGAAATGATGTTTGCTAGCAATATGATGCTGAGTGTTGTCCTTAAAAGACCACCCACTTGATGAAGATGATGGCAACTTACTTGATGAAGTTGTTCTTGATAGAATATGTTCTTGATCGAATGTTTCTACAGTGAGTACAGAAGGGAATGAAGAAAGAAAATCAGTTTGTGCTAGATCCATGATGAAAAGAGTATGTCTCAAAGCATACGCAGATATGTCTAAGGGAAGTCGCGTATGCACGTGGGAAAGAACGTGCTAAGTCGCGTATGGGAAAAAGCACTCATAAAGTGCAAAACCAGGGGTAACCACCATGGTATTGACCAGTGTGGAAATGGCCAGATTGCGTCTAAATGACCCGACCTCGGGGAATACCATGTGAAATTTTGGAGCTCATGGTATTGCTTTGGCTCATGGTATTGAAAAAGGGGCTCATGGTATTGAAAAAGAAGATGAAAACCTACAAGAAGAAATTCATTGTGCAAATCGGGAGTGTGGGAGCAAGATGTAATTTGAATAGATACTTCTCTGTGAAGTATATCTTTGTATGGAAAGGTAAGGTTCGTGGTGGAAGATCTAAATCTTTGAATTTGCACCTATGAAGAAATGATGAAGAAGGGGATCTAGATCTGAAATGTACTTGTATTTGCTATATCTGCTTATGGAATGATCAGATCTGTGATGAGGCGAACATCTGTCTGAGATAAAGGGTAAAATCTGAAGTGATGTATCTGTTGTGAAGAATTGCAATGACATAAAGTTCTGAAGAACCATACGCTAGTTCGCCGAAGAGGAAGTGCGTATATACGCGGCTTCGCTAGAGAAAAAGTGCGTATGCGCAATAAAATTGGATTTGTAATTTGTACAGAAGTATACGCTGATTTGTGTGAATGGAAGCGCGTACATACGCGACATCAGTGAAAGGAAAGCGCATATGCAAACTAGGGTTTGCTGAAGTCTGTGGTAAGAAATGTCTGATTTGTTCTGCTGTGTTACTACTATCTGTATTCTACAGTTCTGAGTTGTCTGTATCAGTCTGGTTGTATGATTGAGCTTAAATATGTGGAGTGGGTCCAGTATGAAAATATGATGAAACATGGCCTACAAGTTGTGCTCTATTGAGGATTAAAACGGATCCGATTTGAAGATGGTGAACGTGGTCCATAAAGGTCTTGAGGGTTGGGGTTGCCATGACGCGGGAAACCGGTTGTAGCTCCCTTCCGGGTGAGGGTAGGTAAACGAGAGCGGGGGTCGTATCTCCCCTTCAAGGAAGAATTTGCAGTAGAATGAGTCGAAGGGTTGGAGCTCCCCTTCCGGAAAATTTGGTAAACGAGCGCGGTGGGTGCTGCGTCTTGCAGTGAGGTACGCACCGGCATATATTTATGTGAATGTTTTCTGTAATAAAATATTGAAGGCCGAGCAAGCTGGGCGGTGGTTTTCTCTTGACAGGACTTCCACCTAAAAATCCTGGTGTTCATGTGTGATGGTTTATTCTGTTGTTACCTTACATGTATCTTTGTTAACTTATTACTGTCAGGATAATTGAATATTGCAAGAACTAAGTTAATAAATATACGCATTTAGATATACGCTAATACGCGAGTTTCATAAAGGGTATCCGCATATATACGCGAGTCTGTTTCAGGAAAGTAGCGTATGGGTTTTAGAAGCAAGAAAAAGTAAAAGTTTTGAATATGCAGTAAATACTGGTTCACCCCCCCTCTCAGTATTTTTCCCAACAAATGTTCCCACTCAGTTTACTAATGTGAAGGATGGTCAAAACAAAAATTAGGTCTAGTGGAGTCACTAGGTGGATTTCTGTGAGAACTATGGTCCACCACCAACACTATCAAATATGCTTTCGGGAAAATGTTTTCTAGCAAACTTTGAGATGAATATTTGCAAGGAAGAGTGATTCACTTGGTTTCAACAGTTTGCTAGGCTGTTTAGACAAGCTAATGGTTCTATTTGCAATATTATTTATGTTTATCTCCTATGTTTAGGTGAAGTCTTCTGAATCACTAAGTTATACTTGGTTTGTCACTGATTACAGAGTTTGCACCATAAGTTTTAAGTTTTGGAAAGGATGAGTCAACAAAAAGGTATGTTTTATGATTTTTTTGGTTTTTTATGGAGTTTTTAGGCCTACTGGAGGCTAGTGGAGTCGCCAGGTGGAACTTGGTTTTTTTTTGTAAAGATGTAGCTATGGTTCACCACCAATAACCAGGGAAAAGCCAATCTGGGAAAGTTTTGGGCTTTTTTGAGTTTTTATGTGTAGCCTATGGTTTATTAGAGTGTTCTAGACCTGATTCATCACTTTTCTAAGGTGGTGAAAACAAAAAGAGTTTACTCTAAATGATTCTATGGACTCCTTGCCTATTTAAATTTTTAAAGACTAATGAATCTACAAGAGTTTGCTAGACTGTTATGTTCTCGTTTATTCCCACCGTGATCACCATTATGATAGGGTGGCAATGAGGTGGCTAAATGGCAGGTATGTTTGAAGATAAGGGATTTTTGGAGTCCTAAGGTGTACTTAGATTGTCACTAACTCAGCGTCCCACCGTGATCGCCATTATGTTAGTGAGCGGTGGGATAAGTCAATCAGACAGTATTCCTAAGGCTGTTGGAATTTTGAGGGAATCTAAGTTTGTTTATCGCTCAAGGTCCCACCGTGATCGCCATTATGTTAGTGAGCGGTGGGATAAGTCAATTAGACAGTATTCCTAAGGCTGTTGGAATTTTGAGGGAATCTAAGTTTGTTTATCACTCAAGGTCCCACCGTGATCGCCATTATGTTAGGGTCCCGTGGTTTGGCTAATTGGAAAGCCAAATGACAGTGTAACATCAAACCAGTCTTTGGAGCCCAAGGACCTAGCCTTCCTGGACTCAGAGAGGGCTCTCTCTATTTGTGTAAGGGATATCTGTGTGTTTGCTTATTGTGTTCTTGATTTTAGGCTAGTTATGAAGTAGGTTTTTGGTTTTTGGTTTTTAGGTTGTGAGGGATGAACTGATCAAAGACTAAGTTAGGTAAAAACTGGGCTATGGGGTCAAAAAGGTCAAGAAAGTTTTCAGATGGTGATACAAGGTTGTTGAAGGGCCGATTTGAGCAAGGTAAAATGGATCTTTGGGTAAAATGGAGTGAGATGGACATTAAAATTGTGAAGAACAAAGGATTTCAAACATAAATAGTTTAATATCTGACATCAACATGGTAGGGAAAACCATTAATCATGAGAAATGTAACTATAAACTGATCAATGCATAGAAATAAATATTCAAGCCATGCATAGAGATATATGACTCTCTAACTTTAAGAAATGGCTATCAGACTTTGGGGAAATACATTTAAGAGAAGCAAACAACTCAAATCACTATGAAGGAACACCTAGGCATAGTATTTCAAGCTATTGGGCACTTTGAAGCAAGATTGCATAGTTTTAGGCAAAGCGCAAGATTAGTACAAGACCTCCTTGGTTCAACAAATGACAATCTAATCAGTGAAAGAGAGGTTTCATAGGTGGAGCTATGACTATCCATGAGTAAGAAGGCATACCGTGAATCATACTTCAGTTATCAAAGAGCAATCAAGGATTCTTTGATATGACTAAGAAGGAAGAAAAAATAGAAGCTATAAAGAAACAGGAAATTTGAGGTGCCTCCAAGGGCATGTCTCCAATCTATTCTCTACTATCTTATAGCAAGCAAGAACATGTAATTATGAATGAAAAATAAGAAACAAAACAGAGAGAGAGACACTATACCATTCTACCAAGTCATGGAATCCAACAACAGTCCTCTTTCATCATCCAAAAGCACTCAAGAAACTCTCCAAATACATGAGACAACTATTTATTCCAAGTTTGTATAACCATATATTGATTATGTTCATCAAGTTCAACCTTGTTTACAATGAAAGCCTTTGGAATATATAGGCCAACATGAGGGAAAACCTCCTAGTTTAACTTGCAATCTCATTTTCCTATCCAAAATATCTGATTTTGTCCTTGAGGCTTTGCAAAGCCCAAAGCACAAAATATCTAATAAAATATCTCAAAAATTCTAAAAAAAGGAAAATAAATTTACTTTTCCTAACTAACCATGCGCAAAAATAGCTAAACGCACATGAGGAAAAGTCACGTTTGAAAAGTGCATTTTTCACAAAAATACTCAAGAAATACATCAACAAAAAGTCCTTTGTCTTGTGGACAGCATTTGAATGCCTTCCTGATGTTGAAATGAGGCCTGTGATGGCTCGTTGGAAATCTATGAGTGCCTATTTTCTAAAAATGATTATTTTTCTCCAAAATTACCATTGGAAGTCCTGCAAAAATAGACCTGTGTGTAAAAACCCAAAAAATAGGCCTTGCTGATAAACGGGGCAGAGTGTGGAAAAAGTGAGTGTTTTCTACCATTTTGGGGGAGTAAATCATCTTAAAATGATCTGAAAATAACTGAGTATATGCCCCTAAAATTATGGTATCCAATGATACCATTTTCATCCTTTGAGGATGCCCCAAATTGAAATGGTGATGCCCATGAGTTTTAGCCAAAAACTCAAAAAATGACAAAAAACCAAATTTGTCGAATTTCGCCCAAATTTGGCGAGCATGACCCTCAAGGGTTTTCAGAAACATGCTATGAAGCTGAGGCCAAAATTTGGAGCTTTGAGGCATATTTTCTCAATTTTGGTGCCAGGCACTTCCTTTTAGCCTCCTTGAGTTTTTTCTGAGTGGCCTTCAATTTCTGCCGAGCAAACTGATTGAGCTTCTTATAATGCCCGGTCATCCTCCATTGAAGGTCCAAGTCTCTATTTTCCTTATCCAACTTATTTTCCAGGTGATTATTAACCCTCTCAATCCATGCTTCTTGATTGTTCTCTATCTCTTGTGTGAACAATGTAGTGAGAGGGGTAGATTGGAGAAGGGCAGCTTCTTCTTCCTTTTACTTCTCAAGAGCTCTTTTGAGCCCCATGGTTCTTGGCCTCCTTCTCCTGGGCTGATCTTCATCTTTGTTTTCATCGAAATAACCTATGAGTTCTTCCAATATCACTTGTGCTTTAGAGGCCTCTTTTTTGTATTTGATGGCTCGTGTCTCATATACTGCCATATGGACACTCATCTGTTTTTTTTGAATTTGCAAAAAGTGATTGAAGTTTCTAGCCCTCTCAAGATCGGTCCTCGAAGCATCAATTTGGTTTTCTCTATTGATCAAGAGATTTTCTAGGATCCAAGCTTCATTTTCACTATCATCACTTTGGATTTGAATGACGTCGAATTCCCTTCCCTTTTCATGACTACTTTCTTATTTCTCCTTTCCTTTGCTTTGGGTGGCTCTTTTAGTCTTCCTCCTCTTGGGCAATTCGACAATGGGATTCTTGGTCAATTTTCCCTTGCTTCGGAGGGCCCTAGTAACATTTGGAGTTACAACTTTAGGCACCCTTTTCCTTCATGTCTGGGGCTTAGCCACTTTCAGAGAAGAGAGCATGGCCCCTTGCCTAGGAGAGGCAGCTAGCACATGCTCCATTGGCTCTTTACCCTTGCTACTTTGCTCATCATTCTTTTCACTGTCTTGGATTTATTCATGGATGCCTTGACTATCCTTTTGCATTTATTTTTGAGGGTTTTCCTCCTTAATGTGTTGCACCTTTTCATCATGATGTTGTTCTTTTTCATGAGGCTGATGTTCATCATCATGTGGCTGGATGCCTTTCTTCACTGTGCTACACATGTTCATCATCATGCTGTTCATAATCATATTCCTCTTCATCATGCCCTTATTCCCCTTGCCCTTCTTCATCATGCTGCTGCTCATCATCATCTTCCTCCTCTTGCTCATGCTCTTCTTCCTCATCCTGCTCTTTTTCTTGTTCAATGGGGAATTTGAGCTTCTTGGGAATGGGCTTGCTTAAAGAAGGAAGAGGATGGTGAGTAGAAGGTGAAGGATATGTATGAAATGAAGGGATAGTGGTGAAATCTAGATGTGTAATGAAAGTATCTCAAGATATTTATTTCTTCTCAAGCTGATGAAGAATGATAACCTTGATGAGGGAGTGATGCAAGAGGCAGGCTGTCTGCTAAGAAGGAGGCTTTTTCTGAATAGTGGAGGCCATTTTCTCAATACTTCTATGTAGGAAGAAATGGATATTTAAAAATTTGGCTCTTGTGAAATGCATGAGCAACCGGACATGATAGGCATAGATTCAGGAAAATCTTCCCTCGCAAGTGAAGTATTTCCTGATTATATTCATGAGGGGGGCGTAACTAGCCAATAGATATGAGAAGGGAAAAATGGATGGACATGAATCTCTATGCTCAGGCTTCAGAAAAGGCTTGTATTGTTCTGAGTCCAGGTGGATTTGTTTAAAACACTTCTCCACGACATAAGGTATTTTGGTGGCCTTGGAAATGGACCTTGGAGAGAATTTGAAATCTAGGCCTGCCAGCTGAAAGTGCTTCTCTTGAAACCTCAAAGCACAAAGATGTGTCAAAGGGGAATAGTTCTTCACCTCTTGTACTCTTTGAAAAAAATATAGACACCCAACCTAATGGAAGTTAAACAGGACTGATGGATGAGCATTTTCTTCTTCAGTGGAAATAGGCTCAAACCTCATGTGAAGGCCACCCCTACTGTCTTGCCTGGGAGGCATTTTGTTTCGAATGTTCTTTGAAATACCAAGTTGTCTCAACTATCTCTTGAAATTTTTTTCTCAATCACACCTCTGTCCTACTTATTAGTCACTCTTTGACCAAGACAAGCTGCTTCAAATGTTTTGTGAAATAGTCCTCCAACACCAACTTTTTGCTCCTTATAAATCACTGTTTTGTCCTCTTTTATGCCAATCAAAAAGTTTTTGGAAAATGAAAAAAAACAGTCAATTTGATTACTGTGCTTGGGAAAAGTATTTTAAAAGAGGTGTCTTTGGCTTTTTTGTTATAACAGAGATCTCCTTGTGTTTTGACAGAAGCAAGAAACCCTTCCCCAATCAAAACTCTTCTTGTTATTCACTGTTTCCTTACAAAGATAAGAAAAAATAACTCTCAAATGACTTTGAAAAACCTCTTACACACTTTGCTTTTGGGGCTTATAGAGGCTGCACAGATTTGGTTGTCTCATCACAGAGAGGACCTTTTTCAAAATGACAAGGCATTCAACTTACGATTACGGTTTTCAATTTACAACACTGTTTTCACCTTACAAACCGCTTTCACCTATGGTTTTGCAGACAGAGGTAAATTTTGTTTTATTTGTGGGCTATGACTATTCTTAAAGGTAGTAAGGGTCCTTTAAGTTTGTTTTCAAGCATCCACATATCACTATAAAGGCTTTTGACAGTCATAGCAACGAAAGAAACTTTGAGTTTTCTCAAAAATACTGCCCTCTAACCACTATCTCCCTCTTATGCTCTTTATATGACAAAATTCCTTTTCAAAACCATTGTTTAAAACACTGTTAAAACTGAGTTGAGACCCCCTAAGCACAAGAAAGGTTTCTCCAGCTTTGATAGGTACTTTGTCTCCTTAACACTGACTTATCTCACAGTTTTTATATGATGAAATGGTTTTTAGAACACCTGTTTCTTTTTGGAGAAAAACATAGCAAACCACACTTTAAAAAATCGAAAATTACCACAAGGTAATGAAAAATACCTCAAAGATCCTTCACGGGCCTTGGTTTGATCGTTTGGGAGGCTTTCAGGGCTTCTTGGAAGGTGAAAAAGAGGTGTGGCACGTTCAGATGGAAGAGCGTCGCACCGTATGAGCTGTCGAGTCAGCCTTCGGGCTGTGGTGACCGACGCTACAGGTGTGTCATGCGCCACTATAGGGGCACTATGCTACCATTGTAAGCCTCTTTATTTCTCTGTCTGAATGCACCGCGTGCTTTTCTATGCATGCTGTGTAGGCTTTAAGCCTCAAAACTCTAAAATTTGCTTGAATCTCCTTGTTTTGGTCAATGAACCGACAGGGGGATGTTGCTCGGTCACTTTGAATTTTGCATGTGAGAGCTTTGCAATGGTTCTTTATCCTCTTAAAGTCAAAAACCCTTGGAATTTGACTTGTGAGGGTATGAATGCTTTTTTTTTTAAATGTCTTTGTTATAATGAAAATCAAATGACTTTGAAAATGCCAAAGGGGCCCATATTCAATTAAGGTTGGTCATAAAGTGTTGTGAATGCTATTTGGACATTTTTTGATAGATATGACCCTTCCCAATGTGAAAAAGTCATCCCAAGGCTAAAATCATTTACATTGTTTGCCTATTAAGGGAGGACACTTCTTTCCTCTGTTCAAATATGCTTTTTAGAGGAAAACCTTGCTCAAAGCCATATAATGACTGTAGATGCACCCTTTGAATGGAATTCCTCTTTAGACATCAAAAAACAAAAACATCCACAGAGGCTTATGTGTGCCGACTACACAACTTTCAATCTTGAGAAGCTGCCTATCCTGAACTTCACAAGTGCAGCAATAAAACTATTCTTGGTCTATATCGATAACTTGCAAGTTTTGGATTGCCAAAGTAATATAGTCTTCAACTTTTACGGAGGTATAGGAGGGGATGATGAGCTGAAGTTAGAATGTAAAATTGAAAAGTTTTCCCTTTGTTCCTTTGTGAATGAAGTCTGTAAGAATAATGAATTTCTCATTCATTTTACCATTTTTGACAGTAGTTTCTTTTGAAATCTAAGCCACACTGAAAATGAATGTTCTTCATCCTCAAACAATGGTGAGCCTTCTACTTGTTTATGAAGGAGGCCTATATTTAACAAATTCCTGGGCTCCTTTCAACCCTTGTTTTAACCAAATGAAGAATATCCATGAACAACTACTAGTGGTTTTCTTTGTACTTATTGTTGGCAATATGATGCAGAGTGTTGTCCTTGATGGCAACCTACTTGATAAATTTGATGGCAACCTACTTGATGAAGTTGTCCTTGATGGAAACTGACTTGATGAGTTTATTAATTATGTAAATCTGATGTATCTTCATGCAGCTCAGAAGTAGCAAAGAAATAAATTTCAGTAAGTGCCAGAGATATGATAAATATGATATGTCACAAAGCATATGCGGGTTTGTAAAGGAGAAGTAGCGTATGTACGTGGAAATGTATGTGACAAGTCGTGTATGCCATTTTGCGATCCAAAATTAGAATACTAAGGGGCATTACCATGGTTTTGGCACATAGTATTGAGCGCTGGATTATCTATTTGATCTCGTCCAGGAATACCATTGGAGGTTGAGTGGTTTTGACTCATGGTATTGATAAAGGCTAAACCTATATAAGGAGAAGAGAATAAGAGTGCAAGGTGTGCATGTGTTTGGGTATTGAATGAATACTTCACTCTGAATTATATCTGCATGGAATGGGTAACAGTGTATTGAGTGATCTGAATTAATAATGCACCTATGAAGAAAATGATGAAGAGGGGTCTCTAGATCTGAAATGACTATGTATTTTCTAGATCTGTTTATGGAATGTTTAGATCTGAGATGAGGTGAATATTTTCTGAAGTGAAGGGTAAGATCTAAGCTATTTATCTGTTTTGAAGAGTTGCACAACCCTACAATGTTTGAAGATCTATACGTAGGTTCGTGGCAGATAAAGTGCGTATATACGCGGGTTGGCTTCAGAAAAAGCGCGTATGGAATGTGAGACCAGTTCTGAAATATGTGTAGAAGTATACATAGGTTTGTCTCTATGAAAGCACATATATATGCAGGTTCAGTGAAGTAAAAGTGTGTATGGAATCTAGGGATTTGCTGAAGTATGTGGAATGAAATGTCTAATCTATTCTGCTGGTTTACTGTTATCTGTCTATAATGTATTCATACAGATCTAGGTTGTTTGAATGTTGAATATGATGATGATTATGTTAATTGAAGATCAAGTTGTTGGTTGATTGGTTGATGACTCAATGAATGAGTTGATGGGGTTATAAGTTTTAGTTTGATGTATGTTGAGCTTAAATGTGTGGAGTGGGTCTAGTCTGAAATCTGATGAAAAGTGGCCTACAAGGTGTGTTGAATGGAAGCTGTTGAATCCAATATGAAAATTGATGAAACGTGGTCTAGCAATGTCGATGTGGGGTCAAAAAAACAGCACAAATGAGAAGTTGTGGCTCCCTTCGTGTGTGTGCGAGCGAGGGGGTAGTATCTCCCGCTCGCAGAAGGCTAGTAAATGAGAGCGGGGGTTGGCTCCCTTCCGAGAAGGGGAGCAGTGACGAGAAGCGAGGGGGTGGCTCCTTCCGGAGAGGCTGGCTCCAGGACTCCGGTTGCTGTTATGCCAGTGGGTCCACTGCGTGTTGGTATGATGCACGAAGCATGGTTGTAAGAAGTTTTCTTTATGTCATGTGGCGAGACGGCAGCAGGTGGTGGTTTTCTCCCCGGTGAGTTCTCTCTTAAATACTTGTGTTCATGTGTGTTGCTTATGTGTGATGGTTTATTTTGTTATTACTGCACATGCTTAATGCTTACTAAACATCTGATGAATGAATAATGTAATGATCGAAGTAAATAATTAAATGCATAATAAGATCTCTGTACATCCGCAAGTTTTCTTAAGGATATCCACGTGTAAATGCGAGTTGGGTTCAGTAAAGTAGCATATGGTTTTAAGAGAAAGAAAAAGTAAAAAAAATTTCAGTCATCCCTAAATACTAATTCACCCCCCCCCCCCCCCTCCTCTTAGTATTTTTCCCAATAATTGGTATAAGAGCGAGTCCTTCTGCAGAAGCTTGATCGCTTGAAGGAGATCCGTCACAATGGGAAGGAAGCAAAAGAAGAAGGCTACTCAAAAGGAGATATCTCAGAAAACATGTGTAGCAGAAAATGAAGAATATAAAATAGGTATTGATTGTTGTTCGTGTGATTCACTCTCTTGTGCATGCAATGGCGAATATAGTGAAAGTAATGTTATGAATCTAGAAGAAGTTCTCAAGATTAAAGTTGAAAATCAACAAATATCATCTAATAAGAAAGAATCTATCTACAAATATCTGATCTCTAGAATGAATGAACAGATAGAAATGTATCAAAGATTGCAGGTTAAAGCAACCTATCAAAGTAAAAGACTTGAAGCAGAAATCATCTCTCTCAAAGCAGATCTTGAAGAATAAAATAAGAAGAAAGAAGAAATTTTAAAAACTTTTGAAGAACAAGAAAATGGGTTGAAAGAAGAGATTTTAAAATTGAATGATCAAGTAGAAGAAGGAAAAAGGATCGAAGCAAGCATGAAGAAGCAATGCCAAAGATTGGAGGTTGAGGTAAATATTTTGAAAGGTAAATTAGAGGAAAAGGATAAAATCTTGAGGTTTCAAGATAGTACTAAGATTCTGGACAATATTCTTAGTAGTCAAAGGTCTACTTTTGTTAAATTTGGTCTTGGTTTTCATGAAACTGTTAAAGGATGAACTGTTGAAAGAAACAAAAGGTCAATCGACAATCATGAACTCTAAAAAGAAATAATACCCTCCTTTGATCAATAATTTTGAATGCTTTAAATTTCATAATTATGGGCATGTTAAAGCCAATTGCAGAAGCAGATTGTTTCAGTCTCAAACAAACAGATTCTATACATAAAGGTACTCAGGTTTCTTTAAGGGATATTGTTTCTCATGCAGCAAGTATGGTCATAAAGTAGCTGATTGCAATAGAAGAAAGAATATAAAAACACATTATGATCCCTATGCTTACTTTTTTGGTCATGCAAGATGTTATGCTTGTAACAAGTATGGACATGTAGAAAAAGAATGCAGGATGAATAGATCTGAGAAATTGGACAATTTCCAGCATACTATAAGAAATTTCAAGCAAAGCTACAAAAAGAAGGAGGACCGGTCAGAAACATAGGAAACATTGACCCTACTGCAGTCATCTGCTTCTAAAGCTTACTTCTCATAATGACTGCAGATGTGATGTGAGATACATTAGAGGAATTAGTAATGTATCATCACAGGAGGAGCAATTTATGGTGATTCCCATGATTGGTTTGGTAATTCTGGTTATGTTTATTTCTAACAGTGCATCTGATGTGAAGAAGACAGGTACAAGTGGTACGAGTTCAGGGGGAGATCTAGAGCTATGAAATTTTCAGTATTTCACTTTCCATATGCGGGTTTCATGAACTAAAGCCGCGTATACATGCGAGTTCTGCTGGAGACAGAAGCATATTCTTTTATATTAAGGAAAACAATGAGATGGCTCAAGAACAGGAGCACAGGTTCAGGGGGAGCACCATTCTAACTACTAATGATTGCATTGTTGGCATTTTTCTCGTAATAGTCATGCCCAAATGATGGTGACATGATACATGGTTTCTTACAACGAGATTATGGATCAGCCTTGATTGTCTTTTTGCTGAAGAGTATCTTTTGTTTACACACATGGATGAGATGGAAGTCTTATGATGTAGAGGTAAGGATGAATCATGAAGATCTTGATGGTAACAGATCACATGGATAATTGCTTGATACATATTTTCTATTGAAGAATATTGTTCTGGTATGATAATTCCTCTTGAAGAATATGATTGATGCTGCAAAGAGTCTGAAGGTTTGGTTACTAATGTGCTTATGCTACAACCGTTGGATGACACTTGAAAACATAGCTACATTGTCCTATCTATCTTCTCTCATATATTCCAAGAAAGCATTCGAATATCTCAGACGGAAGCTAGGAGTTGTCTCTGCCTCTCAGAAGATCATATCTACTTAATTTTAGAAGATTAAATTGGATACGTGAATTTCCTGAAGGACAGTCACGTATCTACGCTAGTTTATACACAGAAAACCACGTATGTGTGTTTCCTGACAAAATTTTTCTGGGTCAACATTTTTCAGCACAGATGCAGTGTTGTTTTGTATCTCTGGTGATGCTTCAACCGTCATATTTTGATATTTGATGAAGATGCCTTGATGATTTGTTGTTGAAAGTGTTCAGGATGCACAGGATAAGGGGGAGCATTTGTCATGTGGAAAGGATGCATTGTTGGCATTATGATGGTTCTGAAATATGATCTCTCTCTTGAGGTCTTTTTGATGTTGGTCATAAAAAGTCATATTTGTAATTTGATGAAAAGGTCATGTTGAGACCTATGATGTAAAATTTTAATATTCAATCATGTAAGGACTTGATCAAATGTGTAAACCCACTTGGTTGGGTAGTTGAGTCAAAATGTGTAAACCCACTTGGTTGGTGTTACACCATTTTTTGGTCATCTAAC